>WNGS01166011.1:11199809-11218222 GCA_020271785.1 Procambarus virginalis | reverse complement strand
ATCGGAGGGAGACGAGGAAGAAGACAGGAGACATGACAGACCGGGTAGAAAGAAGGGGAACCCCAGACAGAGGACCAGGAGGGGGACCCTTCGGGACAGAACTCAAAGAACAGAGGAGGGGGCAGTGGGCGTATCAGGGTCCAAGGCCCGGAAACGGTTGTGAGTCTGAGGAAGGTGGGAAGGACGATGAGAGGAAGAGCGCAACACGCGAGCATAAGAGATGTTAGCATAAGGCGGGAGCCAGGGAACCTGGCGCCTCGCCTCTGGAAAAGATAAACGCTCCCGGTGCTTCAAGTTGAGGACGGCTGCCTCAAGCTTGTAATGGATACAGGCACAGGAGAAGGTAGGATGAGCCTCACCGCAGTTGAGGCAGCGAGCTTGGGGAGAAGGCCACTCCGACTTAGAGTGACCTTCACCCCCACACAAAGGACAGAGAGAGACAGTCCCAGAGCAGCGGAGAGCTCCATGCCCAAACCTCCAGCACTTGTTACAAAGCCAAGGAGAAGGAATATATTCCTGGACAGAGCACCTGGCACCAGCAAGAATGACAGAGGATGGAAGGGTTCTACCATCAAAGGTGATCTTCACAACTCGAAGGGGATGACGGCGACGACCACGAGGGGGACAAGTAAATGAGTCTAAACGGACCTGGGACAGCATAGTCATCCGAAAGGAGGGGCACAAACACCCACGGGTTCAGACGGGACAAGTCCAGAATGAACCGGAGGTCCGCGCAGTCCCGTTTCGGAACTGGAAACGGGCGGGAAACCCACCTGAGGGACTACCACGCCAAGCGAACCCACTTCGAGATGACCTGACAGAGCACAGGAGAAGAGGCCTGCCCCGCCAGCCCCGAACCCCCGAGGGAGGAAGAGCCACCCAACACCACCACAGGCCACGCGAAACGACCCGAAAAGCCCATGAATCGTGGGACCAGGCGTAGGCAAACCAGGCGAGCAGCCCCCCCATCGCCCCGTCAATGGGGCGAACCGCGAAAAGGCCAACGCGCCTTGCGAGAACCAAGGCGGCGAACAGGACAGAGTCCACTCCGTCCAGCAACAGCCAGAACCAAAGGCGCCGCCAGCCCAGAATCTGGCACCAAAGGCCTACCCCGATGAAAAGACCCCCCAAGCCCTGGCACGACCCTTCCGGGAAGGCCCCCAAGAGCCCTCCGGAGCAACAACAACTCCGACATAGGCCGACAACTGACAGAGGCTGCCTGCAGATACTGCCCCACAGCAGATTCCGCAAACAGTAACGGACAAAAGGGCGAGGACAAACCAAGAGCCAGGGCCCAAGCAGACTCCAAAGAGGAAGCCAGCACCGCCTGACGACACACGAGGCGAGAAGCATAGAACCGCGAAACCACATCACACAGGATGGGCGCGATGAGCTTCAACAAAGCAGACGATGCCCGCATAGCCGAGGGCCGCGCACCAGACCTGGCAGCGGCCCCAAGCGCTCCCACATCCAACGCGAGCCAATCCGAGGATAGCTCAAGGAGGGAAAAGAAACGCAGAGCTGAAGCAAGCAGGCCACGAGTTCGCAAATCCTCCGCAATCAGGGCAGCCAAGAGGGAAGGAACCTGCACGTCAAGCTGCATGACACCAACATCCCGCAGAAGGGCAGGGGCGAACAAACAAGCATTCAGATGCTAGAAAGCGCCCCCCAGGAAAACCTGCAACGCCAAGGAAACCTCTCGCCACTCAAGCGTGCAGGACCGACAGAACGTGTGCCAAGCCTCCAACAAAAAGAGAGGACAGTCTGCCAACCAGGACGACTCCGGAACCCCATAATGAAACCAGCAAGAACCTGGGGATCCGTACACGAAGGAACGAGTATCCATCAGGAAAACATAATCCGGGTCACGCAAGAGGTAAGCCGCCAAGGCCTCCCGCACCTCCGAAGCCGAAACACGGGAAGCGGGAAACCTCTGGAAAGCTGAAACCGAAGAACCCTCGGGATCATGGAACTGAACCCAGGGAGGGGTGGACACCAAATCCAATTCGTATGTGGAGGGAGCAAAAGAGAACCCCTCTCCTTGTAACACCAAGCCCCGCTCGGATGGCAAAAAAACCCAGGCGGGGTCCAATGGGCCCAAGGCCCCCAAGCCAACCCCTCCCCAACCCCCAGGAACCTCACCCAGAGGACCCGGGCCGAGCCATCCTCCTGAGCCCCCACCCCCAAAGAAAAGGTGGGAGCAGCCGACAAAGCAGGAACAAAGGGGCCCACTGGCTAGACCCAGAAGCTTTGGCAGAAGGACCAGGCTCGAATGCCTCCGCCACTGCCCCAGAAGAGGACACCCCGAGACAGCCCGAGTCTCACAACCGACTAAACCCAGACCCGGCTCCGAAACCCTCAGACGTTTAGGAGCCGCAGCAAGGGGGGGGGGGACCGAACGAGCAACAGACGGGGAAGGACTTGGAAGGGTGGATGGAACCAGAGCCGAAGCGACCCCCACCCCCAAGTCCGGGTCCCTATAACCAAATGGGGCAGTCTCAGGGCATCCGGGGTAGTGACCAACCTAGCGCTTTGCAGCAACCTAAGGCAAGCATACAACGCCTCAGCTGCCCTCACCCGCATATCAGACGCAGTAGTCTGGGTGAACTGGAGAACGTACAGACAACACACGTCGCACGACTCTGGGTCAAAACAATCACCGACCCAACAGGCAGCATGGAGGAGGCAAAACCGGCGAGTGTCCCCCCTGAGACAAGGGGACAGAGCAACCGTCAAACTCGCAGGGGGGCTCAGGGGTCACATCCATCGGACCACGTAGCCCCCGCGGGGTTTTCCAGGGCCCTTAGCCTTGATAACACACTAAGGGAAGCCCGGGCAGGGTACTGCGAACTGGCACCCAAAACTACCAACAAACTGCTATAGCTGAACCCCCGGGACGTGTACACTCATGGGGGCTAAGCAGGGAGTACCACCAATTAGACAATCTGGAGACAACCCCAAGAACAGCGAAGGGGACCAAACAGGCAGACCCCCCCACCAGGCAAAAACAAAAGAAAACCCCCGCAAGAGAACAACGTACCCAGGCGGAACAGAGCCGGCCGCTGTCAATGGTGAAAACTAGCTGTGCAGTACCCCGCGCCCCTGCCAGTGACGAAAACTACCCCTTACCCAGAGACAAACAAGGGTAAGAAAAAACCCCAGCTGACCCCAAGGGCGGCCAAGTACCGAGCAGTACTTGGCCGAGCAGGACAACAAAGAGATTAGTGAAATTCTAAGAAGCCAGTATGAGGCTATGTTTAGCACACCAATTAACAACATGAAAGTTGATGACCCAGACAGCTTCTTTATGAATGACATTAAAGCTGCAGATAATATAACGGATATTACCACAAACTCGGAAGACTTTGAAAGAGAAATTGACAATATGCCCATGCACTCAGCCCCTGGGCCTGACTCATGGAATTCAATATTCATAAAGAAATGTAAAGTACCAGTAGCGAGAGCACTCAGCGTAATATGGAGAAAGAGCCTGGATACAGGGGAGATACCAGCAGCACTTAAATCTGCAGATATAGCTCCGTTGCACAAGGGGGGGAGTAAAGCCTTGGCAAAAAATTATAGGCCAGTTGCACTAACATCACACATAATAAAAGTGTTTGAAAGAGTGATTAGGAATCAAATTTCTAGTTTTATGGAAAACAATGAATTGCACAATCCAGGACAACATGGATTTAGAGCGGGAAGATCCTGTCTGTCACAGTTACTCAACCACTATGACAAAATCACAGAAGCCCTAGAAGAAAAGCAAAATGCAGATGTTGTATACACAGACTTTGCAAAGGCTTTCGACAAATGTGACCATGGGGTGATAGCTCACAAAATGAGGTCAATGGGAATAACTGGAAAGTAGGACGCTGGATACTCAATTTCCTGTCGAACAGAACACAAAGAGTAACAGTCAATCAGATAAAATCGAGTCCAAGCGATGTTAAAAGCTCTGTACCTCAAGGTACAGTCCTTGCACCGCTACTGTTCCTTATTCTCATATCTGATATAGACAAAAATACACGTCACAGCTTCGTGTCATCCTTCGCAGATGACACAAAAATCAGCATGAAAATTACCTCTGCTGAAGACATTGAAAAACTACAAACAGATGTCAACAAAGTTTTCGATTGGGCAGCAGAAAATAATATGATGTTTAACAGTGATAAATTTCAGGTACTCAGGTACGGCAAAAATGAGGATCTGAAACATAATACAGGGTACAAAACACAATCAAATCTTCCCATAGTAGAAAAACAGCATGTCAAGGATTTGGGAATAATGATGTCCGACGATCTAACGTTTAGGGAGCATAACCAAGCAAATATCGCATCAGCCAGAAAAATGATCGGATGGATTACGAGAACTTTCAAATCCAGGGATCCCATCACAATGGTTGTACTCTTCAAGTCACTTGTGTTGTCCCGTCTCGAATACTGCTCAGTACTCACTTCCCCCTTCAGAGCAGGAGAGATTGCTGAAATAGAGGGAATACAGAGAACATATACGGCACGCATAGACGAGATAAAACACCTAAATTATTGGGATCGTCTCAAAGCTCTCCAAATGTACTCTCTAGAAAGGAGACGAGAGAGATACCAAATAATATACACGTGGAAAATACTGGAGGGCCAGGTCCCAAATCTACACAGTAAAATAACAACGTACTGGAGTGAACGATATGGAAGAAAATGCAAGATTGAACCAGTGAAGAGCAGAGGTGCCATAGGCACAATCAGAGAACACTGTATAAACATCAGAGGTCCGCGGTTGTTCAACGTCCTCCCAGCGACTATAAGAAATATTGCCGGAACAACCGTGGACATCTTCAAGAGAAAACTGGACTGTTTCCTAAGAGAAGTCCCGGATCAGCCGGGCTGTGGTGGGTATGTGGCTCTGCGGGCCGCTCCAAGCAACAGCCTGGTGGATCAAACTCTCACAAGTCGAGCCTGGCCTCGGGCCGGGCTTGGGGAGTAGAAGAACTCCCAGAACCCCATCAACCAGGTATCAACCAGGTATCAACCAGTACACGGCACAGCTGAGGTAGACCCAAGGCGACCCAGGGAAGGTAGCCCTAAGCCCCAAGGGCAGTACTTACAGGGCACCTAGGGAAGATAACCCTAGGCACATGCAGCCCGAGCAACGTGGAATAATACTCCTGGCCACACACCACCGGAAGGGACAGCTCACACCACCAGGAACAGAACTGCAACTGCAAACAGGAGCCAGAGGCATGACCGCACTAGATCCCATCAGCCTGAGAACTATGGTTGGATTGCCGACGGTGGGGTCTGGGGCTCCCCCCTTCCCCTTCCCGGGGGAGGGGGGGTTGCGCAGACGGCGGCGCGGTGACATGACGACGTCATGAGGGCTAATTTTCATTTGGGGAGTTCTGTCCACTTGTTCGGCCTTCGGTCGCAATAGTTTACCAGAATAGGGGTTTGTTTTGGGGCGCCTACCTTTCTGGGTGCCTGTCCCGGTCGATGGCAGACATAGAATGCTCCCAATCATAAGGATGGTCTCTATAGGCCATTGCTCCTCGTGCCTCTCTAGAGGGGGCCAGGATCTGGCTCGTGGTCCCCGGTAGGCAAGAACTCTATGCATTGACTGATGCCAGAAAGTTATACATATCCATTCAGCCTGAATAGCTCCGGGATCCAACGGGGCTCCCCCCAGAAAAACTGCGTTGAATGTAGTGAAATGCCATTTTCTGGGCGAGTCCCAGAGACTCCACGGAGCTATCTAGGCACATATGCTAATATCAGACTTTGGCATCAGTCTTGTGTATGGAGTTCTGTGGGCCTACCCGGGACCACAAGCCAGAACCTGGCCCCCCCCTCACAGAGGCACGATGAGCAATGGCCTATTAAAACCTCCATGTGGTTGGAAGCATTCTATGCCTGCCATCGACCGGGTTAGGCACCCAGAAAGGTAAGAGTCCCAAAACAAACCCCGATTCTGGTGAAACTTTCTACAAAAAAATGAACAAGTAGATAGAATTCTCCAAGCAGAAACGAGCACTGCTGTTCCTTATTCTCATATCCGACATAGACAAAAACACAAGACACAGCTTCATGTCATCGTTTGCAGATGATACAAAAATCAGCATGAAAATTACCTCTGCTGAAGACATTGATAAACTACAAACAGATATTAACAAAGTTTTCGATTGGGCAGCAGAAAATAACATGATGTTTAACGGTGATAAATTCCAGGTACTCAGATACGGCAAAAATGAGAATCGTAAACATAATACAGGGTACAAAACACAATCGAATCTGCCCATAGTAGGAAAACAGCATGTCAAGGATTTGGGAATAATGATGTCCGACGACCTAACGTTTAACCAAGCAAGTATTGCGTCAGCCAAAAAAATGATAGGATGGATTACGAGAACCTTCAAGTCCAGAGATCCCATCACAATGGTTGTCCTCTTCAAATCACTTGTGTTGTCCCGTCTTGAGTACTGCTCGGTACTCACTTCCCCCTTCAGAGCAGGAGTGATTGCTGAATTGAAGGAATACAGAGAACATATACGGCACGCATAGACGAGATAAAGCACCTAAATTATTGGGATCGTCTCAAAGCTCTCCAAATGTACTCACTAGAAAGGAAACGAGAGAGATATCAAATAATATTCACATGGAAAATACTGGAGGGACAGGTCCCAAATCTGCACAGTAAAATACAACGTACTGGAGTGAACAACATGGAAGAAAATGCAGAATAGAACCAGTGAAGAGCAGAGGTGCCATGGGCACAATCAGAGAACACTGCATGAACATCAGAGGTCCACGGTTGTTCAACGTCCTACCAGCGAGCATCAGAAATATTACAGGAACAACCGTGGACATCTTCAAGAGGAAACTAGATTGTTTCCTTCAAGGAGTGCCGGACCAACCAGGCTGTGGTGGGTATGTGGGCCTGCGGGCCGCTCCAAGCAACAGCCTGGTGGACCACTCTCTCACAAGTCAAGTCTGGCCTCGGGCCGGGCTTGGGGAGTAGAAGAACTCCCAGAACCCCATCAACCAGGTAACCAGGTATCAACCAGGAGCAAACAAGCACGACATCACACGTCACAGCGCCCCTGTCTGCGCAGCTCCCCCTTCTCCTGGGAGGGGGAAGGGCGAGCCCCAGACTCCCACTCCGGCCATCCACACCCCAGTTCTGAGGCTGGACATCAAAATCATGTGAAAACTGCCGACCGGGGGTGGAGGGAGGGTTGGGTGAGCAACCAACCTAGCACGTTGCAACAACCTAAACCTAACATGCAACGCTTGCGCTACCTGTACCCAAAGAACGTCATCACTAGACTGGGCAAACTGAGTCGCCAGCAAGCAACAAAACTCGCAGGACTCCGGGTCAAAGGTGTCACCAACCCAACAGGCAGCATGACAGAGGTAAAAACAATGAGAGTCACCCTGAGACAAGGAGACAGAGCAACCCTCAAACTCGCACAAATCGAGGGGAGGGGAACTCAGGGGTCACATCCACTGGACCCATGCCCCCCCCTTGGTGATTCCCAGGGTCCTGAGACAGAACTCACTCTCAAGGAAGTTCAGGCAGGGTACTGCTAACCGGCGCCCAAATCTACCAAATGACTCACTAAGAGCTGAACCCCCAGGACGTGTACACTCACAGGGACCTAGCAGGGGGCACCACCTGAAGAGAATGTAGTACCCAGGAACCATACTCAGGATGCAAACCAAGGCAACACCCCCCCTTTCCCTACCAGGCAGGAAAACAAAAAGAAAAAGAAAACCCCGCAAGAGGACAGCGTACCCAGGCGGAACAGAGCCGGCCTCTATGAATGGTGAAAACAAGCTGCGCAGTACCCCGCACCCCGTACCAGTGCAAACTGCCCCTTACCCTAAGGAAAACAAGGGAGACAAAACACCCCAGCACACAGACACAAAGAGCGGGTGAAAACAGAGCAGTAAATGGCCTAGCAGAGGCAGAACCCAAGGAATTTGTGAAAGGTGGCCCCAAGCCCCATGAGCAGTACTTACTGAGAACCTAAGGAAGGGAGCCCTAGGGGCATGCGGCACGAGTCCTGAAGAATATCTCCTGGCTCGCGCACCACCTAGAAGACAGTCACCACTCACAAGGCACAGTGCTGAAACAACCACTGGAGCACATAACCACTGCCTATAGCATCAACCTCAGAACTGAGGTGTGGATGGCCGGCACAGGGATCTGGGGCTCCCTCTTCCCCCTCCCGGGAAGGGGGAAGCTGTGCAGAGCGCAGCACAGTGACGTGTGACGTCATGCTTGTTTCTGTTTGGCGAGTTCTATCCACTTGTTTGTTTTTTTTAGCAATTTTCACCAGAATCGAGGTTTGTTTTGGGACTCTTACCTTTCTGGGTGCCTAACCCGGTCGATGGCAGACATAGAACGCTTCCAACCACACAGGGGTTTCTATAGCCCATTGCTCCTCGTGCCTCTCTTGAGGGGGCCAGGTTCTGGCTCGTGGTCCTCAGTAGGCCCACAGAACTCCATACACATGAGTAATGCCAAAGTCTGATATTAGCATATTAGCCTGGATAGCTCCGGGGAGCCGACAGGGCTCCCTCCAGAAAATAGCACAACTCTCAGTGTCTTAGGGCACTCTATGCAGTAGTGATTAAGGAAATAAGGCATCAGAAAACACAAGACATTTTCAATAATGACACTTCTTATAACAATGAGGCCATAAAAAATTAAATACCATTTTTAATGAGAAAGCATGTGTCTGTTACTCTAAATATTTGCAAGATTTGATGATCATAGCTAATTAATGTTAAGTTAGAATAAGGGTGTAAATAATGACAACACAGATCTCATATGTCAAAAAAATTTGTAATGCTTAAAAAGCATTTAGGAAATGCATGGCACTGTTCACTTCTTACAATGTCAATATAGACCTGCTATAGTATCAACAAGCCTTACCAGAACTATCTTATGTCATGTCATGAAATTCCATGTATTGGAAAGTTCATATATTTGCTTTTGCACATACAGTATAGTGTACAGAATATCTTTTGCACTTTACTCAATAGATTTCAAAATTACATTTTGTAGACTTACATCTAAGAAGCTAATAGATAAATACTTTATTACATCTCTGTAAAAAATTAATTAAAACAATTCTAGAGGAATTTTCAACCCCTTTTATATTGTGGAATGATTTTGAACTCTTTTATGCCTTGTGTTGAATGGTGTGTCCAAGAGCTGTGTTACGCTGATGCTCTAAACTTAGCCATTCACACTGCTCTTCTTTAAGCTCTAAAGCAGATAATCGAAGGTATGAGCTTCCAAGGTACATATTTTCACTAAACTTGTCCTCACTCCAAACACTTATTTCAAGTACACGTTGCTTGACAATGTCTTGTGACATGCGATATGTTATCTGAAATAGGTAAATGCCTCATTAGTTACACAGTACTATAAATAAATTTAAAATATAATATTTTTCTGCTATCATAGAAAGGATGAATAAAGAGGAGCTTAAAATTCAAACCATGTATTTCTTAGTAAGACCAATTGGTCCACTTCCTTAGCCAATACCTTGTTCATTTGCTCCTCTTTAGGAAATTGAGTACTCCAACATTGGCCATCAAGACTTTCCATCTCCTGATGTAGCAAGAATCTTTACCGAATATCCCAACCTGACACCAGCAGCACCAGTAGTGTTAAACTCAGACAGCAAACTCACCTTACTTTCAAGAGACAGAAATTGAAGCCTCCAATGAACATAATCCAACAAATCTGAAGCAGCAGCATCTGATGAAGGATTACACCAAAGAAATGAGAGCCGAAACCACGTAATCCTAGAACCAGCTTCAAACAATCCATCTGAAGGAAGATATTCAAAACTACCCAAACTCAACCCAGTGGGTAGTTAATACATGCAAGGTTAAGAAGCCTAATAAATCACTTAAGAACCCAATGCTGAAGTCAATACTGCACTTCAAAAGACCCAACCAAAGATGGAAAGACAACCAATTCAGGCAATATTGGAAGCCTGAATGGAAGCTGCCCTGGTATCAAAGATGAAACAATGACTAAAAGTTGAAGCAATAGGTGCTAGGACTTCAGCTCCTGTAAGAGCATGCTGAAATGGCCCAGATCCTGTAACACAACATCCCAGAATAGAGGCCAGTCATCAAGGTAGGAACACATAATGCTTCCAAAGAACCACGGTGTGGAGATTGTCCTGAGGACTAAGCATGTGGGGTCTATCTCCGTATGCCCCACCTACTAGCCTTGTTGTATCCATTGCATTGGATTGGATTGTTGGACACAAGATGTGAGCACAAACTCAAAAGGCCAATCGCAGGCCAATCGCTGTTGGCAACACTCTCCGACGCCTGGTTGCCAGGCTGCTACCAGGGTTGTCAGCCAGCAAGCGGCTGAATTGCTGAAACCAATTCAGCTAGAATTTGGAATCCCCAAGGTTGTGAAGCAGCTGCCCATGCAGCATGAGCATACATCACCAACATTTCTAATGAAAAGGCCCTGCTCAAACTGAACGTTAAAAATGCCTTCAACATGGCCAGAAGAGATGCAGTGCTTTGTGCCATACATCGCCATTTCCGGCCCCTCTACCCATTCATACTATCGTGCTACAGTGGTGAGTCAAAACTGCTCTTTGGCGAACACAAAATCAGATCATGTGAGGGTGTTCAGCAAGGTGGTCCTCTACCTCCTCTTCTTTTCTGCTTAGTCTTAAAAGAAATCACAGAAAGCCTGTCCAGCGAGTTCAACATCTGGTTTTTGGATGATGGCACTATAGCTGGCACCACAGACCACCTCTTGGAAGACATCAGAAAAATAAGGGAGCAAGAAGTAAGCCTGGGTCTCTTCCTGAACCCTTCCAAGTGTGAAATAGTCTCCTCCAACCTAGACATAGTAGCTAGAATAAGGTCTGCCTTGCCTGGAGCCCATGTCATTAGGGCTGTGAACAGCTCTCTCCTTGGCTCACCCCCCTCCCTCGGGTCTAACGCTATTGAGGAGATCCTTGATAAGAACATCACAGACCTCAGGAGGATGGAAGACAGGATAGGTGACATCAATGCCCATGATGCTTTATATCTCCTCACTAAATGCCTATCCCTTTCGAGGCTAACCTACTTTCTGAGGTGTGCCCCATCCTACAATAGCCGAAACCTTGAGGAGTATGACCTATTATTGAAGACCGTGCTAGTAAAAGCTCTTAACCTCTCCCTCAACGAATGCCAGTGGAAACAAGCCACTCTTCCTGTCAGGCTCGGCGGCTTGGGTGTCCGCACCGCCACCCAAATTGCCATCCCCGCCTTCCTATCTTCCTCAGCACCAGACGACCTGGTTAAGGAAATTCTACCTGACAACCTGTGTGAATTAGCAAGGTTACAGGACTCCCACTACACAGAATGCAACACAAAATGGGGTATCATGGTAGACCCAGCACTCAGACCAACCATGCCGAAAGCCAAGAGACAATCCAGCTGGGACAACCCCATTGTAGACAAAGAAGCCACAGCTTTGCTGGAGGCAGCAACAACCCCCAGTGATCATGCATGCCTTACAGCTGTGCAGGCTCCCCATGCAGGGGACTTTCTTTTAGCAGTCCCTATATCTGCAACAGGCACACGTCTTGATCCACAGAAGCTCAGTATTACAGTCGCTCTCTGCCTTGCTGCCCCTATCCACACTGTTCACAGGTGTATTTGCAGATAGGCAGATGCTGATAAATATGGATTGCATGGCTTCACTGTGGAAAATCTGGTGGTTGGCACACTAGACACGACGAAGTCATTGACATCATTAAGAGAAGCCTTGCCTCTGCCCAGTGTCCAGCAGAGAGAGAGCCCCACAATCTATTGAACCGTGATTCTGTTAGCTTTGCCAGCTGACCAGACGGAATCACACTGTGCCCTTGGAAGGGTGGCAGACAGATAGCGTGGGACTATACTTGCATATCCACCCTGGCAACCACATACATCAACCTCTCTGCTGGCCAAGCAGGAGCTGTGGTGACACAGAGAGATAGATACCAGTCAACCAAGTACGGGGAATTAGATCACCGGTACAACTTCATTCCAATAGGATCTGAGACCCTAGAAACATGGGGAGAGAGTTCAAGAAGATTTCTTGAGGATCTTGGTTACAGGCTCATTGACACTACAAGAGACCCTAGAGCAGCAAGTTTTCTCTTCCAGCGCCTCAGTGTCGCGATCCAGAGGGGAAATGCCCACTGCATCCTCGGTTCCTGCCCGGCGTCGGAGGAGTTCGAGGAAATCTACAATCTCTAAAAAACAAACTTCTCCTTGTGTTCTCTTAATGTTCATTTTTTGTAAACTCAAAAGGAAATTCTTTCTTGGCTGATGTGTATATAATATATGATGTTAGTATATTTTGGTAGCAGTCTTTCTTGTAAACATATGTTAAATATGACTGAAAAAGTAAGATTAATAATTCTAACACAAATTTTCTCAATATTTCTTATGTTTCTTTTTACTGTCAATGGTAATTGAAAAATAATTCTCCAAAATTCATTTTTATTTCTAGTCTGACGCAACACTTGAACGCGTTTCGTAATAACTTATTACATTTTCAAAGACTTTAGTTTACACACACACAACTATAACCTGCAAACACTAAACAGAGTTTTACTATGCTAACATTTAAACAGCTTTTGTCTTATATACTCGCATTTGGGTGAGGTGATATGTTACAACGGTTTTGGATGAGGTGAACAAAACTTTCAACACAAGACAGAACACGGTGCAATAGGTATAAATTGGATAAGTGAAAGGGAAGAATGGAAGTAACTGCAAAGGGCCTATTGGTCCATATTTCCTCTTGATGCTTCTATATTGGTACGGATTCTTGAAGTGGGTAGAATATAGTTATGCATTAATTGGCTGTTGATTGCTGGTGTTGACGTCTTTATGTATAGTGCCTCGCAGATGTCATAGTAAATGTTAGCAAATGTTAGCATAGTAAAACTGTTTAGTGTTTGCAGGTTATAGTTGTGTGTGTGTAAACTAAAGTCTTTGAAAATGTAATAAGTTATTACGAAACGCGTTCAAGTGTCGTGTCAGACTAGAAATAAAAATGAATTTTGGACAATTCATTTTTCAATTACCATCGACAGTAAAAAGAAACATAAGAAATATTGAGAAAATTCGTGTTAGAATTATTAATCTCACTTTTTCGGTCATATTTAACAACATATGATTATATGATGTGTATATTATTATATACGTTATACAGCTGTGCTCGTGCTGGGTATGGCTGCACTCGTGCTGGGTACAGGTGTGCTCGTGCTGGGTACGAGCACACCACACACACACAGCTGGTATAGCCACAAACAGGAAAGTGAGGCTAGAGGTGACCGCCGACCACCAAGCACATCAGTCGAGAACTGAGGTGGTGGTGGCCGGCTCTCCCTCCCCCTTCACTGGAGTTGGGGGGATGGGTTATGCTGACAAGCAGAAGTACTAGTTGACAACAGGGTTTCTAATTTTTCTTTTCTTTTCTTTCAGCAGGAGTTTCTTTGCTCTTTCTTGCAGTAGGTAGCAATTTTCCAGGCTAGTTGTTTGTTTTGGTTCACTTTTCTTTTTGGGTAAATGCCCTGGTCGATGGCAGAATATGACATACTTTAAATGTAAAGTGCTTATACACCATTACTCCCTGCACCTCTCTGAGGGAGCCAGGTTCTGGCTCTGGTCCCTGGTAGGCCTAAAGAATTCCTGTGGCTGATGACCCCAAACTAATATAGCACATATAAGTTCGGATAGCTTCAGGGAGCCGACAGGGCTTCCCCCAGAAAAGCTGCATATTTTAACAGTTTTGTTACGTAATTGTCCCAGATAAGATAAAGCTGAGGGACAAAAATTAGTTAATAAGGAAAGTTTGCTCTATATGAGGGAAACAGCAGATATGACAGCAATGAAAAGTTGGTATTAGTAGCTGCCCCAGATACCTGAAAGAAGAGAATCAAGCCTGAAAGGTAAACATCCTTTTAGCATGCACATATCGCTGTATGGTGTCCTTATCTTAAGAAGCACATCACCAAACTGGAAAAGATGGAAAGACATGCTACTAAATAGCTTCTGGAAGTGAAAACAAGAGCTACAAGGAGAGGCTAGCAGTATTAAATTTGCTATATGATTACTATTTTCAAAATAGTATCAGGAACCAACAAAATTAACAAAGAGGCATTCTTCAAACCTGAAGCTTCAAGAACAAGAGGTCATAGATCAGCCCGTCCTCCAAACAAAGATCCAAAAGTGATTCCATGCACCCGCCAAACCCCCCTGTTTATGAATGAAAAGCGGTTTACACATGACTCACAACTGCTGACGTTCGAACATATCCGGAACAAGTGCTACACTGACGAATTTTGTTCGAATCACAATGTTATAAATGCTTCACCCACGTACTACAAATACAAATAATCGCCAACAGAACCTAAACACCTAACCTAACCTATCCTATGCCTATATATACACAATATGCCAATATATTATAATATTAATTTATACTTGAGAAAATTCCCGTTTTGAATTAACAGCATGTTAAAATTTATGAATGCGTCTGTGGGGTCGACCGCTGAATGTAATGGACTTGAGTCGAGGACGGGTTGCATAGATTCAAGCTAAGGAAACAAAGATGCTAGAAAAATATTAGAAAGTTATCTTTTGCAGAGTGGTAGACAGTTGGAAAAAGTTAAGTGAGAATGTGGTAAATGCTAAAACTGTCAGTATAGCCACAAAGCAACACTTGACAAAAAATATATAGAAGATGGGGACACATGCACACAGCTCTCATCCTGTAATCACACTCGGATAACAATTACATATTTTAAGTATTTCTATGTAAAAATTCATGTAGAAGAATTGCATTTTTGGTGTAATCATTTTATATTTACACAGTTCTAAATTATTATATGTACTTACTGGTTCCATGAAAATTGGGTGACAGGTTTTCTTAACAACTTTAGTTTTCCTTTTTGTCTTCTTGTGTGGGTCTGGAAGCAGATACAGCTTAACATAGGGTGAAGGTTCTTGACCAGTACTGATAACTGACAAATTACGTGCATGATGAACCATGATCTGCAACTGGCCTCTAAGATATTGGACACTGACTTTAACTTGACCCTGCACTTGCCCTGGTACACTCGGTATGGCTGGAGGCAGAGATGTGCGAGTATCTAGAAAGAGTACATCAAGTAATACAAAAAGGATTTCTAGACCATTTCTACATTGCAAGTACAGAATAGTATCACTAGTCAATTGGTGAATCAATAATTCATAAAAGGCCTTATTTATGGGTTAGTTAACATTTTATATATCAGAATATCAGCCAGGTTTGACTGGCATTGGGTAGTTTTGACCTGGCACCGAGTCTTGACTAGATTAACCACTTCTCTCTTATCCCCTTGACTAGATTAACCACTTCTCTCTTATTCCCACGGGTAAGCCCAGGCCAATTTTGCTCGTCATTTCTTTGTATCGGTTATTTTCTTGATCAAGTTTTGTGTTGAAATAGCAGGGAGCTGTAGAGTTTTCTCGTATAGAAATTCAGCATTAAATGTACTGAAATTGCCTTTTTCTAATGTTACCCTCCATAGTTCTCCATTCCCTTACTGCCCTTGCCCTTCTTTCTATAGGGCACCCAACCTAGTGTGTTGCAGCAACCTAACATAGCATGCAAAGCAGATGGCGCCTGTACCCGAATATCAATGTTAACAGAATGGATAAATTGGAGAACAAGCAGAGAACACGACTCGCAAGACTCCAGGTCAAAGGTGTCATTGATTCAACAGGCAGCATGACGGAGACAAAAGTGGTGACTGTCACCCAGAGACAAGGCCACACAGCAACCTTCAAACTCGCACAAGGCAGGCTGGAACTCGGAAGACGCATCCATAGATCCACCAAGCCCCAACAGGTTTTTCCAGGGCTGATACGGGAAGCCTGGGCAAGGTGTTGCTAACTGGTTAGGACCAAAAGCTAACAAGGGAATGGTCAAAACACTGAAACCCCTGCGACATGTACAATCACAGGGACCTAGCAGAGGGCCACCAAAACAATATAAGTGGTCCTATAGCCACACAAGGCAGGGGCCCCACCAGGCAAAAAACAAATAAAAGAAAAACCCCGTAAAAGTACAACGTCCCCAGAGGAAACAGGAACCGGCTGCTGCATAGGTAAGCTGGGTGCACAACACCTTGACGCTCCAACCAGCAACAATATCACTTCCTACCCAAAGCCAAACAATGGCCACGAAACCCCAGCTTGTCCCAAGGGCAGGATAAATGCCGAGCAGAAAAAACCCTACGGAAATGGAGTCCCGAAGGCAGAAGGGGAGAAAACCCTAACACCCAGGGGTAGTACTAACAGGGCGCTTAGGGAAGGCCACCCTAAGCGTGTAAGACCATAAAGGTGTTTAGTTAATATTTCACATAGAACATGAGTCAGCACACAGGATATTTGAGAGGTGCCAGGTTGTCTGACCTTAGCAATTTAAAAGTCACACCTCTAGAGTGTTAATGACCACAAGTTGACCAGGGGTCAGGTTGTGTGAATTAACCTTGCATCTGCTAAGCTGATAATTGCAAACGGTCGGTGGTGTCTTTTCATCAAACAAGCCGCTGTTCAGGCGTGGTAGGTAGAGATGGCCTGAGGTTATCTATTTAGTAGGCAGAGCTAGCTCCAGGGTCCCCCAATAAATTCCCATGGAACTGAACATCCAGGAGGATCAGCAGAGAACAGAGCAGACAGAGAGGCTGGACGATTGAACAGCAGCCGAGACCAGGCTGTCGGCCAGACAGGGGGGACTCTGCCTGTCAACCTCCTCCACCCCCTCTCTATCCAACTTAGGCTTAGACACTTGGAGAGTGAACTGTATGGTGACAAATTTGGTGTTTCCAACTGAAGGTGTTGTGTGATTTCAGGGGCAGACAGCCATAGTGGTCTCAATGTCTTGTGTGGTGACTCACATTGTATATTAATCTTAACATAGTGAACATTAAGTTAAATTGCCTGAATTATGATACTTATCATGTTAAAGATATAATTGATGAATTTATTGTTTAAATTGTCTTTCATTTTGTTCCCTAGATCTTGGATTTTCTGATATATTGCAAGCTAGAGTGTAGAGCACTCCGAGTTTATTGACTTTATTGTACCATTTCTTGCATGTACAAATACATGATTCCAGTTGATAATGTGAACATTTGATAATTTTGTGGTACAGACAAGTTCCATTCCTTGTCTTGTATATACTGAATAGAATGGACGGTGGCAGCCCTTTCTACCTTCTATTTCTACTTTCTACTCCTCTCCGTGTTTTTGGTCTCTCCCTCTGCCTCTTTTCGAAGTTTCCCTTTCACCTTGCTACTCCCATACCCCTTACTCCTCCCACTTCCCTTCTACCTCTCTACCTCCGTCACCCCAAACCCTCACACATTATTACATTTTTCATTTCTTTCCATTTGGTTCATTTCCAATACGTTACAAGCACATGCAGCCTCGATAGCCTTATTTACACCTGGCTACCACACCACTATGTCACAGAGAACACCACAAAGGCAAAATATTGCCAGGAAATCGAGGCGGAGTTGATGATTGCCCTAGACACATTAGCTAACGAAGTGGGGTTGCTGAGTAGTCGGCACGGAGGGTCCGGGGTTTCCTCTCCCCCCCCCCTGGACCTGTCAGGAGGGGGGGGGGGAACGGGAAGGGAAGGCTGCATGGACAAGCGGCGCGAAAGTGAGGTGTGACGTTTGCTTGTTTGCTTGTTTCCTTGGGATTTGGGGGAGTTCTACCTCTCTGTTCAGTTTTGGTTGCAATTTTCTTACATTGTGGGGTTTGTTTTATTAAGCCTAACCCCGGTTGATGGCAGATTAGGAAAAAAAACCAACCACAGAGAGGGTTTTCCAGGGTTATTGCTACCTGTGCCTCTCTGTGGGGCCCAGGTTCTGGCTCGTGGTCCCAGGTAGGCTAAACTCTATTGGCTAATGCCCTAACCTAATATATCGCATATTAGCCTGATAGCTCCAGGGAGCCGAAGGGACTCTCGACAGAAAATGGATTTTTGTGAAAGTTAACACTTTCGCTCGGTAGCGACACAGCATTGCGTCGTTCATTTAGTAGACGGACTTCTGGTAACAACGCAGCATTGCGTCGGCGGCGGCAGCTTCAGGAGGGGCGCACCGCGGTTTTGGACATTATATGCATATACCCCCTGTAGGGAATTTCATTGCGAATACATTGATACTAAAATGAAACACTTAGGACCAGAATTGATGTAACAAAGTTGAAAAAGAGTATACCCATTTTATTAGCGCTCACTGGGGTAACACTCTGCCACTTTCTCCGTTTGCTGTGGGTGGTACGCTGGCCTTTTGGACTTTATATTTGCATATACTCCTGTAG
>WNGS01166011.1:11179561-11199799 GCA_020271785.1 Procambarus virginalis | reverse complement strand
AGCATCTACAGTAAATGCATATACACCTGTTGGGAATTCTATTGCGAATACATTGATAACAAAATGAAAGACCTAGGACGAGAATTGAGGTGACCAAAGTGAAAAGAGTGTACACATTTTATCGCTCTTGCATGCTCCCGGGTAACACGCTCTCACTTTCTCTGTTTGCTGCGGATGGAACTCTGGGCTTTTGGACTTTATATGCCTTTAGTCCTGTAGAAAATTCTATTGCAAACACAACGATACCAAATTGAAAAACCTTGAACGAGAATTGAGGTGACAAAGTTGAAAAGAGTATACACTTTTCAGAATTACTGAGCTCTCCAGTGAAACAATGAGACCCACCTGGGGTAGTGTGGGGCTCATGCACCCAGTGCGCAAAAGTGTTAATGTGTGATAACTGACAATTTGGGTAATTCTTTAATTCTGAATTTCAGAAGAGAAATGTGCGGACTGGATTTTACCCAATGTTTAGAAGGATTCGCATTATAGGGAAGTCCGGATTTAGGACATTGTACTGTATTAGCAAATACTAACCTATAAATTCCTCTATTTTATTATTAGTCTTTCCTTCACTGCATTTTGTTTGCATATTCCCCATCCCATCCCAAATCTTTATCCTGATCCCTTCCAAGTGCTATATAGCCGTAATGGCTTGGTGCTTTCTCCCGATTGCTCCCTTCCCTTGTTTGCACATTTTGTTCTTATGCCTAAGCCAATAAAGCCTATGCCATTTAAAAAATTAACAAAAATATTACCCTTATTCTTTAGCTTCTTAATATGGATATCTGTATCTTCTTGGTCCCTCAGCAATGGATGGAAGAAAGTGTAAACCAGGTCTGAGTGAGAGATCTCTGGGGCCAGTCAAACAGCGTGGCCAGGAAGAGTTCGATCTCGAGTTTTTCGCTTCTCTGCGACAGCTTTCACCTCCGAGCGTCCAATCTGGACACCCTTCGGAAGGCTTTTAAAAAATAAAACAAATTATATCCTGTACAAGTCTACAGGTGCCATTTGATTAATTTATAATTTAATTTTTTGTGCATTATGTGAAGAGGTGCTTCTCTCTGTACATGACACTCAGTTGCTTCCAAAAGGTAAAACCCTGTCTATCTATGGATAGGATCTAATGCAACCTGGCCAGATCATCATTCTGTACCTACAAGTGGAAAGTCTTTTAAACATCCCTGTCAAGTCATATTGAGCTTAGGGAGACAATGACTAATACATAATCCAGCCTATTATGATCTCCAGCAGGAACATTCAAATAACCTCTAAACCCTTTCAAGCACCACTTAGCAACACAGGGATTGCCATGCAGGGCTATTGCCATGTTGCTAAATACCAGTTGATGTCATGTTGGCAAGCCAACCAGTAGTTAGCGAGAGCATTGCTTGATGGTCCCTATTATGTCAAATTGCACTTGTAATGCTTTGAATGTTCATGAATGTACCTACATTCTTGGATGGACTGAGAATTTTCCAGTGTGTCCTTAGCACCTGAATAACTTGGTTAAGGATAATTCAAAAAGATTCTTGCTGCTGTGGTACAGAATGCTGACCTGCCCTGACTGAGCATAATCCTGTTCTTGGAACCAGAAGGATCTTGTCTTAGAAAGCAACAAAATGGAAGAGCTAACAAAAATCTGTACGTATGATATAATAGATGATGCCATGTAATACTAAATGCATTAACACCAAATACAAAATTACAATTATTTATTCAATTATGAAATACCAACTAGTTTAAATTATATCTGTAAAGTATTGTCCCATATGGTTTCCCTTGAAACACCTTATCGTTTTCCATAGTTGTGGACAAGAAGCCTGTTAGGCTCATCAAGATTCCTGTAGCCCAATTATTAAAACTTTACTCAGGATGCAACACAATAATTGTTTAACTTCTGGATACCTATTTACTGCTAGGTGAACAGAGGCATCAGGAAGGAAATATTGACCAAACATTTCTGTCCTGCCAAGGGAATTGAACCCAGAACCTTTCAGCTGTGACCTGAGTGCATCAGCAACCTATTTGCTAACAAACATGATGATGGCATATAATATGGACAAACAGGAAAAAAAACATTAAACCTGAAACTGCTCCTGTCATTTGTGAATGATTTAATGTGCCTCTAATATTCCTAATAAAGTTCATAAATATTCTAGTTGGATGTCATTCGATCAAAATTAGATGTAAAAAAATTCTGAAATTATTGTTATTAGACAAAACAATTATGAAATTAGACAACACAATTCTGCATCACTAGGGCTAAAGAGTAACGGACCAAGGTCCTATGAAACAGTCGGCTGTACCCAGTTTCGCATTCCCCAACATTATTCCCTCTCCTCTAACCAGGGGGAATTCTGAAGCGCGAAACTCGGGTCAAATAATAGCTCTTTCACCCAGTCAATGCAGTACGATTTTCCCTGATCCTCTTCTTGGAGTGAGCGGGACTAGGGACACCTTTTCTGGGAGGAATACTATTCTTTGTTTCTCCTCATATTTCAAACATATTTAGAAGCCATAAAGGGAAGAACAAACCTATAAACATAGTTTCTTTCCCCATTTCTTTCTGTGTCAAGTGTCAGGAGTTGTTTTTTATGATGAATTGTGAAGCCAACAATCTGGGTAACATGGAGATCGGCGCATCAAGGACGAAACGGGCACGTGCACCTTCACCAAATCAACCCTCGACAAAAGGTTTTTTTTCAAAGGCGAAAAGACAAACTGACCATCATACCGCAGTCTCTGAATTCCTACCAGCAGCAGCAATGATTGAAACCCTCAAGGATTCTCTCTCCCACGTCTCAGGAGAGGAGTGGGAAAACGGACTAAAAGAGACCCTGCTCAGGTATGAGCAAGATCCACAGCTCCCTGCAGGCACTCTACATGGTGTCTGGAGAGACAGGCGGGTCTAGACAGGGGCAGGTTCAACCGCATTGAAGTACCTCCTGATCTTCCCAGACCCGGAGGTCCTACTCCAAGTACACGACATCGCACCACTAGTACAGTCAATGATGGGAAAGGAGACCCATTTTGAAGTCAGTTTTTCCTGCCAGAGGAAACGGATATTATAGTGCTCCTAAAACCAATCTTTATGACCATAGAGTACCTAAAAGAAAAACTCTCACACATTCAGCGCTCAACCAGACGAGGGACAGTCCCGGACAACTTGGCCCTGCAGGTATATTATCCATTTTTCTCTACAAGGTATTTCGATTCTGCCAGGCCTCAGCAATTTCATTAACCCTTGTGTTGCTAAGGGCTATTTGACCTTTGTTACCCACAGGTGAATAACAAAAAAAAAAAATAACAAAAAAAATTGTTCTTAACCCTTAAACTGCGCATGGCGTATATATACGCCATATACGCCATGAGTAACATGACCCACGGTGCGCAAGGAGTATATATACACCATAGAGTGCCAGGCACGATTCAAATGGCCCGCGGCTACACAAGATTCACATCAGCTTCTTCAGGGCTCTTGCAAACAGACACCATGTTTAAAAAAAATCATGAGCAATATTCTCCGGTGTAAGAGCCACAGTACTGTTGGAGTAACCAAGACTGGTGCATGCAGCATGAGCTAACAGCATTGCTGTTCAGCTTATGACCACAGCATCGCCTAAAAATATCAAAATAAATATGTAACTGCTATTATTTAGCGATGACAATATTACAGATGACTCCTGTGATAAAAATGACCAGGATTGTGATAATAACAGAACTGTTGTGACAATTAGCACGTGTGGGAGTAGTAATGCTGTGGGAGGGAGGGAGATAGAGTCGTTTACTGACTGTGTGGCCACCTGTTATTATCTGCATTCACCATACCAGCTCAGTGGTTCTCTATGGTGAACACAAATGTAGATACTTATATATAATGTGTGTATTAGTGTAATAACAGCAAAAGGATTATGTTGGGAGGAGCCATTTGGGTGACGGAGGTGGCGTCGTCTGCATGACTTGTCTAGCTGTGTAGAGGTTGGCCACTATGCACCCTACACGCTTAGGTGTACAGTTACGGTGCATACAACATGAAGATACTTATATATAATGTGTGTATATAGTGTAATAACACCCCAAACAGTATTGTTGGGGGAGAAATTTAGTGTGCCTGACTTTGAATGAGTGAGGGAGGCAGCCGCCAGCTGACTGAGTGTAGTGATGTCTCTTATTTCCTGAACTAACTATATCAGCTTAGTTGTACAGTTGTTGTGAACAAAAGATGTAGATACCTATATATAATGGTGTATATAGTGTAATAACTGCAAAACTATTTGTTTATTGTTTTATGAACGTAATAATTGAACCACTAATATGAACACCATACTTTTGAGTACTGTATAGCGATGATTCACACATTATATAAATCTATCACACTACACACTATTGAATAATATTACTGCAAAAAACTAAGAAAAAATCTGAGACATTGAAATAATTAGGTAATAATATCTTTGTGGCAACTCCCACCTGTCAGCTCAGGTGACGCTGACCACCTCTGACGACCGCTCTGTCAACGCCCACATTTTGCCAGACTTCCTTGGCTATTCTGCCCAAAATATGTCATCTAGGATTTTTACTATTTTTCCCGTGCTCAGGGAACACAAATTAACATTTTTAGAAGACGAAAAAATATTAGATTTTTTCCTGCGCACAGGGGTGTAAATCTCCTCAGGACCCCTTAGCAGCTTAACCACCGTGCTGCGCCGAATTTATTGTGAAATTCCCCCAGTGCGCATGAAATAAAGTGTTCCCAAAAAATTATTTTTCTTTGTAAAATGATAAATTCCCTTCCCTGAACATGTCTATGTAAAAATAAATACCAAATTCCACTTACTTTGGCTGTGGGGACGTGGACAAGGTGCGCTGTGACGTCATCAGAGCCTGGTCGCCCGTGCGTGAATCGCCCAGACACGGTCGCGTGGGCCATTCAAGCACCAGGTGTTGCCACAAATATATTTTCAATTATTTGTTATATGTATTTCCAATGCAGTTTTATTTGTTTTTTATCGTATATGATGCATATTTGTGTCCTTTACAATATGTATACAGTAGAACGTTCATAATGTTCCATGGAACTGTGATACATGTGTCAGTAATGTGTCCACAATAAATGTTTATTGTCGCAATATTACCTGTTAAAAATTCACTAAAATTACAATATGTACAGTTTCACACACTATTTACACAGTAACACACTGTATTACACACTCAGTACTTCGAAAGTGAGTAATAATCAACGAAGTAGTCCATGGTACACAGCGCGACTTCGCTCTCAGTGCACCAGGTACAGATAAATTTTTGCTTCCTGTTTCTTCATTCTGTGTGCTTGCAAATAACGCACTCACGTACACCCTTGGCTTTAGTACTTGTAGGTTGTATGTAGCCAAGCTTGTAAAGCATAAGGTAGTATTGAAAAGATTATAGGAAAAGATCAATTTGTAAGGTAGTCTTGAAAAGATCGCTTTGTATGGTCCCACACAGGAAGAGATTCAGCTTGCCTCAAAGAGTGTCCATCAGTCAGAAAGAGATTCAGCTAGCCTCAAAGAGTGTCCGTCAGTTAGGAAGAGATTCAGGTATTCTTGAAAATATCTATGGAAAACACCACCATGGAAGCCGCTAACACTGTTCATCTATGCTACTTGTATCAGATGCATCATCACTGAACGCAGAAAACGATTCATCTATGTATCATCTAAATAAATTGGAGATAGCATAGGATTGCAAGGGTGACGCTCAGAGCTACAACTGGATACGCTCGCTGTATCGTCCTCATAGGTGCTGTATCACTTGCATCCGACCTTTGTGTTAGGTCCTTATTGCGCCTAGCTTCACCAATATTATGACCCTTATGTTCTTCAAACAATAAGGTTTGAATTTCACCGACAGAGCGTTATCTTTCAACACCGCGTCGGACAGGTGTTTGGGAGCCAGAGGCACGTGCGCCACCCATGGTTGCTCATTCAGTACTAACCCAGCCAGCAGCACTAGGGCATTCTGGGAATTTTTTCCAAGATGGCTGCCTCTCACTGGAGGTCCTAAGAGTCCATTTCGTACACAACCAACCTCGTACACATTTAGAATTGGTACCGAAATATCAAAGAGAGTTTTCTCGGTTTGCAGTTTCCCGCCAACTGAGAATACTCAGTTGGTGTAGTTAAGTGGTTAAGGATTAACCTGTTAATTGTGTTCCCTGATCACAGGAAAAATATAACAAAGAATCGTAAGTGGCATATTTGGCTGCTATAGGGCGGGGGAGTCTGGTAAAAAAGAGGCGCCGAATCAGCATGCGTCCAACGTGGTCTGCTCAGCCCCAGCTGTCGGGCAGGAGTTGCCACAAAGAAATAATTACCAAATTATTTCAAGTCTCTGATTGATTTTTTCTTCTTTTTTATTGTATTATTATTCAATAGTGTGTAGTGTGATATATTTATATAATAATATGTGTGAATTATTGCTGTACTCAAAATTATGGTGTGCATATTATTGATTCAATAATTGTGTTCATAAAACAATAAACAAATACTTTGTCGGTTATTACACTATATACACACAGGTTATATATAAGTATCTGCATATTTTGTTCACCATAGCAAACCACTACTCTTGTATGGTGATGGCAGACAGTAACAGGTGCCCACACACAACTGATGCGCCCACCCCTTCCTCCCCACACTGGTTCAAGGCCAGACGCACTAACATTCCTCCTTCAAGTGTACTGTTTGTGGTGTTATTACCCTATATACACATTATATATCTATATAAGTATCTACATGTTTTGTTTCACCATAACTGTTTAACTAAGCCGGTATAGTGCCCAAAGAGCACAGTGCCCACCCTTACCCAGAATGCAAATCCTGCAGATGTTGCCACCTCCCTCACCAAAATGGCTTCTACCAACACTCCTTCTGCTGTTATTACACTATATATACAGGTTATATATTAGTATCTACATTTGTGTCCACCATAACGAACCACTAAGATGGTATGCTGAGTGGCAGTGGCAGCCCGCCATTGGCTGCCACTCCCTCCCTCCCTCACCTCACCTGATTCCCCAACATTCTCCTCCCACCACACAGTTTTGGTTTTATTCACTATATACAGACGTTATATATAAGTATCTGAATGTTTTGTTCACCATAGCAAACCACTAAGCTGGTATAGTGAGTCCAGACAGTAAAAGGTGGTCACTCAGAGTCAGCAGACAATACTACCTCTCTCCCCACAAAGATTACTCCTCCCACTACAGTGTTAATTATCACAACAATCCTGCTATTATCAGAATCCTGGTCATTTTTATCACAGTCTGTGGTCTTCAGTAATACTATCAACGCTAAATAATAGCACGTGCATATATATTTTGGCATTTTTAAGAGATGCTGTGGTCACAAGTTGAACAGCAGTGCTGTGAGCTTATGCTTCATGCACCAGCCTAGGTGGCTCACTCAGTACCGATTCCCTCACACCCAGGAATGTGGCCCATGACTTCTTTAAAAAATGGCGTCTATTTACAAGAGCCCTGATGAAGGTGAGGTGAACCCTGTGTATCCGCGGGCTATTTATGTTGCATAATACTCCAACACATCATATGACGTGTTGCGCAGTTTAAGGGTTAATAAGGTAAACTTAGCACAAGGTAGGGCGTCCATTACAACCTACACGCTGCTTCTCAAAGCCTCCCACACAAGGGAGATGACCAAAATTGAGCTCATTGAAGCCCACATCTTAATGAAAGGATGGGAGGAGACGAGGATAGGGGACCACCGTGTGGGAAGGTTTTAGACGGAAGATGACCCCGAAGCAGGGTAACCTGGAGAGACCCTATTATGGACGCCTTATGATGAGATCAGAGCAAACGTCGCACTGGTACGATGAGTTTTTCTTGAATCCCCAGGAAGGTACGATGCAGAGCCTGCTGAATGCTGTCGACAGGGCACTAAACCAAGGGCAACCAGTGAACCAACAACTGAGCAGCAGGAAGACCAGGCAGCCCCAGGTCTGTACTTGAGCTACCGGATGACGATGATTACTAGCCTACGTCCTAACCAAGGTATGCCCCCCTCCCAGCAAAACCTGTCCTTCCCCACTAAACCTAGGAAAACCCAACCAGGCCACCAGTCAAAAGAAAAAATAATTTGGGGGAAACGATTTATTTCATGCGCACCGGGGGAATTTCACAATAAACTCAGCACAGCACAATGGTTAAACTAACAAAACAAAGCTGCTGGAAAAAATAAGAAAATTCTCTTTTGTAAACAGAGTGGTAGACGGTTGGAACAAGTTAGGTGAGAAGGTGGCGGAGGCCAAAACCATCAGTAGCTTCAAAGTTTTATATGACAAAGAGTGCTGGGTAGATGGGACACCACGAGCGTAGCTCTCATCCTGTAACTACACTTAGGTAATTACACGTGATGATACGATGGACTACATCACGCAGAAGTGCAAGGACACAGCAAACAAGTTTGTCCCAGTCCAAAAGGAAAACAGAGAAATGAAGATGAGAAACCCATGGTTTAATCAGAGATGTAGGCTAGTTAAGCAGAAAAGTAAAAGGGCATGGAGAAACTATAGGAATAACAGGACACTGGAGAGCAGAGAGAGATACTAGAATGCCAGGAATGAATACGTCAGGATGAGAAGAGAGGAAGAA
The DNA here is from genome assembly GCA_020271785.1 of Procambarus virginalis. Classification (NCBI taxonomy): domain Eukaryota; kingdom Metazoa; phylum Arthropoda; class Malacostraca; order Decapoda; family Cambaridae; genus Procambarus; species Procambarus virginalis. The sequence goes on along the minus strand of WNGS01166011.1, from coordinate 11,191,146 downwards.
AGACAATACGAAAATGACATCGCAAGCAAAGCAAAGACTCAGCCTAAATTGTTGCATAGCCACATCAGGAGAAAAACAACAGTAAAGGAACAGGTTGTGAAATTAAGGATAGGGGCGGAAGGATTCACTACAAACGACAAGGAAGTGTGTGAGGAACTGAATAAGAAATCCCAGGAGGTCTTCACCATAGAGCAAGGAGAAATTCCAGAGATAAGAGAGAGAATAGCTAACCAGGAACCACTGGAAGAGTTTGAGATTACCAGCGGGGAAGTAAGGAAGTGTTTACTAGAGTTGGATCTGAAAAAGGCTACAGGCCCAGATGAAATCTCCCTTTGGATACTAAAGGAAGGAGCAAAAGAACTGTGCCTACCACTCTCCATAGTGTATAACAAATCACTGGCAACAGGGGAACTGCCAGATATTTGGAAAGCAGCTAACGTAGTCCCGCTATACAAGAAAGGGGATAGACAGGAGGCACTGAACTGCAGGCCAGTGTCCCTAACCTGCATACCATGCAAGCTGATAGACAAGATTGTGAGAAGAAAGCTAGTGGAGCATCTGGAGCGAAGGAACTTTGTAACACAGCATCAACATGGGTTCAGGGATGGCAGGTCCTACCTCACAGGGTTACTTGAATTCTACGACCAGGCAACAAAAATAAGGCAAGAAAGAGAAGGGTGGGCAGACTGCATATTTTTAGATTGTCAGAAAGCCTTTGATACAGTACCACACAAGAGGCTAGTGAAAAACCTGGAGATGCAGGCATGAGTGAAAGGGAAGGTACTCCATTGGATAAAGGAGTACCTAAGCAACAGGATACAACGAGTTTGTGCGAGGGGTGAGGTCTCAGATTGGCGAGACGTTACAAGTGGTCCCGCAGGGGTAAGTCCTTGGACCTATACTGTTTCTAGTATATGTAAATGATCTCTCAGAGGGTATAGATTCATTCCTCTCAATGTTTGCCGATGATGCAAAAATTATGAGGAGGATTGAAACAGAGGATGATAGTAGGAGGCTACAAGATGACCTAGACAGACTGAGTGAATGGTCCAACAAATGGCTGTTGAAGTTCAACCCGAGTAAATGCAAAGTAATGAAACTAGGCAGTGGAAACAGGAGGCCAGACACAGGATACAGAATAGGAAATGAAGTACTTAATGAAACAGACAGAGAAAGATCTAGGAGTTGATATCACACCAAACCTGTCTCCTGAAGCCCACATAAAAAGAATAATGTCTGCGGCACATGCGAGGCTGGCTAACATCAGAACAGCGTTCAGGAACCTGTGTAAGGAATCATTCAGAATCTTGTACACCACATATGTAAGACCAATCCTGGAGTATGCGGCCCCAGCATGGAGCCCGTACCTTGTCAAGCACAAGACGAAGCTGGAAAAAGTCCAAAGGTATGCCACTAGACTAGTCCCAGAACTAAGAGGCATGAGTTATGAGGAAAGGCTGCGGGAAATGCACCTTACGACACTGGAAGACAGAAGAGTAAGGGAAGATATGATCACAACCTACAAAATCCTCAGGGAATCGACCGGGTAACAAGGATAAACTATTCAACACTGGGGGACGCGAACAAGGGGACACAGGTGGAAACTGAGTACCCAATGAGCCACAGGAACGTAGAAGGAACTTTTTCAGTGTCAGAGTAGTTAACGGATGGAATGCATTAGGCAGTGATGTGGGGAGGCTGACTCCATACACATTTTTAAAAATGCAAGAATGATAAGAGCCCAGTAGGCTCAGGAACCTGTACACCAGTTACTGACAGTTGAAGCGGGACCAAAAGCCAAAGCTCAATCCCCGCAAGCACAAATAGGCAAGTACAAATAGGTGAGTACTTAGGTAATTACTCTTTGAGGGTTAACAGTGACACTATGTAAAATAAGGACTCTTAGTGGTAAAGAGAATTTGATTACAAATAGTTTACTTAAAAATTAATTGTCAGAATATGACGTCTACATTTCTTCACCTCACTATAGCCAAACTAAAACATTGTAATTAGATTTATTTGTATTTTTCCCAACATCAAGAATTAATGTTTTATGATATAAATAAGGTAAAAGAATTTATAATTTTTATGTGCACCTTGAAAGGAACAAAAATAACAGTGTGCAGTTTGAGGATAAATATAACCAAAATACCCTCCTCATCCACTCATCATATCTTCCATACTGGATACCACAGTACCTACTGTATAACTTGAAATCAGCCTCATCACACTTCAACACTACATACACAGCAGAACTCTATCATTTAATAAAACCAAGTACACAACACATTATGATGAATGCACAGTAATGTACTTTGATGGTTAATATACATTACATTAAAATAAATACAGCAGATGAAATTCTGTACATACCCATGTATTCTGGCTAGTGGAAAAATCAGACACAATTTCTGATGAAACTCTGAGAATTCACGATAAGATCGAAATAGGTATGATGGTTCTCGCTGTCCTTCTCGCTCTACTTCCAAAATATACACATAGTACTTGTTTGGGTTGTATCGCTTTTGATAGCTATAAAGCCTTACCATATGAATTTTTCCATCTTGTGATAACCTGTAAGAAATCATAAGTTAACCACTTAAGTGCAGCTATCAATACAGTCAAATCTGCCATGGGTAAAAATTTAAAAAATTCAGAAAAATACTTTTCTTATAGAATTATTAATCTGGATGCAAAATGTATAGAAAATTGGGAATAATAATAAAAAAAACAGCGTTGAGTGTAATGAAACGCCAGTTTCTGGGTGAGACCCTAAGGCTCCCCGGAGTTAACTGGGCTGATATGAATGTATTAGACCCTGGCATCAGTCAATGCGCATAGAGTTCTAGGCCTACAGGGAACCACGAGTCAGAATCTGGCCCCCCTCAGAGAGGCACGAGGAGCAATGGCCTATAGAAACCCCAGTGTGATTGGAAGCATTCTATGTCTGCCATCGACCAAGTCAGGCACGCAGAAACTTAAGCGCCCCAAAACAAACCCCTATTCTGGTTAAAATATTCGCACTGAAAGCCGAAATAGTGGACAGAACTCCCCAAATAAAATCAAGCATGGAGTCACCACGTCACTGTGCCGCTGTCTGCGCACCTCCCCCTCCCTGGGAGGGGGAAGGGGGAGACACAGACCCCCCCACGCTGGCTATCCACCCTGCAGTTCTGAGGCTGGATGTCAAAACCGCAAAAAAGCCCTGACCAGAGGGATGCGGGGAGCCTCCAGGTCGCACCCAGAAACTGGCGTTTCATTACATTCAATGCTGGTTTTCTGGTGGGAGTCCCTATGGCTCCCAGGAGCTACTTACCAAAAGACAAAAACCAAGAAGGACTTACCCGGGAGGTGGTCAGCCCTCGCTCCTTAACGTTAAGTCAAGACAATTGGCTGCAACCGCCGACCCAATGTCACAGGTTCGACTAGGTAGCAAGCGGCCAGGACCCTATTCAACCTCCAAAAACCCTATGCCCTAATGTCAGCCCAAGATATGTTACTGAAGATGGCAGCCAGCACAGCAAACTTATGAACGTCATGGGCATGAGGTTAGACTGCAGGCTGACTGGACCGAATAACACTGAACAACCTGGGAGACCCGAACCCTGGAACAGGGAAGAAGGGAAACGGGATCAATCCAAAGCGCATCCCTGGCCCCGGAGGCTGTAATGCACAGGTAGCCGTGGAGGGCCACAACCAGACACAACATATGATGCACCCCCGGCCTAACCAACCAGGCATTAACAACCCAAGGACCCCTCCAGAAAGCAGCAGTCTCTTTCTTCGCCAGAAAAGAAGGAGATGGCTTCAAACGAACAAGCCTACCACCAGGACTAAAAGAGCAGAAACTTGATCCAGAGAGCATGAAGCTCCTTGAACCGACCCCCCAGAGGTCAATGCCAACAGAAAGAGAGCGCCTTGGAAAAACAATCCTTAACCCTCAAACCGCGCATATCATATATAAATGATATCGGTGACAAAACCGAAACCGCGCACATCATTTATATATGATTTCGTGTCTAGCGCTATAATTTAAACGCCCCGCCTGGGATAGGGGCAGCTATAGTACAGCCACGACTGATAGTTGCCAGATGCCACCTAGAAAAAAAATCCAGCCCAACATTCTTGGGTGTGAGAGCGTCAGTATTGAGCAACCCACCAAGGCTGGCGCACGCAGCACGAGCTCACAGCACCGCTGTTCAGCTTGTGACCACAGCATCGCCTACAAATGCCAATATATAAGTGATACTGCTATTATTTAGCAGTGATAGTATTACTGAAGCCCCCTGACTTTGATAATACTGACCAGGATTCTGATAACAGCTTGATTGTGGAGATATTTAGCGCTGTGCTCGATGGAGGGAGGAGTAAGGCTGTGGAGGGAGGGTTGTGGGTGTCGTCTTCTGACTGTGTGTGGCCACCATTTATTGACTGCACTCACCATCCCAGCTTAGTGGTTCACTATGGTGAACACAAATGTAGATACTTATATATAACGTGTGTATAGTGTGAGATAACAGCGAGAGGAGTAGGTTGGGAGCCGCCATTTTGGTGAGGGAGCATCGTCTGCACGACTTGGCATGTTGTTTACTGGTGGCCACTATGGTCTTTGGGCACCATACCAGCTTATTTGTACAAGTATGGTGAATAAAACAGGTAGATACTTATATATTATGTGTGTATACAGCGTAATAACACCACAACCAATATTGTTGGAGGAGAAATATTAGTGCGTCTGGCCTTGAGGGTGGCCGCCGATCAGCTGACTGTGGAGTAGCTATGTCTTTGTGCCTTTACTCACCATACAAGCTTAGATGTAGTTATGGTGAACAAAACATGTAAATACGTATATATAACGTCTGTGTATAGTGAATAAATGCAAAAACAGTATTGTGGGAGGTGAATGAGGGTGAGTGAGGTGGTGTTGAGGGAGGGAGTGGCAGTGAGTGGCTCGCTGGTGTGTGGCGGCCACTCCTCGTTGCTTTTTGACTCACAAGACCAACTTAGTAGTTCGTTATGGTGAACAAAACATGCAGATACTTATATATAACCTATGTATATAGTGTAACAACAGCAAAACTATTTGTTTATTGTTTTATGAACATAATAATTGAATTACTTATATGCACACCAAAATTTTGAGTACAGCGATGGTTCACACATTTTATAATATAAATATACCACAATTCACTGTATGGAATAATATTACTGCAAAAAAACTAAGAAAAAATCAGAGACATTGAAATAATTAGGAAAAAATATATTTGTGGCAACTGCCGTCTGACAGCTTGGGCGGAGTAGACCTTGTCTGGCGAAGGCTCTGCCAACGCCCCTTTTTTGCCACACTTCCCTACCCTACTGCGGCTAAAATATGCCACCTACGATTTTTTTGTTATTTTTTCCGTGATCAGGGAACAAAAATAAACACTTCTATGAGACGAAAGAATTTTTTGGATTTTTTTTTTGTTGCGCCTGTGGGTGTGAATTCCATTTGGGCCCCTAGCAGTTTGAGGGTTAACTGAAGGGGCCAACGCAAACCAAGGAGAAGAGAGAAAAGATAGCACCCGGCCCTACGACCAAAACGGCTCAGACAGCACATGAACATGCTGGAGGTGAAATAACGCACAAGACAGCTTGTGGAACGAAGCAAAAGTTACATCAACGCCGAACGCACACTGCAGCGACTTTGCCAGTGCCGCAGCGCTGGCGACAGTATTCGGCATATGACGGTCCTGGAACAATCAGGAAAGGAAGGGTAAGACAACCCTATCAGAGACAGAAGTAAATCTACAAAGGGATAAGAAATAACAGAAGGACAGCCAGGAAACTTTATACTGCTGCCGAAACGAAGCACGCAGGTGGGACACCATCAATGAAGCCACCTGCTCACCATACAAGTGGTGATAGACTCGAGTCAGAAAGACCAAACGCGAAGACTCGAGGAAAAGACCGAACCAGAGCTAAACCCACGCAAGCACAACTAGGTGAGTACACTTTGGAGCCTGGCGCTGAGACGGGAAGTGTGTGGAAGGGGGGTGGTGGCCAGAGGTCTGGCGGGCCATGTTGGACAAACTGGGAAAGGTGGGGAACGTGAGGGAAGGACAGACTGAGTAGATGGAATTCACCAACTCCTCCATCACCAAATCCCTAAACACAATAGAGGCCAACTTCGGGGCCCCTACTTGATCACCTAGCCGCAAATAGCAAACAATGGGAAAAACAAACCGATAAAGTGGCTGCTGCCCAATAAACCTCTGAGCTAGGAGGCTCTACTAGAATAGAGACCTAGTGAAGGCAAGCATTAGGCCTCTGGGTGGATGGAATAACGCACCCAACAGGCAGCATGAGGAGACATGCCATGTAGCAATGATGATGGACATCACTTGAACTCACAAGCAGCGTGGGATGGCAAGCCAATCCATAGCAAATCACACAAAGTTCCATGGAGTTTTAAAGGGCCTTAACATAAAGACCAGGGTGGACACCCAGTTACTAGGAATGCTAACCAGACAAACTGATGCCAAGAGCAGACTTTAGGATAAATGTGGCTCCAAACGGTCTGTCTAATTACCACAAGCTACACAAGCTTCAGAAAGCTTCCTGGTAATACATTAGTAATGAATAAATATGATATATTTACTCATTATAATGTTGGTGCTGAATGTACAACACGAAAAAACATAATTTTAATCTGAAAAAAGTATCTTTTTATAAAGAAATTGGACGAAAATACAAAGCTGGTGACGCCAAATCAAGTCGACGATCCAAGCTTCGGTTAGGTTAGGTTAGGTTTGGTTTGGTTAGGTAGGTTAGGTTAGGTTAGGTTAGGTTAGGTTAGGTTAGGATAGGTTAGGTTTGGTTAGGATAGGTTAGGTTAGGTTAGGTTACGTCAGCCTAACCTAACATATCATATACAGTGGTACCTCGCATAACGAATTTAATCCGTTCCATGTTCGTCATGTGAAACGGACGTCATACAAAACGAGTGTCCCCATGTAACCACTGTGATGCACTGTGTTTATTGTGAAATTCCTCCCAGTGTGCATGACATCAAATGTTCCCCAAAATATAATTTTTCTTTGTAAATTGATAAATTACCTTCCCTGAACATGTCTATGTAAAAAATAATTACCAAATTCCACTTACTTTGGCTGTGAGGGCGTGGACAAGGTGTGCTGTGACGTCATCAGGGCCTGGTCGCCCGTGTGTGAAGCTCCCAGACACGGTCGTGCAGGCCATTCAAGCACCGCGTGTTGCCACAAATATATTTTCAAATATTTTTCTATGTATTTCCAATGCGGTTTTATTTGTTTCCTTTATCGTATATGATGCATATTTGTGACCTTTACAATATGAATACAGTAGAATGTTCATAATTTTCCATGGAACTGTGATACATGTGTCAGTAATGTGTCCACAATAAATGTTTATTGTCACAATATTACGTGGTAAAAATTCACTCATATTACAATATGTACAGTTTCACATACTATTTACACAGTAACACACTGTATTACACACTCAGTACTTTGGAGGTGCGTAATAGTAAACGAAGTAGTCCATGGTACACAGCGCGACTTTGCTCTCCTTGCACCAGCTACAGATAGATTTTGTTTCCTGTTTCATCGTTCTGTGTGCTTGCAAATAACGCACTCGCGTACACCCTTGGCTTTAGTACTTGTAGGTGGTATGTAGCCAAGTTTGTAAAGCATAAGGTAGTATTGAAACGATTATAGGAAAGGATCAATTTGTAAGGTAGTCTTGAAAAGATCGCTTTGTAAGGTCCCACAAAGGAAGAGATTCAGCTAGCATCAAAGAGTGTCCATCAGTTACGAAGAGATTCAGCTAGCCTCAAAGAGTGTCCATCAGTCAGGAAGAGATTCAGGTATTCTTGAAAATATCTATGGACAACACCACCATGGAAGCCGCTAACACTGTTCATCTATGCTACTTGTATCAGATGCATCATCACTGAACGCAGAAAACGATTCATCTATGTATCATCTATATAAATTGGAGATGGCAAGGGTGTCGCTCAGAGCTACAACTGGATACGCTCGCTGTATCCTCCTCATAGGTGCTGTATCACTGGCATCCGACCGTTGTGTTAAGCCCTTATTGTGCCTAGCTTCACCAATGTTATGACCCTTATGTTCTTCAAACAATAGGGTCTGAATTGCACCGACTGAGCGCAGTCTTTCAACACCGTGTCGGACAGGTGTTTGAGAGCCAGAGGCATGTGTGCCACAAATGGTTGCTCACGCAGTACTAACCCAGCCAGCAGCCCTAGTCTTTCATATTCGTTATAGCAAAAGGTTCGTTCAGTGTTTGTTGGGTAGGCTGCTCCATTATGACAATCTTTCTTTGTTTCAAATCTGTTCCATTTGTTTTGTATTTGTCACTTCCATCTCTATAATAGAGCAGCCTACCCGACAAACACTGAACGAACCTTTATGGCATTTGTTCATTTTTCAAATTGCTTTCAACAGTTCTTTTATTTTTCGTTTTTTTTTTATTTAAGAAACATAAAGCAGCCGACCTGTAGACCACCGAACAAACCTTTTTGACATTTGTACTGGTTTTCGAAATTCTTCATTTTTATTAGTTACGTTTTTTGCATGTAAGAAACATGGAGCAGCCTACCTGCCGACCACCGAACGAACCTTTCCACAATAAGACAGATGAAAAATAAATATTGAACACATTTGAAGAAATGAAAATATCATAATGGTTTATTGAGTGTATATGTAAGGTAGGCTGCGCCATTATTGAGACGTAAATGACAAATACAAAACAAATGGAACACATTTGAAACAAAGAAAGATAGTTGTAATGGAGCAGCCTACCTGCCGAACACCGAACGAACCTTTTGGCATTTGTTGTATATCAGACATTTCATTTCTTTTTTCTTACAAAAACGTCAATGCTTTGTAACATCTCAGCAGTCACCCCTTTATATCCCAGCATCATTAGCATCTTTAAACAAGAACAACATAATTTATTGTGCATCGTCGGAGGCGTCTAAGAAGGTGCAAGAAGCAGCGCGATCCCACCATGTAGTGTTGACGCTACACAAACCAGCGTTCGTCATACGGGACGATTTCATGCCGATCGGGCCGTTCGTTACCCAAAATGTTCGTCTTTTGGGGCGATCGTTATGCAAGGTACCACTGTATATTCATTACTAACGTATTGCCAGGAAGCTTTGTGAAGCTTGTGTAGCTTGTGGTAGCTTGTCGTAATTAGACGGACCCGCTCCAAAGGGTGTCAGTGGAGCACTTGTATGTACAAACACATGAAACCCAATGCACCCCCCTTAATCATTAACCCTCGAATGCCCCTATCTCAGAGCCTCGCAGAGGAGTCAATGACACTTGCACCACTCGGGTGAAAAATTCCGAGAGGTCGGCCTTTCAGGGGTGAACTCCCAAGTCCACCAGAGAAGTCACTGTCAGGGCAGGGACAACACCAACATGCCAAAGGAAGAGTAGCCCTAAACCATGTGCATCTCAAGGTGAAAACTGACCAAATTCTACACAAGTTGAATTTGTATACACATGCATGTGAAGCAAAAACTAATACCAGAAATGATGCACAATGCAAATGCACCCACAGGACAAAGTCTAAAGAATGGCTCATACTTATCTTGAATTTCGGACTTGCAGGCTAGCAATTCAAGGAGCGATCCAAGGAAGTGGATATAAGCAACAAGACTGAGCTCTTTTGACATGGCTAGCCAGAGCTCCCAATAGTAAACTGGCAACTGCCACTTGGCAGTTGCCAGCTGTAACTAATGGTTTCGACCTAATTGCTGGGTGGATTGTTTACAGAATTGGTTGCTGCTTCATTTCTCTGTGAATCTTGCATTTGTCTGTTTAGCTTATACTGTATATTCTGGATGTTTCCTTGATGAGGTAAATCATAATCACCTACTCCTTTAGCCTCTGTGAAGGGAAACCTTTAGCAAGGTTCTGGTCTCCAAAAGAAAATACAGACTCCTAGGGCTGATGTGATTCATTTATGGAGTTAACTCAGCAAGTTACCTAAAATAGTGGCTCCTGACAAATTTGTTGTGGTTTATTATTATTATTATTATTATTTGTGTTTTTAAACTTATTTTTAATGACCATGCTTATGTTTTAAAACTATATTTCAATGAAATATACCAATAAATCTGAAAACATGGCTCAAGGGTAAAGTTGACTCGAACCCTTAAATACATTTGTATTAATGTTACTGCATATATAACTAGATAATAAGTAGATAACAAAATAACTTATGCATATCTGTAACTTACGTGTAAGTACGTGGGATGAATGACAGGAGGTCATCTGAATGATCCCCTGAAAACCTCAGCTGTGCTAGATTGTGAATGAAGAAGTTAACCTGAAATTAAATAAAAGCAGAAATTGTTACTGTGATAAATTATAACAGTTTCCTCATTTAATTTATCATTTAATTTGTTTATGGTATAATGGGACTGTTTTCTTTCCAATAAGAAAAAAACATTTTACTGTTTGTGATTTTAATTTTGTGATTTTGGTGCAACAATTATTGCCGTGTTCACATACCATTACGGTATTTGATGGGAAAGGTATTACCAAGAAATTTTATATGATGAACACACCAGAGAACATATACCCCAAACATACCAGAGAGGCAACTCTGTCAGTGCAAGAGCAGCACTATTGAGCACCCAGAGTAGGAAACCCCGAGCACAGGCAGCTTGAAGTGCAACAGAAGCCAAGCCCACACAACAAAGCCAAAGCCAGAGAGATAAAACATGAATGTGAAACTAATATTGAAATAAAGAAACAAAACACAAGCAATATTCCCAGTAGGACAAATGAAAATCAAGGATGGCCAGCACTTTGTACTGTATATGCAGACGATGAGTCACAATAACATGGATGAAGATATGAAGACTAAACCACACACCAGAAGATGAGGAAACAACGACAATTCGGTTCGTCCTGAACCATTATCAAGTTGACTGTGATGGGGGCGAGGAAGGCACGCGCATTAACTATTGTACTGCACAGAGTGCCTTAACCCTTACACTGCGCAACACATCAATAACTGTCACAGAATTGCACACCACAGCTATTGATGTGTTGGAGTACTGTGCAAGATTTAAAAGTTCAAAGGCTACACAGGGTTCACATCAGCTTCCTCAGGGCTCTTGTAAACAGACGCCATTTAAAAAAAAAAATGTGGGCAACATTCCCGGGTGTGACAGCCTTAGTACTGAGTTAGCAACCAAGGCAGGCGCATGCAGCATGAGCTAACAGCACTGCTGTTCAGCTTGTGACCACAGCATCACCTAAAAATTATAAAAAAAACAGCGTTGAATGTAATGAAAAGCCATTTTCTGGGCGAGTCCTGGAGGCGTCCAGGAGGCTCCCTGGAGCTATCCAGGCTGATATTACTTATATTAGATTTTGGCATCAGTGTGAATGGAGTTCATAGGCCTACTGGGGACCACGAGCCAGAACCTGGTTCCCTCAGAGATGCACGAGGAGCAATGGCCTATAGAAACCTCCATGTGGTTAGAAGCATTCTGTGTCTGCCATCGACCGGGTCAG
>WNGS01166011.1:11156744-11179536 GCA_020271785.1 Procambarus virginalis | reverse complement strand
ATTCGGGTTTTCCACTTGTGTCCTCTAGTTCGTGTGCCCTTTGTTTTAAACAGCCTGTCTTGATCCACCAGGTTGTATGTTGCTCACTACTAGCGCGTGTGCATTAGTACCTGTTTCGCAGTGGCGTGTCCTACTCCTGGGGTTTTTATGCTTCTGCCTCTTTCGTCCTGCCTCACCACAGTCGTTTTCTGCATCTCCTTTGGTCAGTTTTGCCTGCACTGGCTGCTATGTTGGGGGACGTGGTCGGTTTCCACCACTTCATTGTTTGTGTTGTTCCCTTGTTTTCTCCTCTGCCACAGGGGTGGTCTGTGTGTTCCTTGGCTCTTGGGCTTTTTTCGGCCTGTGTCCTGTGGTGTGCTTCTTTGTCTGGTCTGTTTGCTGTTGCTCGTACCTCTTGGTTCGGGTTAGGGTTCTGGCGGCACCCTTCTGCCTTCTTTGGTTTCCTGCTTGCCCTGCCACTCTGGTTTTTTGGGGTCTGCGATGTCTCGCGTCGGCCCGTCAATTGTTCTCCTGGCGGGTTTTGCTTCTTTGGGATTTGTCTGTTCGGCCAGTACGTTCTATCTCCTTGTACCACCTGAGTTCGGTGGTCGCGCCCCGATCTTCTTGCGGCTGCCGCCTTTTCCTGGGCTCGGAGGGGCTTGTCGGGGCTGCTTCCGTCTGCCTCGGGCTCGTTCCGGCTGGTGGTCGGTGTCCCACCTGCGTGTTTCTTCTTGGTGGCAGTATGGGGTGTTTTGGCGGTCTTCCTTTTCTGTACCTTCAGGTGCTCCTCTTGTTAGCGTCGGCCTGTTTTTTGGTGGGGGTTGGGGGCCGTCGTCGTGCCACATACTGTCGCCTCTCTCTCTTTTTGTGCGGCGCTGGCGGAGTCGCTTTGGCTTGCTTTCGGTCGCTGTTCTACACCGCTTAGTAAGCTTCTTGTGCTCGTTTCCCCTCGGCCTGTTCGTGCGCCGCTTGCACCATCCTGGTTTCTGGTCAGCGTGCTCTGTCTTCTCCTCGGTTGGTAGTGCTTCTTCGGTTCCGGTTTGTTTTTCGTCGGCTCTTTTCCTTTTGGCATTTGCCTCTGGGGGCTCGGGTCGCTGTGTTTTCTGCTCCTTTGGCTTTAGCGTTTTGGTTGTTTGGGTGGTGTCCGCCTCCAGGTTCGTCCCTTTGATCTTCCTCTGTGGGTAATTAGCTCCGGGGAGCCGACGGGGCTCCCCCAGAAAACCAGCGTTGAATGTAATGAAACGCCATTTTCTGGGTGAGTCCCGGAGGCTCCCCGGCAACCCTCCCTCCCTCCGGTCGGCGGTTTTTCGCGTGTCTTGACATCCAGCCTCAGAACTGATGGGTGGATAGCCGGCGTGGGAGGTCTGGGGCTCCACCTTCCCCCTCCCGGGGAGGGGGGAGCTGCGCAGACAGCGGCGCGGTGACGTGTGACGTCACACTAGTTTGCTTGTTTTTCTGTTTGGGAGTTCTATTCCACTAGTTCGGATTTTGGTAGCAATTTTAACCAGAATAGGGGTTTGTTTTGGGGCGCTTACCTTTCTGGGTGCCTGTCCCGGTCCGATGGCCGACATGGGAGTTCTATCCACTAGTTCGGATTTTGGTAGCAATTTTAACCAGAATAGGGGTTTGTTTTGGGGCGCTTACCTTTCTGGGTGCCTGTCCCGGTCGATGGCAGACATAGAATGCTTCCAACCACACGGGGGCTTCTATAGGCCATTGCTCCCCGTGCCTCTCTGAGGGGGCCCGGTTCTGGCCGTGGTCTCCGGTAGGCCTAAGAACTCCATACACATGACTGATGCCAAAGTCTGAAATTAGCATATCAGCCTGGGATAGCTCCGGGGAGCCTCCGGGACTCACCCAGAAAATGGCGTTTCATTACATTCAACGCTGGTTTTCTGGGGGGAGCCCCGTCGGCTCCCGGAGCTAACTACCACAGAGGAAGATCAAAGGGACGGAACCGGGAGGCGGACACCACCCAAACAACAAAACGCTAAAACCAAAGGAGCAGGAAAACACAGCGACCCGACCCCCAGAGGCAAATGCCAAAAGGAAAAGAGCCGACGAAAAACAAACAAACCGAAACCGAAGAGGCACTACCAAACGAGGAGAAGACAGAGCACGCTGACCAGAAACCAGGATGGTGCAAGCGGCGCACGAACAGGCCGGAGGGGAAACGAAGCACAAGACAGCTTACTAAGCGGTGTAGAAGCAAGACCGAAAGCAAGCCAAAGCGGCTCCGCCAGCGCCACAAAAAAGAGAGAGGCGACAGTATGTGGCACGACGACGGCCCCCAACCCCCACCAAAAAACCAGGCCGACGCTAACAAGAGGAACCACCTAAGAAGGTACAGGAAAAGGAAGGACCGCCAAAACACCCCATACTGCCGCCAAGAGAAACACGCAGGTGGGACACCGACCACCAGCCGGAGGCGAGACCACGAGGCAGACGGAAGCAGCCCCGACAAGGCCCCTCCGAGCCAGGAAAAGGCGGAGCCGCAAGAAGATCTCGGGCGCGACCACCGAACTCAGGTGGTACAAGGAGATGGAACGTCTGCCGAACAGACAAATCCCAAAGCAAGCAAACCCGCCAGGAGAACAAATGACGGGTCCGACGCGAGACATCGCAAGACCCCAAAAAACCAAGTGGCAGGGCAAGCAAGGAAACCAAAGAAGGCGGAAGGGTTGCCGCCAGAACCTACCCGAACCAAGAGGTACGAGCAACAGCAACAGACCGAGACAAAGAAGCACACCACAGGACACAGGCCGAAAAAAGCCCAAGAAGCCAAGGAACACACGCAGAACACCCCTGTGGCAGAGGAGGAAAACAAGGGAACACACAAACAATGAAGTGGTGGAAACCGACCACGTCCCCCAACATAGCAGCAAGTGCAGGCAAAACTGACCAAAGGAGATGCCAGGAAAACGACTGGGGTGAGGCAGGACGAAAGAGCAGAAGCATAAAAAACCCCAGGAGTAAGGACACGCCACTGCGAAACACGGTACTAATGCACACGCGAGTAGTAGCAACATACAACCTGGTGGATAAAGACAGGCTGTTTAACACAAGGGCACACGCCCTAGGGGACGCAGGTGGAAACCGAATGCCCAAATGAGCCACAGAGACAGAGAAAGAACTTTAGTGTCAGAGTGGTTGACAAATGGAATGCATTAGGAAGCGATGTGGTGGAGGCTGACTCCAAACACAGTTTCAAGTGTAGATACGATAAGAGCCCAATAGGCTCAGGAAACCGTACACCTGTTATAAGATTGACGTTTGAGAGGCGGGACCAAAGAGCCAGAGCTCAACCCCGCAAGCACAACTAGGGGAGTATACACCACCGCAACATGCCACAGGTAAAGAGCAACTCGCTCGGCAAAGGCAGAGAACGGAGCAGATAGACCCCAGACAGGGCCCACTGAGACACGACAGAAACCAGCAGGCCCAGGAACCCGCCTACCAGGCGACCGACGGCGGAGAAACCCCGCTCAAAACCGGCTGGATGGGGAACCGGGAGCTCATGTACACCCCAAGCCCGGCCCGAGGCCAGGCTAGACCGGCCAAAGGGAGGCCCACCAGGAAGACGCATGGGGCGGCCTGCAGGCCCACAGACTCCCCACAACCAGGATGGGCCATAACTAAGTCGAAGGCAAGCTAGTGTGCCCCGAAAGTCCACAGACCGTACCATAGGGGCATAACTTGCAATCCCCTCACAGAGTTCAGTGGCATACCGATAATAGGTTAAGTAACAATTGTAATTACGAAACCATAAGATGCTTATTGTAACCTACTAAGTAGGTCAGGTAAGGTCGGTGTTTTCCACGAAGTTTTTTAAGGGAAACCATTATGTTTAGTATGGCACCTATGCACGGAACGAAGAAGTCAATATTGACGTAATAAAGATGCGGGACGGGTTGGTGCAAGAGAGAACCGGATCAGCACCTCCAAGGATACCCGATCAACCAGGCTGTGACTCATACGTCGGGCAGCAAGCAGCCATGTCCAACAGCCAGCATGACCAGTCCAGGAGGCCTGGTCGATGACCGGGCGCGGGGACGCTAAGCCCCGGAAGCACCTCAAGTTAACCTCAAGATAAGGTACCAGCGAGAAGGCGTATGCTCGCAAGGAGGTCGTGTAACAACTGCAGACCTCTGATGGATATACAGTGTTCCCCGAGTGTGCCTATGGCACCACTGCACTCCACTGGTACTATCCCGCAAGTTCTACCAGATAGGCGGGACCCAAAAGCCAGAGCGCATAAACCTTGCAAGCACAGCCAGAAGCCCTACCAGGCGAGTACAGAACCAACACCACAAACCCCCACACCACATAACACTAACAAAGGTGGGACCCCTGAATGACCCTAGCATGGGATGGACATGCACAAGAGTGGGACAGGAAGGGGTGAAAAAAGGGGACCGACACTGGTGTGCGAACGGTCTCAGTCGTACAAAAAGAGACCTAAAGAAAGACAGGCATATAACACCACATCCAGCGCCCTGCCAAAAGACGCCAGACCGCAGAAACTCACCTGGCAAACGGTGGCTCGAAGTGACACGACTCAACCGAGCCCAGAAGAACCTGGGAGCACCGCCAGGTGAAGAAGCCAGAGCCGGACCTGCAGGAGAGCAAGGAAGAGGCGAAGAAGGCGGCCCACACCCATGACACAGGGGAACCTCGGCGGCCTCCCCACAACTGGAACCCAGGACACCCCCGAGCGAAAAGGGGCACATACCGCGGCAAGGGAGAAGAGCGAAAGGCGAAGCACTGGAGCAAAAAGACGACGAACACCGGCACTACACACCGCCCAGACCAAAACAAACTCCGCGGCGCACGCGCATGACATGCCGCCGAAAACGCGCAACCTACCCTGCGGGAAGGCGGCAACCAAGACTACTGCACAAGAAAAGTAGCCAAAAGAGTGAGCAGGAACAAGAAAACCGGCCAAAGAAGCGAAGACAGAGCCCAAAAAAGGCACGCAACCGGGCCACAAGTAGCCCAACAGGCCCAAAAGGAGCCCAAGGGCCACAAGTAGCCAACAGGGCCACAAGTAGCCAACGGGCCACAAGGAGCCCCAACACGGGCCCAAAAGTAGCCCAACAGGGCTACAAGGAGCACAACAGGACCACAAGGAGCCCAACAGGGCTACAAGTAGCCCAACTCGCCAACAAGGACGAGGAGCCGACAGACGTTCCAATAACGCGGGAAGGAGAAAAACCTTCCCGAACCCTCGAGAACACGGAAGCCAAAACCAGTCCCGAAGGCACACAAAGGCGCATGCGCACCCGAGACCAGTAGTCATGTAGAACCCCCAAAACGGGGAAACATGACGAAAACACCGTCCCCACAAAAAAAGGGGGGGAAACATCCACCCACAGGACGGAACCAACCGACTCAAAGGCCAAGGAACCGAGCCCGGGGAGGGGCCGACGCCCAACAGCACGTACGGCGAGTGGAGAGGAAAACCCCACTCCGCGTAACCACAAGCCCCGCCGAGAGGGGGATAAAAACCCCCACGGGGTCCTATGGGGCCAAGGCCCCCCAAGTCAGCCCCTCCGCAGCCCCGGGAACCCACACAACAGGCCCCGGGGCCGAGCCGTCCCCCTAAAGCCCCGGCCGTACCAGAAAACCGGGACAGCCGTGAAAACACTAAGGAAGGGAGCCCACTGGCAGACTCTTACAACACGGCTGGAGGAACAGGCTCGAATGCCCCCGTCACTACCCCGGAAGGGGATTTCCCCGAGACTGCCCGAGTCTCAACACCACCAAACCCCGCCCTGAACCTACAGACGGTAAGGAACCGGATGCAGGCAGGAAGGGGAATCCAGGGGAAAAAACAAGAACCAAAACGGGGCAGCCCCGGGGCTCCCGGGGAGTTACCACGAGAGCGTTGCCACCACCAAGGCTCAAGTGCAACGCCTCTGCTGCCCGCACCAGCTGAGCACAACTGGGTAAGCGAGCCATAACGAGCAACAAACTCGCAGGGCTCCGGGTCGAAGGTGTCACCGACCCACACAGGCAGCAGACGGAGGCAAAACAGAGAGTCACCCAGAGACAAGGGGTGAGCAACCCTCAAACTCGCTGGAAGCGAGGGGGGGCTCTGGGGTCACATCCATCGGACCCACGCGCCCCAGGGGTTTCCCAGGGTCCCGAGCGTTTACTATAAGAGGACTCGCGCTCAGGTAATCCCAGGCAGGGTACTGCTAACCGGCACCCAAAACTACCAAACAACTTTCTAAGAGCTGAACCCCCGGGACGTGTACACTCACGGGGACCTAGCAGGGGGTACCACCAGAAAACTCAGAACACAAGGGACACCAGGGGCAAGAACGAAGGCAGACCCCCCCACCAGGTAGATAAACAAAAAGAAAAAGAAAACCCCGCAAGAGGACAGCGTACCCAAGCGGAACAGAGCCGGCCGCTATGATTGGGAAAAGACAAGCTGCACAGTACCCTGCGCCCCACCAGTGCAAAAACTGCCCCTTACTCTAAGGCGAACAAGGGAGACAGAACACCCGAGCACACAAAGAGCGGCCGAAAACCAAGCAGTAAACGGCCTAGCAGGGGCAGACCCCAAGGAACTTGTGGAAGGTGGCCCCAAGTCCCAAGGGCAGTACTTACAGGGCACCTAGGGAAGGGAACCCTAGGCGCATGCAGCCCGAGTACTGGAGAATCACTCCCGGCTCGCGCACCACCTAGAAAACAGACACCACACTCTAGGTGCAGTGCTGAAACAACCACTGGAGCCGGAGCACATAACCGGTGCCTATAGCATCAGCCGAAGAACTGATGGGTGGATAGCCGGCGTGGGAGGTCTGGGGCTCCACCTTCCCCCTCCCGGGGAGGGGGGAGCTGCGCAGACAGCGGCGCGGTGACGTGTGACGTCACACTAGTTTGCTTGTTTTTCTGTTTGGGAGTTCTATCCACTAGTTCGGATTTTGGTAGCAATTTTAACCAGAATAGGGGTTTGTTTTGGGGCGCTTACCTTTCTGGGTGCCTGTCCCGGTCGATGGCAGACATAGAATGCTTCCAACCACACGGGGGCTTCTATAGGCCATTGCTCCCCGTGCCTCTCTGAGGGGGCCCGGTTCTGGCCGTGGTCTCCGGTAGGCCTAAGAACTCCATACACATGACTGATGCCAAAGTCTGAAATTAGCATATCAGCCTGGGATAGCTCCGGGGAGCCGACGGGGCTCCCCCCAGAAAAAAATGTGGGCAACATTCCCGGGTGTGACAGCCTTAGTACTGAGTTAGCAACCAAGGCAGGCGCATGCAGCATGAGATAACAGCACTGCTGTTCAGCTTGTGACCACAGCATCACCTAAAAATTATAAAAAAAACAGCGTTGAATGTAATGAAATGCCATTTTCTGGGCGAGTCCTGGAGGCGTCCAGGAGGCTCCCTGGAGCTATCCAGGCTGATATTACTTATATTAGATTTTGGCATCAGTGTGAATGGAGTTCATAGGCCTACTGGGGACCACGAGCCAGAACCTGGCTCCCTCAGAGATGCACGAGGAGCAATGGCCTATAGAAACCTCCATGTGGTTAGAAGCATTCTGTGTCTGCCATCGACCGGGTCAGGCACCCAGAAAGGTAAGTCTCTCAAAACAAACCCCCCTATTCTGATTAAGAAATTGATACTAAAAGCTGAACTAGTAGACAGAACTCCCAAAACATAAACGAGCAAACAAGCATGACGTCACCACGTTGCTGTCTGTGCAGCTACCCCCTCCCTGGGAAGGGGAAAGAGGGCGCCCTCGTGCTGGCTACCCAAAATCCCAGTTCTGAAGCTGGATATCAAAAACACGTGAAAAAACGCCGACCGGAGGAAGCGAGGGTTGCCGGGGAGCCTCCGGGTCTCACAGAGCTACTTACCAACAGGGACTTACCCGGGAGGCGGTTGTTGCTCGCCCCTCAATGCGAAGTCGAGACAAATGGCTGCAATTGCCGACCCACTGAGGCCCAGAAACAGTAACCAGGTAACGTGCATCCAGGCCCTTGTTCGACCGCCAAAAACCCCGCGCCTGAATGTCAACCCAAGACATGTTACCAAAGATGGCAGCAAGCACAGAAAACTTACAAATGTTGTGGGCACAGGGATAGACCGCAAGCTGGCTAGACTGAATAACCCTGTGGAAGACATGGGAAACCTGAACCCTGGAACAGGGAAGAAGGGAAACCAGATGAACCCAAAGCACGTCCCTGGTCTGGTTGATACCTGCTTGATACCTGGTTGATGGGGTTCTGGGAGTTCTTCTACTCCCCAAGCCCGCCCCGAGGCCAGGCTCGACTTGTGAGAGCTTGGTCCACCAGACTGTTGCTTGGAGTGGCCCGCAGGCCCACATACCCACCACAGCCCGGTTGGTCTGGCACTTCTCTTAGAAAACAATCCAGAAATGCTTGCGCGGATTGAGTTTCAGCTCTTTGGGCCCGCCTCTTAACTGCCAATCAACTGATAAAAGTTGATTAGCTGATACCAATCAACTGGTATCAACTAATTGGTGGTGAGCAATCAGTGATTAGTTAACAATTGACTTCGTCCTCAACTCTCAGAGACCCAGAGTTCAATTCCCAGTTGGGATATAAATGGTTGGGCACATTTCCTTTCAACTAATGCCTTTGTTCATTGAGCAGTAAACAGGTACCCGGGATTTGAATTGACGAAATACTTTATCCGTGTATGTTTGTGGGGAATATCAACTGTTCCACTTTTTTGGGGGGGGGGGGGTCGGACTTCGATGAACATAGGCCTCCTGTCCGACAACGGGAATACATTAACTCCGAAATACAAGTGCCCCTCCCCCCTTTTCCTTTGGATATTTAATCCATAAGGCATAAAATCTGTGCACCGGCGTATCTTATCATGCAAATTATTTAAAGATATACTTACAATGCAAATTCTCCCCTCTCGCTAGGTCTATATAAATTGCAACCTGTCCTGGTTTTTTTTTACCCCTTGAGGTAATTATTCGAGTTTCCCCTAGAATTTGATAAGAAATAAAACCTAGACTCCAGACAGTTTCAAACTAAATAATGATACAAAAAAGGCACCAAGCCGGGGAGACTATGTTGCACAATCATATGTGCAGAATATTCAAAAGGCACTAAATATCACTAAGAATGCCAATACTAGAACAAAAATACACAAGGCGAACGATATCAAAGATATCTGATTCTTCAAGGATTCTATCGAGGGACAAATTACCGCGAGGAACGGTCGGGAAGCAAGACACATGCACGTCCTGTAAGTCAGGACATTCAACAAGGATATGCACGTCTGTAAGAGGGACAATGCAGTTTGGACAATAAGGAGCAGGGTGGCGCTCCATTAAATGCCTGCGAGTTAAACGTGTATGGCCAATACGTAACCTCCCTAGAGCAGTTTCTCACCGCAGGTTTCAAAGAAAACGAGTTATCCTCAGATTTTGTATATTTTAAACCATCAATTTATCATACAATAAAATTTTAACTTGAGAATATTCTCAATTTAGGACAAAGGTTCACTTGCCAGTTTGCAAATAGACCATTACTGAAACCGTAATATGCTTTGAGACTATCACAAACATCTGGATAACTATCCAGGTGGTGTGTGAGTGGGTTTGGTGTCTCACCTTAACATAACATAAGAACAAAGGTAACTGCAGAAGGCGTATTGGCCCATACGAGGCAGCTCCTATTTATAACCCCCCAATCCCACTCATATGCTGTACTGTAAAACCTTACCCTGAGGACGGGTTTATATTAAACACCATGAACACTGATACAGGGAGGGAGTGTAACATGCAGCTACAATCCTGGGGTACTGTATGGTTCTATGTGGATGTGAGGATGGGTTATCTTCTTGAGGTTATCTTGAGATGATTTCCGGGCTTAGCGTCCCCATGGCCCGGTCCTCGACCAGGCCTCCTTTTTGTTACACATCACCAGGAAGCAGCCCGTAGCAGCTGTCTAACTCCCAGGTGCCTATTTATTGCTAGCTGAACAGACGCATCAGGGTGAAAGAAACTCTGCCAATTTTTTCAGCCTCCACCGGGGATCGAACCCGGAACCTCAGGACTACGAATCCAGAGCGCTGTCCACTCAGCTGTCAGGTACCTACTCTACCCTAAAGGTCCACCTACCTTTAGGAGGACGGTAGGGCAGCGTCCCCGACTCCCCATCACTGTACCTGGATGCTGCACGAGTCTAAACAGCAGCTATGTCGGCTTGTGCTTTACGTAGTAAACCAAGCAGTGTTGGATAGAGAAGACACCAGACACCCTCTTAACAGGCAAGGCGAGGGAAGAAGATTAGCGAGGGTTTGCACAGCCGAGGACAGTGGGTGGTGGGAGTAAGGATTGAGGGGAGAGATGGATACGGGTGACGCGAAACAAAGTTGGGTGGAGTGAGGGAAGGATGCACATTTAGCGTGTTAAGGAAGTGTTTACATTGAGAGCATTAAGTCGCTGGCCGCTCCACCTCTCCTCTCCCTTCACTCCAAGGGAGGGAAGCAACGGGGGGAAAACGAAAACACAAGGGGAGGGCGAAGGAGGGAGGGGGAGGGAAGGAGCCAAAGCTGGGCAGGGAGTGAGAGCGCCAGGGCAGGGAAAGTGGAGAGAGAGCCAGGGCAGGGAAGGGGAGAGAAAGCCAGGGCAGGGAAGGGGGAGAGGGAGCCAGGGCAGGGAAGGGGGAGAGAGCGCCAGGGCAGGGGAGGATAGCTGTGACGGAGAGGCAAGGGGTAAGGGGCACACATGGCCGGCAGCACAGCTGGGAGGCGGGTCTTTTGTGTGGGGCACCACCGGAAGCTAGTGTCAGTGGACACCTTGGCAGAGTGAACCGGATTACCGGGAAGTGGAGCGAATATTAAGAGAAGCTCGGCAAGTAGGTTGTAACTGGGTGAGGGTGGGGAAAAATGCCGGAGGGATGGGAGGGAGGACAGGGAGGTGGAGGGGTACGGCTTGCGATGCTGAGGAATGCGCCCTGTGGGATTAGAGAGGGTGGGAGATGGGGGGATGACCTAGAGGATACAAAAGCAGACTGCTGCTTTATCACGTGTTAACATGCTAACATCTCTGCTAACCACTCGCCTTAAGCCTTATCCTAGCTCACGGAGGCCTCATCGCCTCATCCTAGGTCATGGAGGCCGTGAAGCGCAAATAACAACGGAGCGCTGCAACTGGACCCAACATACAGTATGATGCACCCCTGGCCAAACAAACCAAGCATCAACAACCCAAAGACCCCTCTCGAAAGCAGCCGTCTCATTCTATGCCAGAAAAGGAGACGGCTACAACCGAACAAACCTATCACTAGGACCAAAGGAACAGAAGCCCCTGCGCCGGAGGAGAGCATGAAGCTCCCCCAATCTGACCCCCAGAGGGCAACGCGAACAAGTAAAGAGCCTTGGAAAACCAATCCTGAACCGAAGGGGCCAAAACAGAGGAGAAGAGAGATAAGAGAGTACCCTATCCAAGGACCAGGATGGCTCAAGTGGCACATAAAAAGGCCGGAGTTGAAACAATGCACGAGACAACTTGCGAAACGGCACAGAGGTAATATCAATATAGAAAGCAAGCTGCAGCGGCTCTGCCAGCGCGGCACGATACGAGATGACAGTATTCGGCATAAGATGACAGTCCTGAAACAACTACAAAAGGAAGGACTAGACAACCCTATCAGAAACAGAAGTGTACCTACAAAGGGACAAAAAGAAACGGAAGTATTGCCAGAAAATGTCATACTGCCGCCGAGATGAAGCATGCAGGTGGGACACCATCAACGAAGCTACCTGCTCATCATACAAGTGGTGATAAACTTAAGTTAGAAAAACCAGACACGAAGACTCAAGGAGAAGATTGAACCAGCCACGTACCGGACCAGACCGATCTGCTGAAAGAGGCAGAGACGCGGGAAAACCCCCGGGTTTGGACACCGAGCAAGCAGTGCCTGAAACCAAGGTAGGGCTGGCCACCATGGGACCAAGGGGACTACACTCCCCTGATAAGCCTCCAAGTGAGCTAGGACCTGGAGCAACAGCTGAACCGGGAAAAAGAGGTACAGGAACGCCCACCTTGACCAGTCTTGCCTGAAGGCGTCAACCCCAACAGCCTCGCAATCGGGGAAGGGCGCCACATATAACGGGAAAATTTAAAGGCTGAAGCATGAATAGCTAGCTACATGTGTTGAAATCTTCTTACATTTTCTGTGATGAAACAAGATGACAAGATAAGGGAATATACTGTACAGTACTATAAACCTCACTTGGTTTTCCTTCGTCTTTGTCATCATAGTTCAGTAACCCATGACTTTGAAAGCTTCAGATTAATAAATCATTTCTAAAACTGGTGTTTAAATAGCACTTTATTATCCAAATTATATTTCGAAACTAGCTAAAACAAAAAATATACTGTAATATAATAGACATCTGCTATTAGAGAAATTATTTATGTTATTGGCTCAAGCTTTCGAAACAACTCGAGCACAGGTAGACTGGTCTATTTATTCCCTGTACACACAGCACCATGTGCTTTCCGTTCAAATTGATCGTTACGGTTCAGTGGAGGTAATAATAATGGTTCAGTGGAATAATAATAATGGTGTTGACCAGACCACACACTAGAAGTGAAGAGACGACGACGTTTCGGTCCGTCCTGAACCATTCTCAAGTCTCAATCGACTTGAGAATGGTCCAGGACAGACCGAAACGTCGTCGTCCCTTCACCTTCTAGTGTGTGGTCTGGTCAAACTACTTCAGCCATGTTATTGTGACTCATCGCCTGCATGCAGTAATAATACAGTTCAGTTGAGGTAATAATAAGTAATAATGGAGGTAACGACCTCGAAATAATAAAATTAATAAATCATTTCTAAAATAAGTATTTTTATAGCTCTTATTATCCTAATAATGTTGCTGAACTAAATATATAATCCAAAAATATATATATAAATCCAATATTTGAAAGAAATTTGTTACTGGATCTGGCTTAAACTTCAGCCTACTGTAGGGTGTATAAACCTAGTTCCTCGGTGTTAACTGCCCATCCGCCTGCCCAAAAACCCACCCAAATAGCTGCCCATTCACCTGCCCAAATCCACCTACCCCACCCGAATAGCCACCCACGCACACCACCAGCCCAAATAGCAGCCCACGCACACTGCCCGCCCAAATAGCCGTCCATCTGCCTGCCAAAATCCAGCCCGAATAGCTGCCCACCAACACCGCCGGCCCAAATAGCTGCCCATCCACCTGAAAGTCTGCCCGCCAGTTAGTCACCATTCCATCCATGATCATGTGATTGATGTTCAAAGATAAACATTCCAGATTTTTGAGCTAGTGAAGAATGGTTGGAAAGATTTAAGAATAGGCATAATATTAAAAACAGGAAAATTTTTTGAAGAATCATTAACCAGCTGAAACCAACACAGCAGCAGCGTGCACCAGCAAAGCTGATGCAAACATCTAGAACATTGTGTGTGGGGGGTATACTGTTAGAACGTGTTTAATTTAAGTACTGTACATAATGCTAAAGTGTTAAAATTAAAGTTGCAATAATTTTAGTGTACAATAGTTTTCATAAACTGTATTGTAGTACTCAACATACAGCAGAACTACATAATATCAGGGAACTACACATCAGAGGAACTAATATCATCAGAACTACACATCAGAGGTCCGCGGTTGTTCAACACCCTCCCAGCAAGCATAAGAAATATTGCTGGAACAACCGTGGATATCTTCAAGAGGAAACTAGATTTATTCCTCCAAGGAGTTCCGGACCAGCCGGGCTGTGGTGGGTATGTGGGCCTGCGGGTCGCTCCAAGCAACAGCCTAGTGGACCAAACTCTCACAAGTCAAGCCTGGCCTCGGGCCGGGCTTGGGGAGTAGAAGAACTCCCAGAACCCCATCAACCAGGTATCAACCAGGTATAATATAATGCTAACTGCATAATACAGTACTGTACAACTTTACTGTTCTGTATTCAAAACGCTATGAGAATTCAAGATGAACATACAGTACTCCAACAATAAGGTAAATAAAACTATAACACAGTATTTTTTAGTAGAGTAGCAATATATAGGTACAGTATATAATATGATAATGCATTTTTATTGTGTACAAGAAAAAAAAAGAGACACTGATGCAAACGCCTCTTGAAGGTCACCTGTTGCAACGAATCCAACCCTGCAACAAACTGGGGTTGATCCCATATAGTGCACCGAATCGAGGTTGAACTAGTTGTCAACTCAGGAGTGTTGTATATTTTTCATATATTATCTGTTCATTTTGATATTAGAGTAAATTGTCATAATTTTTCACTTGAGTATTTCTTCACTCCTTTGCAATTTTCCTACTGCAAAGGCCAATGGGGCATTTTTATTTTTATTAATATGAAGTGCATGCCACATTCCATCTACCTGGTATAGCTGCACTACTGAGTCACATCACATTAAATGGGGGGGCCCTGTCATAGGAGCTTTTACCATCACAATAAATGGGGGCCTGCCAACGTGAGCTTTTGCTTAAATGTTTGCGTCAATTGTCATACTTGGCTATTTCACTTTTTAAGTATTCATTTTAATATCACTTTCATATTCAGGCGAAGAGTCACAATAACGTGGCTGAAGTATGTTGACCAGACCACACACTAGAAGTTGAAGGGACGACGACGTTTCGGTCCGTCCTGGACCATTCTCAAGTCGCTTGTGATGAGGAGGTAGAGAACGGGAAATAAATAGGCAAGAGAGAGGTGAGGAGGAAAGTAAGGTGTAGAGAATAGTAGTAATAATGAGAACTGCAGAAGGCCTATTGGCCCATACGAGGCAACTCCCATTATAACCACCGAAGGAAAGGTAATAGGAATAAGCAGAGGATAGCAAGGGAGCGTAGGAGAAGACAATGAACAGAAAAAGGGAGAAGAGAGAAAGAAAGGAAAGAGAAAAAAAAGAGATAAATGGAAGGGGTAAGCTTATGTTAAGTCACGTTTGTTAGAAAGATTAGAGCATTTGAGTATGTACTGTGAAAGGGAAGAGTCCACAGCAACAAAGCCAGGACTCAAGATCATGTTGGGTACATTGTGTATAAGAGCCGATTCTACAAGACGGCGTCTGTGAAGAGTAGAGGCAGGAAAGATTATTTTGGAGGAAGACCAATCAATGGGATGATTAGAATCCCTCACATGGCAGAAGAGAGCATTGTTAGTGTCTGCAGACTTAACACTTCTCTTGTGTTCTTTAAGTCTGTCATTCAGTGTACGGCCAGTTTCGCCAAAGTATTGGAGAGGACAAGATGAACAGGAAATAGAGTAGACACCAGCAGCATTAGAAGCAGGAGGAGCAGTGTGAACTAGATTGCTACGAAGTGTGTTAGTTTGTCGAAAGGCGAGTTTAATGTCAAGAGGACGAAAGGTATTGGTAAAAGTTTTGAGTTCAGATATGAAGGGAAGGCATAGTACAGTGCTACTAGTGTTGGAAGCAGGTTTAGGATGAAAGAAATTTCGTTTAGCTTGAGAGTAGGCAGAGCTGATGAAATGCAAAGGATAACCAAGGCGAGAGAATGATTTGTGGATAAAGGAAATTTCAGAATCAAGAAACTGAGGGTCGCTGATGCGTAGAGCGCGGAGGAAGAGAGAGACGAGGACATTTTTCTTAACAGAAGGAGGATGGTAGGAAAAGAAGTGAATGTACATGCCACTATGCATGGGTTTACGGTAGACAGAGAAAGAGAACCCAGACACAGAGCTGTGAACATGAACATCAAGAAAGGGAAGGAGGGAATTAGATTCCCACTGAACTTTGAAATGGATAGAAGGAGCCAGATTGTTAAGAGAGGCGAGGAAAGGCTGGAAAAGATTAAGGTCATGAGGCCATAAAGCAAAAATGTCATCAACATAGCGAAGCCAGAGAGAGGGACGAGTATCAATAGAAGGAAGAAGAACAGTTTCGAAGTATTCCATGTAGAAATTAGCAAGAACAGGGGAGAGAGGGGAACCCATAGCGACACCGAAAGTTTGAGTGTAATATTTACCGTTAAAAGAGAAAGAGTTAGATTCAACACAGAGTCTAATGAGATCGAGGAAAACGTCAGTGGGAAGTGGGAGAGGAAGGGGGCCCTCTGACGCCTTCCGTCTAAGGAAAGAGAGAACGTCATCGAGCGGAACATTAGTGAACAGAGAGTCGACATCAAGACTAAGCATCTTACAAGAGGGTTGCAGGCGCAGTCT
This sequence comes from Procambarus virginalis, assembly GCA_020271785.1. Taxonomy (NCBI): domain Eukaryota; kingdom Metazoa; phylum Arthropoda; class Malacostraca; order Decapoda; family Cambaridae; genus Procambarus; species Procambarus virginalis. The sequence continues at coordinate 11,163,359 of WNGS01166011.1, read as the reverse complement.
TTCTATGAAGTCCTGAGAGTGACGAAGGTGGGCAGGGGAAAAAGTGCCAAGGTAAGATGTCAGGGTTTTAGCGAGCCAGGAGGCAAGAGAATTGCTGACAGAGCCCCGTGAAGAAATGATAGGACGAAGAGGAACACCAGGTTTATGAGTCTTAGGAAGACCATAGAAATAAGGAAGAGAAGGGCAGATGACACGGAAACGCTTAATGAGATCAAAGTCAGGAGGGCAAAGACTAGAGAGCTGTCTTAGTTTGCGGTTAAAGGAAGTTTTGAGGCGATCCAAAGGGTTAGAAGTCAGAGGAGCATAAGTGCGAGAGTCAGAGAGCAAGACATCTGCTTTCCGGAGGTAGTCCTCACGGTCAAGGACAACCACCGAATTGCCTTTGTCGGACGGAAGGATAAGAATAGAGTTGTTAGATTTTAGGGAGGCAAGGGCAAGCTGGAAGCGACGAGGAAGGTGGTGATTTTTAGAAAACAAGCTGTCAAGAACGGGGATGAGGGCCCCTCTAAAGGCAGACAGGTCCGAAAGAGTACTAGAGTTAGAATTGACAAACCTGTCAAAGGAACTAATGAGATCAATGCCACAGCGTGGGCCAGGGGAAGTAGCAAAAGACAGACCAAGACCAAGAAGTTCTTGCTGGTGCTTAGAAAGAGAGTAGGACGAAAGGTTAGTAACACAGTCAGAGAGAGAGTATTTGGCCCAAGGACTGTTGGAGATCAGGCGTTGAAGTTTGTTGTGTAGTGTGGAGGAGTGGTGGGAAGAGGAGACGTGAGCAGTGTCAAATGCAATTGGAAAAATGATATTGCATAGATCACTGGGAAGAGAAGAGGACAGAAAGCGTTGCTGTTGACGAACAGCACGAAAAGCCTCGTCAACTTGCAGGGAGGTGGCATGAATAAGTTCTTGAAGAAGAAGGCGGGCATGTTCTTTTTCTGTTCATTGTCTTCTCCTACGCTCCCTTGCTATCCTCTGCTTATTCCTATTACCTTTCCTTCGGTGGTTATAATGGGAGTTGCCTCGTATGGGCCAATAGGCCTTCTGCAGTTCTCATTAATACTACTATTCTCTACACCTTACTTTCCTCCTCACCTCTCTCTTGCCTATTTATTTCCCGTTCTCTACCTCCTCATCACAAGCGACTTGAGAATGGTCCAGGACGGACCGAAACGTCGTCGTCCCTTCAACTTCTAGTGTGTGGTCTGGTCAACACTTTCATATTGGTGACAAACTATTTATATTACAAGTGTAGCAATTTGTGATGTTTATTAGATTGACTTTTGGTTACGTGACGTTTTATGCGCAAATTCATGCTCGTAATGGTCGATCTTCTAAGCTGTTGCTTTACCTTATTTGCCCATAATAATTTTGTCCCAGCTGAAGTGACTCATTAAGGCAGATCATCCCCTCGGGTACTTATCTTGCACTTTGGTTTGTCTCTGAACTACTGTATATGGTTCTACTTTGAATTACGAAATTGTTGAGAAAGTATTGGACCAAAGTTCCTTTTGCATTCAGAATTTTGTTGCAAGTTCGGGACACGTACCCATATTCTCATCAGTGTTGACACTCTTCGCACCCCTAAGCCTTCGTTCAAAGTCCGTGATTAACTGTTCAGGTAGGGAGTTTGCTATTCTGTCACAAGGACACAAGGAATGGTAGATTCTGCCGTTAATTTCCAAAACTTCAGTAGGAAACCTCTTGCCCTTATCCTCAATAGTTGAGAATATTCATTAGAGAACGAGGTACAGACATCTCTACACATTTCTCTCAATTTTACTGCCTTGAAACATTCATTTATTTTGTTTCATTAAGTCCTTACTAAAGTCAAACGACTGTGGAACCAATTCTACCAGCGAGTTGGTCAAGAAAACTATGCAGGAATTTAATATCCTGCTTCACAAGAATCTCTAGAACATAGTTATCAGACCATAAAGTCTTTACTGAAAAAGTTCTGTATCAGTACTGTGATAGATTGGGATACTCAATTAGACCTCCTCAGACTTATTTTCAGAAACACTCCCAATGTATCCCTTGGAGTATCTTTTTATGAGATGCTCTATGGCCATAAGTGCCATGGTTCCCTTAAAGCTTTTAAAGATTCATTAACTTCTAACACCTTCAGTGATTCCCTCAATGTTTCTCAGTTTCTTAACAGAAAAACAAAAAACAGGGACCCTGGTGCAACAAGGTACGGCCAGAACAAAAAACAAATGACAGTGAACATACAAGACATATGCCACAAGGAATATAAACAATACCACAAGGATGCTAGCAGAGGCAGAGGGAATGACTGCTGGCATGAAATAAAACCAAAGTATATCCCACATGTTAGCAAGTTCACTAAGAAAGCATTTGAAATTCCTGTAAGATATTTGTAGACAATACATTACAGATGACAAGGTTGAGGAACATCTTTGCCAGTTACAAGGAAAGGCTTGGGAGTGACAGTGCAAACACTACACCTCGGCCACAACATTTGAACTTCTCTAAGCTCTGGATAAAAACCAGAATAAAAAAGTCCAGAATAAAAACTTAGGCATCCACATATTAAAATCACAGGTATCATATTTATTTTAAGAAAAGCTGCAGATAGGGATTTTTTAGGGAATTCATTAAGCATTAAATGCAATGGGTTACACTGGCATATACTACTGCATATATCTAGAGAAAAATTGAACATAATTTTGGTGAGGGGCTTTCAAGTGATAGTTTACATCGAGAGTGGCTTATATTCATACAAATACAATACAAATACATACAAATACTGGTGGGATTTTTATTATTATTACAGTACTATTATTATTATTATGTGAAAGATAATGGGCATGATCTACAAATATGAGTAGTATATTTACAAGGAAATGTATCGATCTTAAATGTGGCTGGAATAATGAATACATTTAAAAAGAAAATAGTTTTCTGAAATACTTATACAAGTACAGTACTACATACGTAACAATTAAATAAAGAATGGAACTAAGTGGAAATGTCCTGATATTAGAACATATTTTAATTAACAAATAACTAATGATGCAAAGATAAAATTATTATAACAAAATGAAATGCAAATAAAAAGAAAAACAAACCTGTGTGAACCATGATTTGAGAGACTCCTGAATCATGCGAGAAAACATGGCACCAGCTTCAGCATTAGTTTTGTCCTGTAATAATGATCGCTCAACATAGGTCACAGCATCCCAAGTAACTCCAGGTATTCCAGAAGATGCCATCTAGGAACAAGATCATTAAATGAGAATCATTTTTTGCCGACTGCCTTTGCTTAGATAAATAAGACATTACAAAAGTGATGTGTACTCACCTAATTGTGCTTGCAGGGGTTGAGCTCTGGCTCTTTGGTCCCGCCTCTCAACCGTCAATCAACAGGTGTACAGGTTCCCGAGCCTATTGGGTTCTATCATATCTACACTTGAAACTACGTATGTAGTCAGCCTCCACCACATCACTTCCTAATGCATTGCATTTGTCAACCACTCTGACACTAAAAAAGTTCTTTCTAATATCTTTGTGGCTCATTTGGGCACTCAGTTTCCACCTGTGAGCCCTAGTGCGTGTGCCAATTGTGTTAAATAGCCTGTCTTTATCTACCTTATCGTATGTGTAATTACCTATGTGTACTTACAGGATGAGAGCTATGCTCATGGTGTCCTGTCTTTCTAGTATTCTTTGTCGTATAACGAGTTTGAAACTACTGAGGGTTTTGGCCTCCACCACCTTCTCAGTTTGTTCCAACTGTCTACCACTGTTTGCAAAAGAAAATTTTCTCATATTTTTTTGGCACCTCTGTTTCATTAGCTTGATTGAATCTGTGTTCTCTTGTTCATGAAGTTTCTGGTTTCAGGAATTCCTCTTAGTCAATTTGGTCTTTTCCTGTTAGTATTTTGTACGTGGTGATCATATCACCTCTTTTTCTTCTATCTTCTCTTCAATCCCCGCAAGCACAACTAGGTAAGTACACACACACACACACACACACATACATACACACACAGAGCAGGGAAGACCCCCTTAATTATAGACCGGTATCACTGACAAGTGTAATAGTCAAAATATTGGAAAAATAATTAAATCTAAATGGGTAGAACACCTGGAGAGAAATGATATAATATCAGACAGACAGTATGGTTTTCGATCTGGAAGATCCTGTGTATCGAATTTACTCAGTTTCTATAATCGAGCAACAGAGATATTACAGGAAAGAGATGGTTGGGTTGACTGCATCTATCTGGACCAAAAAAATCCAGCGTTGAATGTAATGAAACGCCATTTTCTGGGTGAGTCCCGGAGGCTCCCCGGAGCTATCCAGGCTGAATGGATATGTATAACTTTCTGGCATCAGTCAATGCATGGAGTTCTTGCCTACCGGGACCACGACCCAGAACCTGGCCCCCTCTAGAGAGGCACGAGGAGCAATGGCCTATAGAGACCTCCCTTATTATTGGGAGCATTCTATGTCTGCCATCGACCGGGAAAGGCACCCAGAAAGGTAGGCGCCCCAAAACAAACCCCTATTCTGGTAAACTATTGCGACCGAAGACCGAACAGGCGAACAGAACTCCCCAAACGAAAATTAATCCTCATGGCGTCATCATGTCGCCGCACCTCCGTCTGCGCAACCCCCCCCCTCCCCGGGAGGGGGAAGGGGGGGAGCCCCAGACCCCACCGTCGGCGACCCAACCTTCAGTTCTTAGGCTGGATGTCAAAAACCCGAAAAAAACACGCCGACCGGTAGGGAGGGAGGGATGCCGGGGAGCCTCCGGGACTCACCCAGAAAATGGTGTTTCATTACATTCAGCGCTGGATTTCTGGGGGGAGCCCCGTCGGCTCCCCGGAGCTAACTACCCAAAGATAAGGAAACAGGGACTTACCCGGGCGGCGGGCCGTCTTCACTCCTCAATGCGAAGGCGAGACAACTGGCTGCAACCGCCGACCCAAGGCAACGCAGGCCCTACTAGGCCCAAGGACATTCACCAGGTAGCGAGCGGCCAGGACCCTGTTCGATCTCCAAAAACCCCGGGTCCGAATGTCCACCCAAGACATGTTGCCAAAAACAGCCGCCAAGGCCGCAAACTTACGAACGTCGTGGGCCCGGGGAAAAACCGCAGGCTGGCTACACTTTATAACCCTGCGGACAACCTGAGAGACCCGAGCCCGAGAACAGGGAAGAAGGGAAACCGGATCAACCCAGAGCGCATCCCCGGCCACAGAAGCCGTGGCCCGCAAATAACGGCGAAGAGCCGCAACCGGACACAACACATGATGCACCCCCGGCCTGACCAACCAAGCGTCTACAACCCAAGGCCCCCTCCGAAATGCAGCCGTCTCATTCTTCGCCAGAAAAGAGGGAGACGGCTGCAAACGAACAAAACGACCACCAGGACCGAAAGAGCAGAAACCCCGGCGCCGGAGGAGAGCATGAAGCTCGCCCACCCGACCCCCCGAGGCCAAAGCCAACAGGAAAAGAGCCTTGGAAAAACAATCCCGAACGGAAGGGGCCACCACAAACCGGGGCAGAGAGAGAAACGAAAGCACGCGGTCCAAAGACCAAGACAGCTCCGGAGGAGCGTGAGCAGGCCGGAGGTGAAACAACGCCCTAGATAACTTGCGAAACGGGGCGGAAGTAACATCCACCCCGAAAGCAAGCTGAAGCGGCTCCGCCAACGCCGCACGATACGAAGCAAGCAGCAACAGTATTCGGCATAAGATGACGGTCCTGAAACAACCAAGAGAGAAAGGACAGAACAACCCTATCAGAGACCGAAGAACACCTACGCAGTGATAGGAAAAAACCGGAAGGACCGCCAGGAAACCTCATACTGCCGCTGAGACGAAGCACGCAGGTGGGAGACCAACAACGAAAGCCACCTGCGCACCATACAACGAATGATAAACCCGAGTCAAAAACACCAGACGCGAAGACTCACGGAGAAGATGGAACCAGCCTCGTACAGGGCCGGACCGATCTGCTGAAAGAGGCGGAGCCGCGGGAAGACCCTCGGGCACGGACACCGAGCAAGCAGCGCCTGAAACCAAGGCTGGGCCGGCCACCAAGGGGCCAGAAGGACAACACGACCTGGTAAGTCTCCAAGCGAGTCAGGACCTGGAGCAACAGCGGAACGGGGGAAAGAGGTACAGGTAACCCCACCTCGCCCAGTCCAGCCGGAAGGCGTCGACCCCGACGGCTTCGCAGTCGGGAAAGGGCGCCACATAAACCGGAGACGCCTCGACCACGCCGACGCGAAGAGATCCACGTCCGGAGTCCCGAACGTCTGGCACAGCCAAGGAAGGAGTCGGCATCGACCGTCCACTCCGAAGACAGGGGACGGAAACGAGAGAGGCCGTCCGCCAGGACGTTGGACACCACCGGACATGAACCGCCAGGAGAGCCAAAACCCCGAGAACTCAGCAGACGAGTCACCCGAAGCGACCAGCCCCAAAGAGCCAAGGACCGCATCGAACCCCCCCGGTTAAACAATGACCACCGGGGAGCAGTCCGAATGGAGCCGGATCGTCGATCCGCGAGCGACTCGAATCTACCGGAGCGACATCCAAAACAGCCGCGAACTCACGCACCGTGCTGTGAGCCCAACGGAAGGA
>WNGS01166011.1:11137596-11156644 GCA_020271785.1 Procambarus virginalis | reverse complement strand
CGAAGCACGCAGGTGGGAGACCACAACGAAACCACCTGCGCACCATACAACGAATGATAAACCTGAGTCAAAAACACCAGACGCGAAGACTCACGGAGAAGATGGAACCAGCCTCGTACAGGGCGGACCGATCTGCTGAAAGAGGCGGAGCCGCGGGAAGACCCTCGGGCACGGACACCGAGCAAGCAGCGCCTGAAACCAAGGCTGGGCCGGCCACCAAGGGGCCAGAAGGACAACACGACCCTGGTAAGTCTCCAAGCGAGTCAGGACCTGGAGCAACAGCGGAACCGGGGGAAAGAGGTACAGGTAACCCCACCTCGCCCAGTCCAGCCGGAAGGCGTCGACCCCGACGGCTTCGCAGTCGGGAAAGGGCGCCACATAAACCGGGAGACGCCTCGACCACGCCGACGCGAAGAGATCCACGTCCGCAGTCCCGAACGTCTGGCACAGCCAAAGGAAGGAGTCGGCATCGACCGTCCACTCCGAAGACAGGGGACGGAACCGAGAGAGGCCGTCCGCCAGGACGTTGGACACCCCCCGGACATGAACCGCCAGGAGAGCCAAACCCCGAGAACTCAGCAGACGAGTCACCCGAAGCGACCAGCCCCAAAGAGCCAAGGACCGCATCGAACCCCCCGGTTCAAACAATGAACCACCGGGGAGCAGTCCGAATGGAGCCGGATCGTCGATCCGCGAGCGACTCGAATCCTCCGGAGCGACATCCAAACAGCCGCGAACTCCCGCACCGTGCTGTGAGCCCAACGGAAGGACGGAACCCACCGCCCCTGGCCGGCCTGGTGAGCACTGGTCACAAAACCCCAGCCAAGAGACGACGCGTCCGTGTACACATCGAGCGAGGGCTCGGGAAGGCGCCAAGGCACCGAACCCCGAAAAACCCGAAGAGGAAGCCGGCGACGCAGCAACCGACGCAAGGCACCGGGGGTCGAACCCAACGATCGCGAGAGAGGCGGAAGGGCCGGCTCCGAAGGAACCAAAACAGCCGACGAAGCCACACCCGACCCGGCGGGTAGACCATCATGGCAAAGTTCAGGCTTCCGCACAAACTCTCGAGCAACCGCCTCGTGACCCGGGAACCCCTCAGAAACAGGCGAAGGCGGGACCGCAGGCGCAAGAGAGCCGCCGGAGGAAGAGACAAGGAAGCAGTCCGAGCGTCCCAAACCAGACCCAGCCAAGACCGAACCTGAGAGGGAGCCAGATGGGACTTCCTCCAGTTCACCAAGAACCCGAACCTGGCGAGCTGGGAAAGAACCAAGTCCCTGACGAGCAGACACTCGGACCGGCTGGGAGCCCAAACCAGCCAGTCGTCGAGATAGGCCAGCACCCGAACACCTAGCAGACGCAGGCGGGCCACCACGACCCGAGTAAGGCGTGTGAAAACGCGCGGTGCCAGATTCAACCCGAAGGGAAGACAACGAAAGCGGTAACCTTGACGCCCCACCACAAAACCTAGCCAGTCCCTGAATACCGGATGAACCGGGACGTGCCAATACGCGTCCTTGAGATCCAGGGACACCATCCAAGCGCCCCTCTCCAAGAGAAGACGGACCTGGGACAGAGTAGTCATCCGAAAGGAGGGGCACAAAACCCACGGGTTCAGACGGGACAAGTCCAGAATGAACCGGCGGTCCGCACAGTCCCGTTTCGGAACTGAAAACAGGCGGGAAACCCACCTGAGGGACGCTGTCGTTTCGACCACGCCCAAGCGAACCCACTCCGAGATGACCCGACGGAGCGCAGGAGAAGAGGCCTGCCCCGCCAGGCCCGAACCCCCCGAGGGAGGAAGAGCCACCCAACGCCACCACAGGCCGCGCGACACGACCCGAAAAGCCCACGAATCGTGGGACCAGGCGTGGGCAAACCGGGCGAGCCGCCCCCCCATCGCCCCGTCAACGGGGCGAACCGCGAAAGGGCCGACGCGCCTTCCGAGAACCAAGGCGACGAACAGAACGGGTCCCACCCCGTTCAGCAACAGCCAGAACCGAAGGCGCCGCCAGCCCCGAATCTGGCACCAATGGCCTACCCCGACGAAAAGACCCCCTAGCCCTGGCACGACCCTTCCGGGAAGGCCCCCCACGAGCCCCCCGGAGCAACAACAACTCCGACATAGGCCGACAACTGACCGAGGCCGCCTGCAGATACTGCCCCACAGCAGACTCTGCAAACAGCAACGGGCAAAAGGGCGAGGACAAACGAAGAGCCAGGGCCCAGGCGGACTCCAAGGAGGAAGCCAGCACCGCCTGACGACACGCGAGGCGAGAAGCATAGAACCGCGAGACCGCATCACGCAGGACCGGCGCGAAGAGCTTCAACAAAGCAGACGACGCCCGCACAGCCGAGGGCAGCGCACTAGACCCAGCAGCAGCCCCAAGCGCACCCACATCCAACTCGAGCCAATCCGAGGAGAGCTCAAGGAGGGAAAAGAAACGCAGAGCTGAAGCAAGCAGGCCACGAGTCCGCAAATCCTCCGCAATCAGGGCAGCCGAAAGGGAAGGAACCTGCACGTGAAGCTGCATGACACCAACATCCCGCGGAAGGGCAGGGGCGAACAAACAAGCATTCAAATGCTCGAAAGCGCCCCCCAGGAAAACCTGCAACGCCAAGGAAACCTCTCGCCACTCAAGCGCACGGGACCGACAGAACGTGTGCCAAGACTCCAACGAAAAGAGAGGGCAGTCTGCCAACCAAGACGACTCCGGAACCTCATAACGAAACCAGCACGAACCTGGGGATCCGTACACAAAGGAACGAGGATCCATCAGGAAGGCATAATCCGGGTCACGCAAGAGGTAAGCCGCCAAGGCCTCCCGCACCTCCGAAGCAGAAACACGGTGAGCGGGAAACCTCCGGAAAGATGGAACCGAAGAACCCTCGGGATCACGGAACCGAACCCGGGGAGGGGTGGACACTAAATCCAATTCGTACGCGGAGGGAGCGAAAGAGAACCCCTCTCCTTGTAACACTAAGCCCCGCTCGGAGGGCAAAAAAACCCAGGTGGGGTCCAACGGGCCCCAAGGCCCCCAAGCCAACCCCTCCCCAACCCCAGGAACCTCACCTTGAGGGTCCGGGGCCGAGCCGTCCTCCTGAGCCCCCACCCCCAAAGAAAAGGGGGGGCAGCCGAGAAAGCAGGAACAAAGGGGGTCCACTGGCCAGACCCAGAAGCTTCGGCAGAAGGACCAGGCTCGAATGCCTCCGCCCCTGCCCCAGAAGGGGACACCCCCGAGACCGCCCGAGTCTCACAACCAACTAAACCCAGCCCCGGCTCGGAAACCCTCAGACGTTTAGGAGCCGGCAGCAAGGGGGGGGGGGGGGGACCGAACGAGCAGGAGAAGGGGAAGGACTTGGAGGGGCGGACGGAACCAGTGTCGCCCCAAGTCCGGGTCCCTATAACCAAAACGGGGCAGTCTCGGGGCATCCGGGGCAGTGACCAACCTAGCACGTTGCAGCAACCTAAAGCGAGCATGCAACGCCTCTGCTGCCGTCACCTGCATATCAGGTGCAGTAGCCTGGGTGAACTGGAGAACGTACAGACAACACACGTCGCACGACTCAGGGTCAAAACAATCACCGACCCAACAGGCAGCATGGCGGAGGCAAAACCGGTGAGTGTCCCCCGGAGACAGGGGGCCAGAGCAACCGTCAAACTCGCAGGACGCGAGAGGGGACTCAGGGATCACATCCATCGGACCACGTAGCCCCCGTGGGGTTTTCCAGGGCCCTTAGCCTTGATAACACGCTAAGGGAAGCCCAGGCAGGGTACTGCTAACCGGCACCCAGAACTACCAACAAACTGCTATAAGCTGAACCCCCGGGACGTGTACACTCACGGGGGCCAAGCGGGGAGTACCACCAAGAGACAAAGTGGAGAATTACCCCAAAAACAGCGAAGGGGACCAACAGGCAGACCCCCCACCTGGCAAAAACAAAAACAAAAGAAAAACCCCGCAAGAGGACAACGTACCCAGGCGGAACAGAGCCGGCCGCTGTAATTGGTGAAAACTAGCGCGCAGTACCCCGCGCCCCTGCCAGTGTCGAAAACTACCCCCTACCCAGAGACAAACAAGGGCAAGAAAAAAACCCAGCTGACCCCAAGGGCGGCCAAGTACCGAGCAATACACGGCACAGCGGAGGTAGATCCCAAGGAGACCCAGGGAAGGTAGCCCTAAGCCCCAAGGGCAGTACTCACAGGGCACCTAGGGAAGATAGCCCTAGGCGCAAGCAGCCCGAGCACCGTAGAATAATACTACTGGCCCACACACCACCGGAAGGGACAGCTCACACCACCAGGAAAAGAACTGCAACCGCAAACTGGGGCCAGAGGCACGACCGCACCAGATCGCATCAGCCTGAGAACTGAAGGTTGGGTCGCCGGCGGTGGGGTCTGGGGCTCCCCCCTTCCCCCTCCCGGGAGGGGGGGGGTTGCGCAGACGGAGGCGCGGCGACATGATGACGTCATGAGGATTAATTTTCGTTTAGGGAGTTCTGGTCACCTGTTCGGTCTTTGGTCGCAATAGTTTACCAGAATAGGGGTTTGTTTTGGGGCGCCTACCTTTCTGGGTGCCTTTCCCGGTCGATGGCAGACATAGAATGCTCCCAATAATAAAGGAGGTCTCTATAGGCCATTGCTCCTCGTGCCTCTCTAGAGGGGGCCAGGTTCTGGGTCGTGGTCCCCGGTAGGCAAGAACTCCATGCATTGACTGATGCCAGAAAGTTATACATATCCATTCAGCCTGGATAGCTCCGGGGAGCCGACGGGGCTCCCCCCAGAAAAGGCTTTCGAAAGAGTTCCACATAAGAGGTTGTTCTGGAAACTGGAAAATATTGGAGTAGTGAAAGGTACGCTTCTAACATGGATGAAAAATTTTCTGACTGATAGAAAAATGAGGGCTGTGATCAGAGGCAATGTATCGGACTGGAGAAATGTCACAAGTGGAGTACCACAGGGTTCAGTCCTTGCACCAGTGATGTTTATTGTCTACATAAATGATCTACCAGTTAGTATACAGAATTATATGAACATGTTTGCTGATGATGCTAAGATAATAGGAAGGATAAGAAACTTAGATGATTGTCATGCCCTTCAAGACGACCTGGACAAAATAAGTATATGGAGCGCCACTTGGCAAATGGATTTTAATGTTAATAAATGCCATGTTATGGAATGTGGAATAGGAGAACACAGACCCCACACAACCTATATATTATGTGAGAAATCTTTAAAGAATTCTGATAAAGAAAGAGATCTAGGGGTGGTTCTAGATAGAAAACTATCAACTGAGGACCACATAAAGAATAATGTGCGAGGAGCCTATGCCACGCTTTCTAACTTCAGAATTGCTTTTAAATACATGGGTGGCGATATACTAAAGAAATTGTTCACGACTTTTGTTAGGCCAAAGCTAGAATATGCAGCGGTTGTGTGGTGCCCATATCTTAAGAAGCACATCAACAAACTGGAAAAGGTGCAAAGACATGCTACTAAGTGGCTCCCAGAACTGAAGGGCAAGAGCTACGAGGAGAGGTTAGAGGCATTAAATATGCCAAAACTAGAAGACAGAAGAAAAAGAGGTGATATGATCACTACATACAAAATAGTAACAGGAATTGATAAAATCGATAGGGAAGATTTCCTGAGACCTGGAACTTTAAGAACAAGAGGTCATAGATATAAACTAGCTAAACACAGATGCCGAAGAAACATAAGAAAATTCACTTTCGCAAACAGAGTGGAAGACGGTTGGAACAAGTTAGGGGAGAAGGTGGTGGAGGCCAAGACCGTCAGTAGTTTCAAAGCGTTATATGACAAAGAGTGCTGGGAAGACGGGACACCATGAGCGTAGCTCTCATCCTGCAACTACACTTAGGTAATTACACTTAGTAATTACACACACACACACATATACACACACACACACACACACACTCAGTTGAGTACTCACACACTCTTCACCTTAGAGCAAGGAGAAATTCCAGAGATAAGAGAGGGAATAGCTAACCAGGAACCACTGGAAGAGTTTGACATTACCAGCGGGGAAGTAAGGAAGTGTTTACTAGAGTTGGATGTGACAAAGGCTACAGGCCCAGATGGAATCTCCCCTTGGATACTAAAGGAAGGAGCAGAAGAACTGTGCCTACCACTCTCCATAGTGTATAACAAATCACTGGCAATAGGGGAACTACCAGAAATTTGGAAAGCAGCTAACGTAGTCCCGATATACAAGAAAGGGGATAGACAGGAGGCACTGAACTACAGGCCAGTGTCCCTAACCTGCATACCATGCAAGCTGATGGAGAAGATTGTGCGAAGAAAACTAGTGGAGCATCTGGAGCGAAAGAACTTTGTAATAGAGCATCAACATGGGTTCAGGGATGGCAGGCCCTGCGTCACAGGGTTACTTGAATTCTACGACCAGGCAACAAAAATAAGGCAAGAAAGAGAAGGATGGGCAGACTGCATATTTTTGGATTGCCAGAAAGCCTTTGATACAGTAGGAGTGCAGGCATGAGTGAAAGGGAAGGTACTCCATTGGATAAAGGAGTACCTAAGCAACAGGAGACAATGAGTCAGTGTGAGGGGCGAAGTCTCAGATTGGCGAGACGTTACGAGTGGAGTCCCACAGGGGTCAGTCCTTGGACCTATACTGTTTCTGATATATGTAAATGATCTCCCAGAGGGTATAGAATCGTTTCTCTCAATGTTTGCCGATGATGCAAAAATTATGAGGAGGATTGAAACAGAGGATGATAGTAGGAGGCTACAAGATGACCTAGACAGACTGAGTGAATGGTCCAACAAATGGCTGTTGAAGTTCAACCCGAGTAAATGCAAAGTAATGAAACTAGGTAGTGGAAACAGGAGGCCAGACACAGGATACAGAATAGGAGATGAAGTACTTAATGACAGAGAGAAAGATCTAGGAGTTGATATCACACCAAACCTGTCTCCTGAAGCCCACATAAAAAGAATAACGCCTGTGGCATATGCGAGGCTGGCTAACATCAGAACAGCATTCAGGAACCTGTGTAAGGAATCATTCAGAATCTTGTACACCACATATGTAAGACCAATCTTGGAGTATGCGGCCCCAGCATGGAGCCCGTACCTTGTCAAGCACAAGACGCAGCTGGAAAAAGTCCAAAGGTATGCTACTTGACTAGTCCCAGAACTAAGAGGCATGAGTTACGAGGAAAGGCTGCGGGAAATGCACATTACAACACTGGAAGACAGAAGAGTAAGGGGAGACATGATAACAACCTACAAAATCCTTAAGGTATTCGACCGGGTAAACAAGGATAAACTATTCAACACTGGTGGGATGCGAACAAGGGGACACAGGTGAAAACTGAGTACCCACATGAGCCACAGGGATGTTAGAAGGAACTTTTTCAGTGTCAGAGTAGTTAACAGATGGAATGCATTAGGCAGTGATGTGGTGGAGGCTGACTCCATACACAGTTTCAAATGTAAATATGATAGAGCCCAGTAGGCTCAGGAATCTGTACACCAGTTGATTGACAGTTGAGAGGTGGGACCAAAGAGCCAAAGCTCAACCCCCACAAGCACAAATAGGCGAGTACAAATAGGTGAGTACGCTACAAAATTCTCAGGGAAATTGACAGGGTGGACAAAGACAAACTCTTCAGCACGGGTGGAACACGAACAAGGGGACACAGGTGGAAACTTAGTACCCAGATGAGCCACAGAGACATTAGAAAGAATTTTTTCAGTGTCAGAGTAGTTAGTAAATGGAATGCACTAGGAAGTGATGTAGTGGAGGCTGACTCCATACACAATTTCAAATGTAGATATGATAAGAGCCCAGTAGGCTCAGGAATCTGTACACAGTTGATTGACAGTTGAGAGGCGGGACCAAAGAGACAAAGCTCAACCCCCGCAAGCACAATAGGTGAGTACACACTCACACATCTACATCAATGATCTACCAGAAGGATTAGAGAATTATATGAACAAGTTTGTGTATGATGCTAAGATACTGGGGAAGATAGGAGACGTAGACAATTGACATGCCCTTCAAATTGATCTAGATAAAATATGCGCTTGGAGCGACATATGGTATGTGGAATTCAATGTGATTAAATGTCATGCTACAGAATGTAGAGTTGAAGAAAAGAGACCACACACAACTTACAAATTATGTGGAAAGGAATTAAAGAGCTTTAATAAAGAACGAGATCTAGGGGAGATTTTGAATTTTCAACTGTCATCAGAGGAACACATAGAACATTGTGCAAGGAGAGAATGCATCTCTTTCCAACTTAACACTCGCATTTAATTACATATATTTAATAATTACAATATATTTAGTTTGTTTCCATTTTTCCCCAACATTTCATCTAAATTAATAATTCTATAAAAAAAAAAACGCTTGGATTTTTTTTATTTTTGTGTTTGAGCAGGAGTTTATTTCCATTGCAGTACTTTAGGGGTTCAGCTGATGTCACCCCAACCCCATGAAAATAAGAAATTAAGTAATATTTATTATTAAAATATTGATTTACAGTACTGAAGTTTCAATATAAAACAAGAACTAAACTAATAAATCTTACCAGAGCAAACAAATACAGCAAGAGTTGGCCATTATGCCTGATGATATTGAAAGCTCTACAACAAAGGTCGACAAAACTCTGAAACTTGTCTGAAGGCTTCTCTCCTCCATTAATAACATAGGCCATATCAGAGGTCAGCACAAATGGTGTACGATCTCTTTTGAAGCTCCCGAACTTTTGGGCATCACCAAGAAACTTGCCAAAGTCAATATGAAACAGATGGCCTGACGTCTTCAGCATGATGTTATCATTATGGCGGTCACAAATTCCCAGGATGTACGTAGCCACACAATATCCGGCACATGAGGCTGGAAGAAAATGCCATAAAATAATTTATTTCATTAGCAGAATGCGAATGTACATGTATAAATGAGTGAGAACAGGAGGAAGAGTGAAAGAGTACTTCTCAAAAGCTCCACAACTGAACATATCATAAGCTCCCCTAATGAACATATCATAAGCTCCACAATTGTCATTCAAATAAGCTACACAACTGTCATTGCAATAAGCTCCACAAATGTCATTGGCATATGCTCCACAACCATGCTTGGAAATGCTCCAAAACTATACTTTGCATATGCTTCACAACTGTACTTGGGATACTCTCCACAACTGTGTTTGGTACACTCTCCACAGCTGCAATTGGTATAGCCTCCACAGCTGCAATGGTATAGCCTACACAGCTGCAATTGGTATAGCCTCCACAGCTGCAATTGGTATAGTCTCCACAGCTGCAACTGGTATAGCCTCCACAGCTGCAACTGGTATAGCCTCCACAGCTGCAATTGGTATAGCCTCCACAGCTGCAATTGGTATAGCCTCCACAGCTGCAATTGGTATAGCCTCCACAGCTGCAATTGGTATAGCCTCCACAGCTGCAATTGGTATAGCCTCCACAGCTGCAATTGGTATAGCCTCCACAGCTGCAATTGGTATAGTCTCCACAGCTGCAACTGGTATAGCCTCCACAGCTGCAACTGGTATAGCCTCCACAGCTGCAATTGGTATAGCCTCCACAGCTGCAATTGGTATAGCCTCCACAACTGTACTTGGTATATGCTCCACAAATGCACTTGATATATGCTCCACAACTGCACTTGGTATATGCTCCACAACTGCACTTGGTATATGCTCCACAAATGCACTTGGTATATGCTCCACAACTGCACTTGGTATATGCTCCACAACTGCACTTGGTATATGCTCCACAACTGCACTTGGTATATGCTCCACAACTGCACTTGGTATATGCTCCACAACTGCACTTGGTATATGCTCCACAACTGCACTTGGTATATGCTCCACAACTGCACTTGGTATATGCTCCACAACTGCACTTGGTATATGCTCCACAACTGCACTTGGTATATGCTCCACAACTGTACTTGGTATATGCTCCACAACTGCACTTGGTATATGCTCCACAACTGCACTTGGTATATGCTCCACAACTGCACTTGGTATATGCTCCACAACTGCACTTGGTATATGCTCCACAACTGCACTTGGTATATGCTCCACAACTGCACTTGGTATATGCTCCACAACTGCACTTGGTATATGCTCCACAACTGCACTTGGTATAAGCTCCACAACTGCACTTGGTATATGCTCCACAACTGCACTTGGTATATGCTCCACAACTGTACTTGGTATATGCTCCACAACTGCACTTTGTATATGCTCCACAACTGCCTGGAGACAGATCATCACAAACCGGGTAAGTTGCGTGAATACGCGAGGTGCCAGATTCAAGTCAAGAGAAAGGGTACGAAAGCGGTAAGCCGGACGCCCACCCATGAAACCTAACCAGTCTCTGAACCCCGGATGAATAGGAACTTGCCAATAAGCGTCCTTAAAGTCCAGGGACACCATCCAGGCACCCCGTTCCAACAGAAGACGGACCTAAGAAAGAGTAGGCATCTGAAAGTAGGGGCAAGGAAGTCGGGACAAGTTCAGAATGAACTGCAGATCCCAACAGTCTCGTTTTGGCATTGGAAACCCACCTGAGGGACGAGGTCGATTCAACCACGCCCAAGCACACCCACTCCAAGATGACCTGATGAAGCACAGGGAAAGACGCCTGTCCCGCCAGCCCGGAACCCCCCAAAGGAGCAGGAGCCACCCTACGCCACCACTGGCCGGAAGACACGACCCAAAACGCCCACAAATCGTGGGACCAAGCAAGAGCAAACACAGCGAGGGCACCCCCCCATCACCCCGGCAACGGGGCGAACAGCGAAAGGGCCGATGTCCCGTACAAGAAGCCGACCGCCAAACAGAGCGATCACCGCGCCGAACAGACGACACCAGCTCAAAAGCTGGCACCAATGACCCACCTCGACCAGCGGAAACTTGAGCCCTGGCACGACCCTTCCGAGAAGGCCAAGAACAGCCGCCCCAGAGAACCAACAAGTCCGACACATTACGACAACAAGACGAAGCCGCCTGCAGCCATTACAAAAGGAGGAAGAAATTAACGGAAATGCTTAAGCAGACATGACTCTCCATACAAAGAAGAAATAATTTAAACAAGGAGATTGAAGAAATCAAACAGAGACTGAAGCATTCCTATCAGACGGAAGAAAGGCAACTAGAACAGAAAGCAATTCAAGAAATAAAGAAAAACCCAAAATATTTTTTCACATATGCTAAATCAAAAGCGAAAACCACTGCCAGTATTGGACCTATTCGTATTAGTGAAGATTCATACACTGAGGATGACAAAGAAATCAGTGAAATCCTAAAAAAGCAGTATGAGGACATGTTTACCACTCCGATACTCAGCATGAAAGTGGAAGATTCAGACAATTTCTTTATGAATGATACTCAAACACCTGTAAATATAACTGATATCAGCACGAGAGTGGCAGATTTTGAGAGAGAGATTGACAATATCCCCATGCACTCAGCCCCGGGTCCAGACTCATGGAATTCAATATTTATAAAGAAATGCAAAGTGCCAGTAGCACAGGCACTCAGTATAGTGTGGAGGGAGAGCTTGGACACAGGGGAGATACCAGATGAACTTAAAGCAGCAGACATTGCCCCTCTACACAAGGGTGGTAACAAAGCATTGGCAAAGAATTATAGACCAGTTGCACTAATGTCCCACATAATAAAAGTATTTGAGAGAGTGATCAGGAGTCAGGTCACTAGATTCATGGAAACCAATGACCTCCACAATCCAGGCCAACATGGATTTAGAGCAGGAAGATCATGCCTCTCACAGTTACTTGACCACTATGACAAAATCACTGAGGCATTAGAGGAAAAACATAATGCAGATGTCGTATACACAGATTTTGCAAAGGCATTCGACAAATGTGACCATAGAGTGATTGCACACAAAATGAGGTCAATGGGTATAACTGGTAAAGTAGGACGCTGGATACTCAATTTCCTGTCGAACAGAACACAAAGAGTAACAGTCAAGCAAGTAAAATCGAGTCCGAGCGCAGTTAAAAGCTCTGTACCTGAAGGTACAGTCCTTGCACCACTGCTGTTCCTTATTCTCATACCAGACATAGACAAAAATACAAGTCACAGCTTCGTGTCATCCTTTGCAGATGATACAAAAATCAGCATGAAAATTACCTCTGCTGACGACATTGCTAAACTACAAACAGATATTAACAAAGTTTTTGATTGGGCAGTAGAAAATAACATGATGTTTAACGGTGATAAATTCCAGGTACAGTACTCAGATATGGCAAAAATGAGGATCTTAAACATAATACAGGGTACAAAACACAATCGAATCTGCCCATAGTAGGAAAACAGCATGTCAAAGATTTGGGAATAATGATGTCCGACGACCTAACGTTTAGGGAGCATAACCAAGCAAGTATTGCGTCAGCCAGAAAAATGATAGGATGGATTACGAGAACCTTCAAGTCCAGAAATCACATCACAATGGTTGTACTCTTCAAATCATTTGTGTTGTCCCGTCTTGAGTACTGCTCAGTACTCACTTCCCCCTTCAGAGCAGGAGAGATTGCTGAAATTGAAGGAATACAGAGAACATATACGGCACGCATTGACGAGATAAAGCACCTAAATTATTGAGATCGCCTAAAAGCTCTCCAAATGTACTCACTAGAAAGGAGACGAGAGAGATACCAAATAATATACACATGGAAAATACTGGAGGGCCATGTCCCAAAGCTGCACAGTAAAATAACAACGTACTGGAGTGAACAACATGGAAGAAAATGCAGAATAGAACCAGTGAAGAGCAGAGGTGCCATGGGCACAATCAGAGAACACTTTTTTTTTTTTATGAACATCAGAGGTCCATGGTTGTTCAACGTCCTATCAGCGAGCATCAGAAATATTACAGGAACAACCGTGGACATCTTCAAGAGGAAACTAGATTGTTTCCTTCAAGGAGTGCCGGACCAACCGGGCTGTGGTGGGTATGTGGGCCTGCGGGCCGCTCCAAGCAACAACCTGGTGGACCAAACTCTCACAAGTCAAGTCTGGCCTCGGGCCAGGCTTGGGGAGTAGAAGAACTTCCAGAACCCCATCAACCAGGTATCAACCAGCCTCCGCAAACAGCAACGGGCAAAATGGAGACGAAAACATAGGAGCCAGGACCCAAGTGGATTCCAAGGAGAGGGCGAGCACAGCCTGACAGCACGCAAGGTGAGAAGCAAAGAACAGAGCCATCGCCTCTTTCAGGACAGGCACAAAGAGTTTCAACAATGCAGCCGACGTCCAAGCCGCCAAGGATAGCACACCAGACAAAGGCCCAGCACTCAACTCCTCCACACCCTCCTCATGCCAGGAAGAAGACAGCTCGAGAAAGTAAAAGAAGCACAAGACCAAAGCCAAATGCCAATGGGCGCAAAAATCCTTTGCAACCAAGGACGCCAAAAGGGAAGGAACCTGCATGTGCAGCTGCACAAGGCCAACATCCCGAGAAAGCACAGGGCGAACAAGCACGCATTAAGGCACTCAAACTCGCCCCCAGGTAAACATGCAGAACAGTAGACGTTTCTTGCCACTCAAGCATGCGGTACCAACAGACCCATGCCACACCCCCAACAAAAAGAAAGGGCAGTCTGCCAGCCAGGAAGACTTCAAAACCTCCATACGCACCCAAAACGGGGAAGAAGAACCGATCTCAAAAGAGGACGGATTTATGATAGAGGAGGGATCCGGGTCTCACAGGAGGTATGTAGCAAGAGGCTCCCGAACCTCCCTCGTGGAGATACGAGAAGCAGAAAACCTTCAGAAAGACGGGGCCGAGGTACCCAAAAGGGGCCCAGAACTGAACCCCCGGGGAGGAGTCAAACTCAAATCATACTCATACAGGGAAAAGGGGGGTAAGAAAACCCCTCTCCTTGCAACAACAAACCCTGCGAAGAAGGCACCAGCACCCAAGCAGGGTCAAAGGGGTCCCCAAGGCCACCCAGGTCGACTCCTCCCCAGCCCCGAGATCCCCAAGTCGGGATCTGTGGCAGAGCTGTCCTCCATACCATCTACCCTTGAAGAAAAGGCAGAGTCCAGGGAAAAGGCTGACAGGAAGAGGGCCTGCTGGTAGGACCCAGAAGCCTCGGCAGGAGGAACTGGCTCGAATGCCTCCATCCCCGACCCGAATGGGTCAGCCCCCGAAGCTGCCCGAGTCTCATTACCAACTAAACTCTACTCTGACTCCGAAACTCTCAGACTTTTGGGAGCCAGAAGCAGGGTGGGTTAGGTGCAAGATGAACAACAGGGGAAAAATCAAGGAGCACGGACTGAACCAAGGTTGAAGCGGCCAACTCCCCCAGGTACAGGTCCCCATAATCAAAGTGGGCAGTCATGGGGCATCCGGGTGGGAAACCATCCTAGCACGTTGCAGCAACCTAAACTGAGCATGCAATGTGTATGCTGCCTGCACCCTAACATCATCAGAATAATATTGGAGGACAAGCAGAGAACGCGATTCGCAAGACTCCGGGTCAAAGATGTTGTCAACCCAACAGGCAGCATGACGGAGGAAGAACCGATCTCAAAAGAAGACGGATTTATGATAGAGCCGGGATCCGGGATCCTTGTCTCAGGGTGACTGTCACCCTGAGACAAGGGCACACAGCAACCTTCAAACCCGTACAAGGTGGCCTAGAACCTGGAAGATGCATTCATCGGTCCACCGAGCCCCGACAGGGTTTTCCAGGGCCTGTAGGCTGTCGAATACGCGAAGCCCGGGGCAAGGTGTTAAAAACCCAAATCTAACAAGAGGAAGAGTACAACACTGAAACCCCTGCGACGTGTACAATCATGGGGGCCTAGCAGAGGGCCGCCAAAATATTATCAGTGGAACTATAGCCACACCAGGCAGACCCCCACCAGGTTAATGAAAAAAAAAAAAGCCCCGCAAAAGTACAGCGTCCCCAGAGGCAACAGGAACTAGCCGCAGCATAGGTAGGCAGGCTGCACAACACCTTAAAGCCCTAACCAGCACGATACCACTTCTTACCCAAGGGCAAACAAGGGCCCCAAGCCCCAGCTGACCCCAAGGGCGAGATAAATGCTGAGCAGCAAGAACCTCGATGGAAATGGTCCCCGAACGCCCCAGGGAAGAGAACCCTAAACACGTAAGGTAAGTACTCACAGGGCGCTTAGGGAAGAAAGCCCCTAAGCGCATGCATCCCTGGTGCTGATAAGTAACCCCTGGCCACTACAAACAACAATAACAAAGCAAAGAGTGCCAAGGAGGCAGAGAGCACCAAGGAGGCAAACACCGCCAAGTAATTTGAGGCCAGAGAACCGTCTGTTCTCGGTTGACATTAGCTCGCGAACTGGAGTGCCTGGCAGCCGGAGCGGAGAGGGGAGGGCTGCGCGGACAAGCGACGAGACAGTAGAGTGTGACATTTGTGTGCTGGTTTGTTTCCTTGGGATTGGAAGGAGTTTTACCTCTCTTTTCAGTTTTTGTTGTTAGTCTCTTACCATGTGGAGTTTATTTTGTTATGCCTACCTTTCTGGGTGCCTAACCCCGGTCGATGGCAGATAAGGAAATCCTCCAACCACAGGGGGTTTTCCAGGGACATTGCTCCATGAAATCTCTCTGAAGAGACCAGGTTCTGGCTCATGGTCCCTGGTAGGTCAAACTCCATAGCTAATGTCTTGGTCTAATATAACACACATTAGCTCAATAGCTCCAGGGAGCCATAGGGGCTCCCCACATAAAAATTTTGCTTTAGAGGTGCCCACTGGTCTAGAAGATGGAACAAAATACCACATGTATCGAGTTGGCTCAGCTCCATACAGTTCGCTCGAGTGAAGTCACCCTGTATTTAAATACTAAAAGTAAGAGAAATAAAAGACCCATACAACCATGTACATGTAATTTAAATAAAACAAAAACTCTTACCAGTAAAGTTATCAACAGCTCTCTGATATTCTAACTGGGAAGGATTTTGTTTAGCTAACCACTCTGCAATCGGACGGTCCTGAAAAGATCCTGTTACTCCATATTCTGTCTGGATCTTTCGAAGAGTTTCAGCATCTTTAACTAGTTCAATAATACCTGCAAATAGATCAGTTGTCACCAAGGTACTCATGAACAATTTTAAAGCACTGCTGAGCAGGACCTGCCTAGAGGCTGGACCACCAAAATATTAAAAGCTCCACATTAATCACATGTCCCATATACATTATACAGTATATGTATGTGTAATTACCTAAGTGTAGTTACAGGATGAGAGCTATGCTCGTAGTGTCCAGTCTTCCCAGTACTCAATGTCGTATAACACTTTGAAACTACTGACAGTTTTGGCCTCCACCACCACTTAGCTTGTTCCAACCGTCTACCACTCTGTTTGCAAAACAAAACTTTCTAATATTTTTTTGGCACCTTTGTTTCCTCAGCTTGAATCTGTGTCCTCTTGTTTGTGAAGTTGCTAGTTTCAGGAATTACACTTTGTCAAGTTGGTCTATTCCTGTTAGTATTTTGTAAGTGGCAATCATATTTCCTCTTTTTCTTCTATCTTCTAGTTTTGGCATGTTTATTGCCTCTAGTCTCTCATCATAATTCTTGTTTTTCAGTTCCGGAAGCCATTTTGTGGCATGCCTTTGCACCTTTTCCAGTTTACTTATGTACTTTATAAACATATATTTATGAAGGCGATGAGTCACAATGAGTCAAGATTTGGGCATCATACAATTGCTGCATATTCCAATTATGGTTTCACAAAAGTCATGTATAGTTTCTTTAGTATTTCACCATCCATATAATTAAAGCAAATTTGAAGTTGGAAAGCAAAGCATGCACTCCTCTCACAATGTTCTGTGTGTTCCTCTGGTGACAGCTTACAATACAAAACCACCCCTAGGTCTCTTTCTTATTAGAGTTCTGCAATGCCTATCCACATAATTTCTAAGTTGTATGTGGTCTATTTTCTCCAACTCCACATTCAATAACATGGCATTTATTCACATTGAATTCCATTTGCCACTTGACGGTAATCAATTTCAAGGGCATCACAATCGTCTGCATCTCCTATCTTCCACAGCATCTTAGCATCATCTGCAAACATGCTCATATAATGAACAAATCCACATGGGCCGTGACAAGGTTCGAACCTATGTCCGAGAGGATCCTAGACGCTGCCTTACATGTGTGTAATGAAGTAAGGGCGAAGAGGCAGAACAGCCTATTGACATAGCTCGGGTGCATGGGGTAATTGCATAAAACCCTGGTTTGTGTCTCGGAGAGACTGCAGGAACCATTGGTAAATCAAGATGATTTCCCGGTTGCAATTCTTTCCATGTTGTAGCTTAGTCGATTAAGGCAGTGTCTGGGATCCTCTAGGAGGCAAGTTCGAACCCTCATCACGACCCTTGTGGATTTGTTCATTTGATGCATCACGCTATTGCAATTTGTGTGTGTAATGTTCATATAATTCTGCATGCCTTCTGGTAGATCATTTATGCAGACAATGAACATAACTGGTACAAGAACAAAACCCTGTAGTACTCCACTATATACCCTTCTCGAGAAGCAGACATAATGGTGCTGGAGAGTTGCAGTCAGAACGATAAACTAATAATCATTACTGCATACAGTCCTCCAGCAAGCAATACATGGACTAAGAAGGAGTTCGATGACAACAAGAGAGAGAGCCTTATAATGACATAAGAGAAATTATTGTTAAGGCAGATAAAGATAAATCCTGATTGTTGATACTTGATGACCAATTTAAAATTGATAGACTGGGAAGACTATAAAGCAAGAACAGAGAATTTTTGGAATGGCTGATTAATAAACCTCCTGGAATCTTTCAGGTATCAACATGTAAAACAACCCATATGAATGAGAGAAAGTGATGCTCCATCATTGTTGGATTTGGTATTTCAGTACTGTACCTTCCTTCCTTGGGAAGGAGAGTCCGTGTCCTGCTGGAAATTATATATGATATGCAATATAATCTAGAAGAGAATGCCAAAATTGAAATAGGTGACAAACTTGATTTTAAGAGAGGACACTATGGGGAACTTAGCAAATTCTTCAATAAATTTAATTGGAAAGATTTGTTGCTCGGCAAAAATTAAACGAGATGTATGCCAAATTCTGTGAACAATATGAAGAAGATACAAAAAAAAAAAAAGTATACCAAAACAAAGATGCAGAACCAGAAAACAATATTGGTTCAATAGAAATTGAGAGGGGGCCAGAGAGGAAAAGACAAGGAAATGGGTACATTATAGGAAAAGTCCTAACCCTCAAACATACCAGCACTACAAACAAGCAAGAAACAAATACACAGCAGCAAGGAGAGAGGCAGAAATGAACGTTGAGAAAGGGGTTGTGAACAAATGTAAAACAGATATAGGCCTTTTCAATAAATTCATTAAAAGCAAGCTGCATGTAAAGGATAAAATCCAGAGATGAGAATGGGGAACAGGTTCACTGAGAATGCAAAAGAAATGCGTGAAACACTAAATGAACAGTTCCAAAGTGTGTTTGTGAGAAATGAGGATTTCAGAGAGCCACACCCAATGCCAATTCCAGAAAATGCCACAGGAGTACATAGAGGTGTCTC
Source organism: Procambarus virginalis (assembly GCA_020271785.1). Taxonomy (NCBI): domain Eukaryota; kingdom Metazoa; phylum Arthropoda; class Malacostraca; order Decapoda; family Cambaridae; genus Procambarus; species Procambarus virginalis. The sequence continues at coordinate 11,138,027 of WNGS01166011.1, read as the reverse complement.
GAGACAAAGTGGGGAAAATTTACTCTAAGGGTAGGAAGAATAAAGCTGTTGGACCAAATGGAGTTTCACATGGGTACCAAGAAAATGTGCAACTGAACTGAGCATCCCACTCCAATTGATATTCCAGACATCTTTGTCCACAGGACTCTTAGCAGATATTTGGAAAAAGGCAAACATAGTTCCAATCTACAAAAATGGTAGCCGAGAAGACTCTTAAATTATAGACCTATATCATTAACAAGTGTGGTAGTTAAAATACTAGAAAAACAGTTAAAACCAAATGGGTAGAACACCTGGAGAGTAATGACATAGCAACAAAACAGACAATATGGTTTTAGAACAGGAAGATCTTGTGTAACAATGCTATTTAGTTTTTATGATAGAGCCACAGAGATTCTACTGGAAAAAGATTGTTGGGTTGACTGTGTCTA
>WNGS01166011.1:11127110-11137586 GCA_020271785.1 Procambarus virginalis | reverse complement strand
TACGATTGCCCCTACTTACGATAAATTCGAGTTCGATATAATTTCATCAAAAAATGCACTCGACATCCGATGGTGTCGTCGACATCCGATATTTGTTGGTACACGTTCGGGTCGGCCGAGCGCATGGTTCCCGGTCACGCGGTCCGACCTGCCTCAGTTTACTACAGCTACCCGCTTAGTGACGATCGCGCCTATAAGAAATTCCGCTTTTGTGGTGATTTTTTGCATTTTGAACATTAAAGTAATTATTATATAATACGCCATGAGTCCCAGGAAAGTCAGTGGTAAGGCTCAACATATGAGATCCCATGTAAGAATGACCATAGAGCAGAAACAAGAGATCATTCGTAAATATGAAGATGGTGTGCAGGTAGGTGAACTTGCTAGGCAGTGCAACAAATCTCAGTCAACGATATCCACCATACTAGCTAAGAAAAAGGACATTATGAGTGCTAAAGTGATGCATCATTACAGACAAATGTTAAAACAAATGGAAAAACAAATGTCTCTTGACAAATTTGTAGTGAGACAAACAAGCACTGAACCACAACCAGGTCCTAGTGGTATTCAGGCAAAACGTAGGAGATCACACGTAGGAGAGTAACAACTCTCCTCCTCCCCCATCACCATCTGCCATACGCCATCAAGAGCCCTCCATAAAGGTAAGAGTAACTTTGGTACTGTATTGTAGTTAGAAAAAAACATTGTATTCAGCATAAAATGTATTTTTACGTTAATATTTTGGAGGGTGGGGAATGGATTAATTCAAATCCCTTTATTTCTTATGGGAAAATTCGCTTCGACTTCCGATATTTCGACATCCGATCCGTCTCTGGGAACGGATTAGCATCGGAAGTCGAGGCTCCATTGTAATTACCTAAGTGTAATTACCTAAGTGTAGTTACAGGATGAGAGCTACGCTCGTGGTGTCCCGTCTTCCCAGCACTCTTTGTCATATAACGCTTTGAAACTACTGACGGTCTTGGCCTCCACCACCTTCTCCCCCAACTTGTTCCAACCGTCTACCACTCTGTTTGCGAATGTGAATTTTCTTATATTTCTTCGGCATCTGTGTTTAGCCAGTTTATATCTATGACCTCTTGTTCTTGAAGTTCCAGGTCTCAGGAAATCTTTCCTGTCTATTTTATCAATTCCTGTTACTATTTTGTATGTAGTGATTATATCACCTCTTTTTCTTCTGTCTTCTAGTTTTGGCATATTTAATGCTTCTAACCTTTCCTCGTAGCTCTTACCCTTCAGTTCTGGGAGCCACTTAGTAGCATGTCTTTGCACCTTTTCCAGTTTGTTGATGTGCTTCTTAAGATATGGGCACCACACAACCGCTGCATATTCTAGCTTTGGCCTAACAAAAGTCATGAACAATTTCTTTAGTATATCCCCATCCATGTATTTAAAAGCAATTCTGAAGTTAGAAAGCATAGCATAGGCTCCTTGCACAATATTCTTTATGTGGTCTTCAGGTGATAGATTTCTATCTAGAACCACCCCTAGATCTCTTTCTTTATCAGAGTTCTTTAAAGATTTCTCACATAATATATAGGTTGTGTGGGGTCTATGTTCTCCTATTCCACATTCCATAACATGACATGTATAAGTGTATCTATGTTTGTACTGAGGTTTCGGAATCTCCTCAGTATTCCTAAGGTTGCTTTGGCTTTGTTTAATCGGCCCATTACGTGAATTTTTATCCCTGTTCTATCGATCATGAGTCCCAATAATCTACCTACATTCGTATATTGGATTGGGCGGTTGTCATGGATAATGGGAGATTTGGGTTTGTTTTTGCAATGTGTATTATTTGGAACTTTTGTTTATTTGTGCTAATTTTCCATTGCTTCTCAAGTTGTTTATGAATTCAATTGATCCCTTGGTTTTGTTGGCTAGTAGCAGCTTTGATGGTCTTGGTTGGCATATTATTTAGGTGACATCGTCAGCGGATGAGATGTATTCTACATGTTGGGGTTAGCGTAGATAAGCTGTATACATGTTGAATAGAGTGGGAGAGAAGCAGCTTCCTTGTGGTACAGAAGTCATCACTGCCTTATGTTATAATGGAAGGGGACTTCCCTTCCAAACAGTAACACCTATCCTCCTCCCCACCCCCTCCTCCTCACCTGCCATCTGCCAACAAGTCATCAATAAAGGTAAGCTATAACTTATACATACAATAGTACAGAATACGTGTGTGTGTATTATGTATGAAATGTATTTTGAAGTTAAAATTTTTGGGAGTATGGAACGGATTAATTCAATTTACATTATTTCTTATGAGAAAATTTGTTATACATCTCTGGGAACGGATTAAATTCGTAAATGGAGGTTCCACTGTAAATATTTTACAGTCCACACAGATGTAAGAATCTGCTTTTAATTCTGCCTCTTGGAAAGGTGCAGGTTCCAGATCTAAATGGCAAGCTGTAGTTAAGTATAATGACCCTCATTGACATGCATGCTTGAAGAATACTAAAGTCTAAGCTAAAAATTGGTCACTGAATAAGCATAAAAGGACATGGACTGTGAGCAAATAAATATGCAGTTGGAGACTTCTTTGTCTATTCTTAGGAAGTGAATCACTTTACAAACAAACAATTTATCTTAATGTAACTCATAACAAAATAGCAATTATAATCAACTTAGTAAAATAATATACTGTATGAAGAGAAAGCAATTAATCATTATTTTACCAATTTTATCTCCTGTGGGAACAACACTAAATGTGACAACTTTAAGGTCAATTCCCTCTTTCAACCACAGCTTGTCCATCAGACGAATCATCTGGATCACTAACATGTCCTGGCGAAGGTCATCTCCTACCTGTGAAGGATAACATTATCAATCATCATCTGCTAGGATAATGAGAGAAAAATATTATTTTAGAAATAATTAAATAAATGCAATGAAAGATTATATACGTAGATTAGGTTAGCACACCAGACAAAAATAAACGTAGACTTTGCAACCATTCAATGGGAGACGGTCTTAAGCGACAAAACTCCCACACAGGGATTAGCTCAACTGACAGCTGATGCTTACAAGTTCTGCTTGAAGCACGTGTTTGTGAGGAGGGGCAGAAAGAGGACCACTCTAGAAAGAGGACACAGACGACTGTACAGGAGAAGGAAAAAATAACAGAAATGCTTCGGCAGACACAACTATCACAAGCAAGGAAAATAAGCCTAAGCAGGGAGATCGAAGAAACAGAACAAACGTTGAAGCGATCATATGAGTCTGAGGAAATGGAATTGGAACAGAAAGCTATACAAGAGATAAAGAAAAATCCGAAATATTTTTTCACATAATCAAAATCAAAAGCCTCGACCAGTATTGGACCGTTAATTACAAATGAAGATACGTACACAGAGGACAACACAGAGATTAGTGAAATTCTAAGAAGCCAGTATGAGGCTATGTTTAGCACACCAATAAACAACATGAAAGTTGATGACCCAGACATCTTCTTTATGAATGACATTCAAGCTGCAGATAATATGACGGATATTACCACAAACTCGGAAGACTGAAAGAGAAATTGACAATATGCCTATGCACTCAGCTCCTGGGGCGCCCGACTCATGGAATTCAATATTCATAAAGAAATGTAAAGTACCAGTAGCGAGAGCACTCAGCGTAATATGGAGAAAGAGCCTGGATACAGGGGAGATACCAGCAGCACTTAAATCTGCAGATATAGCTCCGTTGCACAAGGGGGGGAGTATAGCCTTGGCAAAAAATTATAGGCCAGTTGCACTAACATCACATAATAAAAGTGTTTGAAAGAGTGATTAGGAATCAAATTTCTAGTTTTATGGAAAACAATGAATTGCACAACCCAGGACAAAATGGATTTAGAGCGGGAAGATCCTGTCTGTCACAGTTACTCAACCACTATGACAAAATCACAGAAGCCCTAGAAGAAAAGCAAAATGCAGATGTTGTATACACAGACTTTGCAAAGGCGATCAACAAATGTGACCATGGGGTGATAGCTCACAAAATGAGGTCAATGGGAACAACTGGAAAAGTAGGACGCTGGATACTCAATTTCCTGTCGAACAGAACACAAAGAATAACAGTCAATCAAATAAAATCGAGTCCAAGCAATGTTAAAAGCTCTATACCTCAAGGTACAGTCCTTGCACCGCTACTGTTCCTTATTCTCATATCCGACATAGACAAAAATACACGTCACAGCTTCGTGTCGTCCTTTGCAGATGACACAAAAATCAGCATGAAAATTACCTCTGCTGAAGACATTGAAAAACTACAAGCAGATGTCAACAAGTTTTCAATTGGGCAGCAAAAAATAACATGATGTTTAACAGTGATAAATTTCAGGTACTCAGGTACGGCAAAAATGAGGATCTGAAACATAATACAGGGTACAAAACACAATCGAATCTGCCCATAGTAGAAAAACAGCATGTCAAGGATTTGGGAATAATGATGTCTGACGATCTAATGTTTAGGGAGCATAACCAAGCAAATATTGCGTCAGCCAGAAAAAAATGATCAGATGGATTACGAGAACTTTCAAATCCAGGGATCCCATCACAATGGTTGTACTCTTCAAGTCACTTGTGTTGTCCCGTCTCGAGTACTGCTCAGTATTCACTTTCCCCTTCAGAGCCGGAGAGATTGCTGAAATAGAGGGAATACAGAGAACATATACGGCACGCATAGACGAGATAAAACACCTAAATTATTGGGATCGTCTCAAAGCTCTCCAAATGTACTCTCTAGAAAGGAGACGAGAGAGATACCAAATAATATACACATGGAAAATACTGGAGGGCCAGGTCCCAAATCTACACAGGAAAATAACAACGTACTGGAGTGAACGATATGGAAGAAAATGCAAGATTGAACCAGTGAAGAGCAGAGGTGCCATAGGCACAATCAGAGAGCACTGTATAAACATCATAGGTCCGCAGTTGTTCAACGTCCTCCCAGAGACTATAAGAAATATTGCCGGAACAACCGTAGACATCTTCAAGAGAAAACTGGACTGTTTTCTAAGAGAAGTTCCAGGTCAGCCGGGCTGTGGTGAGTATGTGGCCCTGCGGGCCGCTCCAAGCAACAGCCTGGTGGACCAAACTCTCACAAGTCGAGCCTGGCCTCGGGCCGGGCTTGGGGAGTAGAAGAACTCCCAGAACCCCATTAAGCAGGTATCAAGCAGGTAACAAAGTCTATCCCAATAAAATATGCATCAGTACTCAGTTGAGATTCCATTTAATAATTTGGAGAAATGTAAAGAAAATTTGTTTCAGTATTTGGGCTAAATTTTAGTTCCTCATACTTTAGTATTCTCTCATTGTCTATGTGTTTGCACTTTTAATTTTCTGGCACCTCACACTACAGTATTTCAATTTAATAATATTACTGTACTTCCAAACTTGAGGAAACGCTGTTTTTAGGTGGCCGAAACCCTACTGATCTAAAGATCAATCATATGATACAATATAGTCATAACTATGCAAAATGTACTCCGTGTAAAATAAAACTTTTGACTACTGTAACTCATAATACTGGGAGCTTGATGGTTTTGATTTTGCACCCAAAAATAACTCACTTGTTTTCCTCTGAACTTCAGTAGTACTTTTATTTGTTATTTAGTCTATATTTGGAAAGCAATTTTAACTTATTGTACTCGCCTAATTGTGCTTGCGGGGGTTGAGCTTTGGCTCTTTGGTCCCGCCTCTCAACTGTCAATCAACTGGTGTACAGATTCCTGAGCCTACTGGGCTCTATCATATCTACATTTGAAACTGTGTATGGAGTCAGCCTCCACCACATCACTTCCTAGTGCATTCCATTTATTAACTACTCTGACACTGAAAAAATTCTTTCTAACGTCTCTGTGGCTCATCTGGGTACTAAGTTTCCACCTGTGTCCCCTTGTTCATGTCCCACCCGTGGTGAAGAGTTTGTCTTTGTCTGCCCTGTCAATTCCCCTGAGAACTTTGTAGGTGGTTATCATGTCTCCCCTTACTCTTCTGTTTTCCAGGGATGTGAGGTTCAGCTCCTTTAGCCTTTCCTCGTAGCTCAATCCTCTCAGTTCTGGGACGAGCCTGGTGGCATACCGCTGAATCTTCTCTAACTTTGTCTTGTGTTTAACTAGGTATGGACTCCAGGCTGGAGCTGCATACTCCAGGATTGGTCTTACTTAAGTAGTATATAGGGTTCTGAAAGATTCCTTACACAAATTTCTAAAGGCAGTTCTTATGTTGGCCAGTCTAGCATATGCCGCTGATGATATTCTTTTGATGTGGGCTTCTGGGGACAGGTTTGGTGTGATATCAACCCCCAGATCTTTCTCTCTATTTGACTCTTGCAGGATTTCCCCTCCCAAATGATGCCTTGTGTTCAGCCTCCTGCTCCCTTCTCCTAATTTCATCACCTTACACTTTCCCGAGTTGAACTTTAGCAGCCATTTTCTAGACCAATCCTCCAGTTTATCCAGGTCATCCTGTAGTCTCTGTCTATCTTCATCCGTCTTGATTCTTCTCATAATTTTTGCATCATCAGCAAACATTGAGAGGAATGAGTCTATACCCTCCGGAAGATCGTTCACATATATTAGAAACAGGATGGGTCCAAGTACTGAGCCCTGTGGGACTCCGCTGGTGACATCTCGCCACTCTGATGTCTCCCCCCTCACCGTTACTCGCTGTTTCCTGTTGCTTAAGTACTCCCTTATCCACTGGAGCACCTTCCCTTTTACTCCTGCCTGTTGCTCCAACTTTTTTAACAGCCTTTTGTGCGGTACTGTGTCAAAGGCTTTTTGGCAATCCAGGAAAATGCAGTCGGCCCACCCTTCTCTTTCCTGCCTAATTTTTGTTGCTTGGTCATAAAATTCTATTAAACCTGTGAGGCACGATTTACCATCCCTGAACCCATGTTGGTGGTGCGTTACAAAGTTATTTCCCTCTAGATGCTCTACGAGCCTTTCCTCACGATCTTCTCCATTACCTTGCATGGTATACAAGTTAAGGAAACTGGCCTGTAATTCAGTGCCTCTTGCCTGTCACCCTTTTTGTATATTGGGACCACGTTAGCTGTCTTCCAACTTTCTGGTAAGTCTCCTGTTTCCAGTGACCTGTTATACACCATAGAGAGTGGCACACTTAGTGCTTCTGCACCTTCCTTTAGTATCCATGGTGAGATTCTGTCAGGCCCAACAGCCTTTGTCACATCCAGCTCCAGCAGACACCTTTTGACCTCATCACTGGTGAGGTCAAATTCCTCCAAGGTTGCTTGGTTTGCCACCTCCTCATTGTGAACTAGTTTTGTTTCAAAAATAGTCTCGGAGGCTTCCCGGAGCTATACTGGACTGATATGTACGTATTAGACCGTGGCATCAGTCAATTCAAATGGAGTTCTAAACCTACCGGGCACCACAAGCCAGAACCTAGCCCCTTTAGAGAAGCATGAAGAGCAATGGCCTATAGAAAACCCCAAGTGATTGAAAGAATTCTATGTCTGCCATCTGCCAGGGTTAGGCACCCAGAAAGGTAGGCATCCCAAAATAGACTCCAACTTGTGCAACATTGCTACTGAAAACGAACTGCTAAGTAGAACTCCCCAATCTGAAACAAGCAAACAAGCATGACGTCACACCCGCCACTGTGCAGCCTGTCCACGCAGCCCCAGACCCCGTGCTGGGTACTCAACCCCAGTTCTGAGGCTGGACATAAAAAAAAAAAAAACAGTGTTGAATGTAATGAAACGCCATTTTCTGGGTGAGCCCTGGAGGCTCCCTAGAGCTTATCGGGCTAATGTATGTTATATTAGACCGGGACATTAGCTAAGGAGTTCAGACCTACCAGGGACCAGCGCCAGAACCTGGCCCCTTCAGAGAGGTTTCAGGGAGCAATGGCCCTGGAAAACCCCTTTGTGGTTGGGGTTTTCCTTATCTGCCATCGACCGGGGTTAGGCACCCAGAAAGGTAGGCATAACAAAACAAACCCCACATGGTAAAAAAAAACTAACAAAACCGAACAGAGAGGTAGAAACTCCCTACAATCACAAACAAGGAAACAAGCAAACATCACACTTTACTGCCGCGCCGATCGTCCGCGCCGCCCTCCCCGCCCCAAGAGGGGAAGGGGGGAGCCCCGGACCTACCGCGCCGACTGCCAAGCTTCAGTTCGGAAGCAAAGCTTCAACAAACGTGAAAAAAAACGCCGACTGGTGGGAGGGAGGGTTGCCAGGGAGCCTCCGGGGCTCACCCAGAAAATGGCGTTTCATTACATTCAACGCTGGTTTTCTGTGGGGAGCCCCTACGGCTCCCTGGAGCTTCATACCCAAAGAGAAAGAAAAGAAAGGGCTAACCCGAGAGGCGGCTGCCACAAACTCTGCAACGCAAAGCCGAGACAACAGGTCGCAACCTGCGACCCAAGGCAACAAGAACGCACAGGAGCAGACACACAAAGAATGGGCGACCAAGAACCTGTGCGACCCTCAAATCCCTGCACCCGAAATGAGCCCTAGACGTCGCCAACACAGCAGCAAAAGCTGCAAACGTCTGAACAGCACGGGCGCAAAGACAGACCGCAGACTGGAAGAATGAAAAATCTGCGGACGACCTGGGAGACCCGAGCGCTGAAAACAGAGAACGAGGGGAACCGGAACAACCACAGCGCATCCCCAGACACCTTATGCCGGCAATGGCAAAAAGCACAACTGGACAACACAGGACGCACCCCCGGCCAAACCAATCAAGCATCAATACCCCAAGAACCCCTCCGGAAAGCAGCCGTCCCGACCGTCGCCAGAACGGAGAAAGGCTGCACACGTACAAATCTACCACCAGTACCAAAGAGCAGAAACCTGAACCAAAGGGGCTACCACAAACTGAGAAGATAAGAAGGCACCCTGATCAAGGACCAGGACGGCTCAGGCAACGCATGAGCAGGCCGGAGGTGAAACAAAACACGAGAAAGCGTACGAAACGTCATACCGTCGCCAAGATGAAGCTCGCAGGTGGGACACCGTCAACAAAGCCACCTGAACACCATAGAGATGGTGATATCCGCGTCAAAATACCAGACGCGAAGAGCTGAGATGAAGGCCGAACGAGTCACGTACAGGACCGATTCGACCTGCCGCGACCTGCCGAAAAAGGCGGAGGCGCGAGAAAACGCCCCGGGTTCGAACACCTATCAAGCAGCGTCTGAAAAAGGCTGGGCCGGCCACCAAGGAACCATAGAGACTGCTCTCGTGGGAGTGGGCTGCAACCGAGCCAGAACCCCAAGCAACAGCTGGACCGGGAGAAGAGGAACAGGTACCCCCACCTCGACCAGTCCTGCCGAAAAGCATCCACCGTGAATGCCTCGCGGGTGGGAAAGGGTGCCACATAAAATGGGCGACGCCTAGACCACGCTGACTCGAAGACGTCCATGGCCAGGAGTCCATACGTCCGACAGAGCCAACAAAACGAGCCGGCGACGACTGGCCAACCCGCGAAGAGGAATGAACCGAGACAGCTGTCCGCCCGGACGCAGGACACACCCCGGACATGAACCTCACGGTTAGCCAAAAACCTGCGGTTCCAGCAAGAACCGCCAGAAAAACAATCCAAACAGAGCTAATTGGTAGAGCACGGAGTGACCCAAACCCTCCGAAGCGCAAACCAGACAGCCACGAACTCCCGAACCGTGCTGTGAGCCCGACGGACGGACAGACACCACCAACCTCGGCGACCTGGTGAGCACTGGTCACAAAGCCCCAGCCGAGAGATGACCCGTCCGTGAACACATCGAGCGAAGGCTGGGGAGGTGCCAAGGCACGGAACCCCGAAAACCCAAAGAGGAAGCTGGTGACGCAGCACCAACACAAGATCCCCGGAGGAACGAACCCAACAAATGCAAGAGGCGGAAGGGGAGTCTCCGAAGGAACCAAACAGACGCCGAAGCAAACCCGATTCGCGGGCAGAAGCACGTCGAAGTTCAGACTCCCGCACAACCGCTCAAGCAACCGCTGAGCAACCCGGGACCCCCTCATGTACAGCCGAAGGGGGACCACAGCCGCAGTAACACTTCTGGAGGGAAAGACAATGAGTGGCCCAATAGCCCTAAACAAGGCCCAGGTCCGAACCCGGGACGGAAACAGATGGAAAAGCCTCCAGATCACCAGGAAACCAAACCCGGCGATCTGGAAGGAACCACACCCTGGCGAGCAGACATGCGGACTGACTGGGAGCCCACACCAGCCAGTCGTCGAGGTAGGCCAGACACCGAATCTCAGACTCAGACAGGGCACTAAGATCCGGTAAAGATGCAAAAAAAAATTATATAAGTGCCCATTACAAAATAGGGCAAGCAACAAAAGCAGCAAGCCTGAAGCCGACCACCAATCGTGCCAGACCCAGAAAATGGAGAGGAAACGTGCCAAGAAGTGACCTGGAGGTCCAGGGCCACCATCCAGGCACCCGGCCCCCAACAGAAGCGGACAGGC
>WNGS01166011.1:11095356-11113527 GCA_020271785.1 Procambarus virginalis | reverse complement strand
CCATACTGCCGCCAAGAGAAAGCACGCAGGTGGGACACCGACCACCAGCTGGAGGCGAGACCATGAGGCAGACGAAGCAGCCCCGACAAGGCCCCTCGAGCCCAGGAAAAGGCGGAGCCGCAAGAAGATCTCGGGCGCGACCACCGAACTCAGGTGGCACAAGGAGATGGAACGTCTGCCGAACAGAAAAACTCCAAGCAAGCAAACCCGCCAGGAGTTCAGAAATGACAGGTCCGACGCGGGACATCGCCAGACCCCGAAAAAACCAATTGGCAGGGCAAGCAAGGAAAACCAAGAAGGCGGACGGGTTGCCGCCAGAACTGGACCCAAACCAAGAGGTACGAGCAACTGCAACAGACCGATACAAAGAAGCACACCACAGGACACAGGCCGAAAAAAGCCCTAGAAGCCAAGGAACACACGCAGAACACCCTGTGGCAGAGGAGGAAAACAAGGGAACGCACAAGCAAGGAAGTGGTGGAAACACGACCCCCCCCCAACATAGCAGTAAGTGCAGGCAAAACAGACAAAAAGAGATGCCAGGAAAAAAAACTGGGGTGAGGCAGGACGAAAGAGCAGAAACATAAACCCCAGGAATAAGGACACGCCACCGCGAAACACGGTACTAAAGCACACGCGCAGTAGTAGCAACAGGCACCACCGCAACATGCCACAGGTAAAGAGCAACGTGCTCCCGCAAAGGCAGAACGGAGCAGACAGACCCCAGACAGGGCCCACGGAGACACGAAAAAGGGGGGTTGATAAAGACAGGCTGTTTAACACAAGGGGCACACGCACTAGGGGACACAGGTGGAAACTGAGTGCCCAAATGAGCCACAGAGATATTAGAAAGAACTTTTTAGTGTCAGAGTGGTTGACAAATGGAATGCATTAGGAAGCGATGTGGTGGAGGCTGACTCCAAACACAGTTTCAAGTGTAGATATGATAGAGCCCAATAGGCTCAGGAAACTGTACACCTGTTGATTGACGGTGAGAGGCGGGACCAAAGAGCCAGAGCTCAACCCCCGCAAGCACAACGAGGTGAGTACAACTAGGTGAGTACACGACAGAACCCAGCAGGCCCAGGAACCCGCATACCAGGCGACCGACGGCGGAGAAACCCCGCTCAAAATCGGCTGGATGGGGAACTAGGAGCTCATGTACACCCCAAGCCTGGCCGAGGCCAGGCTAGACCGGCCAGGAGGAGGCCCACCAGGCAGCCGCATGGAGCGGCCTGCAGGCCCACAGACTCCTCACAACCAGGATGGCCATAACTAATTCGAAAGCAAGCAAGCGTGCCCGGAAGTCCACGGACGGACCATAAGGGGCATAACTGGCAATCCCCCACAGTGTTCAGCGTTGTTATACCTATAATAGGTTAAGTAACAACTGTAATTACGAAACCATAAGATGCTTATGTTAACATGCTAAGTAGGTTAAGTAAGGTCGGTGTTTCCATGAAGTTTTGAAAGGGAAACTATGATGCTTGTCACCCATGCACGTAACTAATAAGTCAATAATGACTTATTAAACTTGCGAGGACGGGGTGGTACAAGAGAGAACTGGAGAAGCACCTCCAAAGGATACCCGATCAAACCAGGCTGAGACTCGTACGTCAGGCAGCGAGCAGCCACGTCCAACAGCCAGGATGATCAGTCCAGGAGGCCTGGTCAACGACCGGGCCGCGGGGACGCTAAGCCCCGGAAGCACCTCAAGGAAAACCCCAAGGTAACGTACCAGCAAGAAGGCGTATGCTCGCAAGTAGGTCGTGTAACAACTGCAGACCTCTGATGGATATACAGTGTTCCCCGATGGTGCCTATAGCACCACTGCACTCCACTGGTACTATCCCGCAAGTACTACTACATAGGCGGGACCCAAACACCAGAGCGCAAAAACCTTGCAAGCACAGCCAGGAGCCCTACCAGACGAGTACAGAACCAACACCACAACCCCCACCTCATAACACTAACAAAGGTGGAACCCCTTAATGACCCTAGCATGGGTTGGACATGCACAAGAGTGGGACAGGAAGGGGTGAAAAGGGGGACAGACACTGGTGTGCGAACGGTCTCAGTCGTACAAAAGATACCCAAATAAAGACAGGTATATAACACCGCATCCAGCGCCCTGCCAAAAGATGCCAGACCGCAGAAAACTCACCTGGCGAACGGTGGCACGAAGTGACACGACTCAACCGAGCCCAGAAGAACCTGGGAGTAGAGCGAGAGGCGAAGCACTGGAGCAAAAAGGGTCTAACACCAGCACCACACACCGCCCAGACCAAAACAAACTCCGCGGCGCACGACACGCTGGCCGAAAAAGCGCAACCGGCCCTGCGGGAAGGCGGCAACCAGGACTACTGCACTAGAAAAGGAGCCAAAAGAGAGCAGGAATCATAAACCGGCCAAAGAAGCGAAGACAGAGCCCAAAAAAAGGAACACAGCCGGGCCACAAGCAAGCCAACAGGGCCACAAGCAAGCAAACAGGGCTACAAGTAGCCCAACAGGGCTACAAGTAGCCCAACAGGGCCACAAGTAGCCCAACAGGGCCACAAGTAGCCAACAGGGCCACAAGTAGCCCAACAGGGCCACAAGTAGCCAACAGGGCCACAAGTAGCCCAACAGGGCCACAAGTAGCCCAACAGGGCTACAAGTAGCCCAACAGGGCTACAAGTAGCCCAACAGGGCCACAAGTGGCCCAACCGGCCCATAAGGAGCCCAAACGGCCCAAAATTAGCCCAACAGGGCTACAAGGAGCCCAACCGGACTACAAGGAGCCCAACAGGACTACAAAGAGCCCAAAACGGCGACAAGAACGAGGAGCCGACAGACGTTCCAATAACGCGGGAAGTAGCGAAAAACCTTCCCGTACCCTCGAGAACACGGAAGCCAAACCCAGTCCCGAAGGCACACAAAGGCGCAGGCGCACCCGAGACCAGTAGTCACGTAGAACCCCAAAACGGGGAAACATGACGAAAACACCGTCCCAACAAGGGGTGGGGGAAAACATCCACCCACAGGACGGAACCAACCGACTCAAAGGCCAAGGAACCGAGCCCGGGGAGGGGCTGACGCCCAAACAGCACGTACGGCGAGTGGGGAGGAAAACCCTACTCCGCGTAACCACAAGCCCCGCCTAGAGGGGGATAAAAACCCCCATGGGGACCAACGGGGCCAAGGCCCCCCAAGTCAGCCCCTCCCCAACCCCGGGAACCCACACGACAGGCCCCGGGGCCGAGCCATCCCCCCAAAGCCCCGGCCGTACCAGAAAACCGGGGCAGCCGTGAAAACACTTAGGAAGGGAGCCCACTGGCAGACTCTTACAACACGGCTGGAGGAACAGGCTCAAATGCCCCCGTCACTACCCCGGAAGGGGATTTCCCCGAGACTGCCCGAGTCTCAACACCAACAAACCCCACCCTGAACCTACAGACGGTAAGGAACCGGATGCAGGCAGGAAGGGGAATCCAGGGGAAAAACCAAGAACCAAAACGAGGCAGCCCCGGGGTTCCCGGGGAGTTACCACGAGAGCGTTGCCACCACCAAGGCTCAAGTGCAACGCCTCTGCTGCCCGCACCAGCTTAGCACAACTGGGTAACCGAGCCACAACGAGCAACAAACTCGCAGGACTCCGGTTCGAAGGTGTCACCGACCCCACAGGCAGGAGACGGAGGCAAAACAGAGTCACCCAGAGACAAGGGGTGAGCAACCCTCAAACTCGCTAGAAGCGAGGGGGGGCTCTGGGGTCGCATCCATCGGACCCACGCGCCCCCAGGGGTTTCCCAGGGTCCTGAGCGTTTACTATAAGAGGACTCGCGCTCAGGTAATCCCAGGCAGGGTACTGCTAACCGGCACCCAAAACTACCAAACAACTTTCTAAGAGCTGAACCCCCAGGATGTGTACACTCACGGGGACCTAGCAGGGGGTGCCACCAGAAATACTCAGAACACAAGAACCCAAGGGGCAAGAACGAAGGCAGACCCCCCCACCAGGTAGATAAACAAAAAGAAAAAGAAAACCCCGCAAGAGGACAGCATACCCAAGCGGAACAGAGCCGGCCGCTATGATTGGGAAAAGACAAGCTGCACAGTACCCTGCGCCCCACCAGTGCAAAACTGCCCCTTACCCTAAGGCGACCAAGGGAGACAGAACACAAGAGCACACAAAGAGCGGCCGAAAACCAAGCAGTAAACGGCCTAGCAGGGGCAGACCCCAAGGAACTTGTGGAAGGTGGCCCCAAGTCCCAAGGGCAGTACTTACAGGGCACCTAGGGAAGGGAACCCTAGGCGCATGCAGCCCGAGTACTGGAGAATCACTCCCGGCTCACGCACCACCTAGAAAAACAGACACCACACTCTAGGTACAGTGCTGAAACAACCACTGGAGCCGGAGCACATAACCGGTGCCTATAGCATCAGCCGAAGAACTGATGGGTGGATAGCCGGCATGTGAGGTCTGGGGCTCCCCCTTCCCCCTCCAGGGGAGGGGGGAGCTGCGCAGACAGCGGCGCGGTGACGTGTGACGTCATACTAGTTTGCTTGTTTTCTGTTGGGGAGTTCTATCCACTAGTTCGACTTTTGGTAGCAATTTTAACCAGAATAGGGGTTTGTTTTGGGGCGCTTACCTTTCTGGGTGCCTGTCCCGGTCGATGGCAGACATAGAATGCTTCCAATCACACGGGGGCTTCTATAGGCCATTGCTCCCCTTGCCTCTCTGAGGGGGCCCGGTTCTGGCCGTGGTCCCCGGTAGGCCTAAGAACTCCATACACATGACTGATGCCAAAGTCTGACATTAGCATATCAGCCTGGGATAGCTCCGGGGAGCCGACGGGGCTCCCCCCAGAAATGATGTTATGTTTGTGGAAGTGCTGGATGCTTTACTTGGTGTTACTATCTGAGGCTCTGGTAGGGAGGCCACTGTGTGTCCTCTCTAGCATTTGACCGAGTTGGTGGTAGAGTCTGGACATTGTTAGCCATTCTTCTTCTCCTCCTCGACTAAAAAATCATCCTGGTAAATAGTGGCATGGCTGCTTTCATTGAGGCAGTCTGTCGGTCTTATGTGCCTGGTACTTTTATATGAAAAGCTGGACATTCTGTGTTGAAATATTCATTCTTATTTTAAGAGTTTTTGCGCAATTCTGGGTGAAAGAAATCACAGCTTTTCGTACATTTACCTGTACTAAGAAGGTTCCTGCACTTTCTGGGATGATTATATTTACATGTTCCATTTGTTCTTCCCGATATCCCATGTTTACAGATACCCCATATATAATATTGGCAGGTTTTAGGCCCTTGAATTGGTTGTTTCAAAAACCCTGGCGCCAACATCGCACAAGCTTCCCAACCACGCTCTGCTCTAGCTCTAAGACCATGCTGGGATCTGGTTCCGTGACCGCGCTGGAGTCTGGCTTCACGATCGCACTGGTATCTGGCTCCACAACCGCACTGAGGTCTGGCTCCACAACCGCACTGGGGGTCTGGCTCCACGACCGCACTGGGGTCTGGCTCCATAACCGCACTGGGGTCTGGCTCCACAACTGTGTTGGGATCTGGCTCCAAATCTGATTTTACCTGAGTGTCCTTGACAATTTGTTTGAAAACATTCAAGATTTCTGAGCAGGCAGTTAGAAGTGATTCTCTGTGCTCTGCTGAGATTTTATCCAGAAGTGTTATCATCTTCAAGACAGTAATATCATCCTTTTTGCAGAACCAGTACACCGAGCGGTCTCCGAGACCATTCTTCCTAGCATTATTTGTCATGTTGGCACATTTACTGTGTATGGCTGCTGAACATAGTTGACCCTGGAAGCTCTAGTGGTAATCTACTTCCTTGTTGCATTCTGTGCACATCTTTACTAAAGGCATTCTTACCATAATGCTTCTGGTCAGTTGGGGTGATAAGGCAGTGGACCGGTGGTTATTTACCAATGGTGAAGGGGGAAGGGGCGATCCTTCACAGTTTACTGAGTGTGTACACAGGTCAAGCCTTGTGGCCACTGTACACACAGTCTGGTTTGTGGTGTAAGTCACTAAACTATAAATTTGATGAGGACCCTAGGAGTCCCTTAAAGTGTTACATCATTGAGGAGATTCCAACGACCAACGTGGAGCGGGACCAGGTGAGGCTAGTCTGAGAAGAGACCCACAAGGACTCTAACTCGACCTTGCTCCCAGGCCCTGTACGGTTGCTCTCGTATTTTCTATTCTGCTAATTCCGACAGCTTCGTGAAGCGTCTGCCACATGTCCATTGGCGACGTACGCATTGCAGTCGTGACAGCAAAAAAAGAAAAAACCCCACAGTGGTGCTTCTGTGTTGCTCACTATTCACTGAATTATACGTTCCAACTTTTCCACATGGCAATTTACCTACACTTTCAAGCCTTTATGCCTGTTGTGTCACTGTTCACTATTCACCGTACCACTGTTCACTATAGTCCAAGTATACCGAGATAAATATCTCCAGGTTTACATCTACCTACATCCACCTACATCTACATCTATTATTGTCACCATATCTCCACTCGATTATCCGAACTATATGGGAAGGACCCCCAGCCGGATAATCACGTTTTCCGGATAAGAGTACTTTTTTCACCTCTGAGTCCAAATAGGACCATTTCCAACAATTTTTATACCACTCATGATTTGAATTGACACACACTAATTAGTGTGTGGGGCTGGGTGGGTGGTTAGCTGCCTAGCTGGTAGGTGGGCAGGGAAAGTGGGTGGGCAGGCAGGTGGGTAGGTGGGCAGGGAAAGTGGGTGGGCAGGCAGGTGGGTAGGTGGGCAGGGAAAGTGGGTGGGCAGGCAGGTGGGTAGGTGGGCAGGCAGGGATAGGTGGGTTCAGGCAGGTGGGTTTTGGATGGGTGGATGGCAGGCGGATGGGCTTGGTGGGTGAACAGGTTCGAGCAGGCAAGTGGGTGGGTGAGCAGGCAGGTGGGTGGGCGAGCAGGCAAGTGGGTGAACAGGTGGGTGGGTGGATTGGCAGGTGGGTAAGTGGGCATGCAGGCAGGTGGGTAAACAGGTGGGTGGGCAGGGAAGTGGGTTAACAGGTGGGTGGGTGGGTGAACAGGTGGGTGGGTGGATGAACAGGTGGGTGGGTCGATAAACAGGTTTGAACAGGAAGGTGGGTGGGTGAACAGGAAGATGGGTGGGTGAGCATTCAGGTGATGGGTGGGTGAGCATTCAGGTGGTGGGTGGGTGAGCATTCAGGTGGTGGGTGGGCGAGCATTCAGGTGGGTGGGTGGGCGAGCAGGCAGATGAGTGAACAGGTGGCTGGGTGGGCTATCAGGCAGGTGGGTGAACAGGTGACTGGGTGGGCTATCAGGCAGGTGGGTGGGCAAGCAGCAAAGTGGGTGAACAGGTGGGTGGGTGAGCAACAAAGTGGGTGAACTGGTGGGTGGGTTGGCAGGTGGGCATGCAGGTAGGCAGGTGAGCGAGCAGGCAAGTGAGTTGCCAGGTGGGCATGCAAGCAGGTGGGTGAACAGGTGTGTGGGTGAGCATTCAGGCAGATGGGTGGGCAAACAGGCAGATGGGTGAACAGGTTACTGAGTGGGCTATCAGGCAGGTGGGTGGGTGAGCAGGAAGGTGGGGTGAACAGGTGGCTGGGTGGGCTATCAGGCAGGTGGGTGGGTGAGCAGGCAGGTGAGTGAACAGGTGGCTGGGTGGGCTATCAGGCAGGTGGGTGGGCAAGCAGGAAGGTGGGTGAACAGGTGGCTGGGTGGGCTATCAGGCAGGTGGGTGAGCAAGCAGGAAGGTGGGGTGAACAGGTGGGTGGGTTGGCAGGTGGGTGAACAGGTAGGTGGGTTGGCAGGTGGGTGAACAGGTGGGTGGGTTGGCAGGTGGGTGGGTTGGCAGGTGGGTGA
The DNA here is from genome assembly GCA_020271785.1 of Procambarus virginalis. Lineage (NCBI taxonomy): Eukaryota > Metazoa > Arthropoda > Malacostraca > Decapoda > Cambaridae > Procambarus > Procambarus virginalis. The sequence goes on along the minus strand of WNGS01166011.1, from coordinate 11,105,658 downwards.
ACAGGTTTGTGGGTTGGCAGGTGAGCATGCAAGCAGGTGGGTGAACAGGAGGGTGGGTTGGCAGGTGGTGAACAATTGGGTGGGTGGGCGAGACTGGACAGAGACAGATCACACATACTGCCTGGTCACCCCCCCCCCCCACCTCACACTCACCTTCCCATCTCCCCTCCACATGTATCAACACATGAGTATTGACACGCTGTATGATGACTTTTAACATATGCGCCTTAAGTTCTGTTAAATCCCTTTTTATTTTCTTGTAAATATTTAAATGAATAAATAGCAAACTAAATACTGTACTGTACTGTTCAACTATTATAGTGTGAAATTTAATATTCATAACTAGCGCTCCACAGCAATAAGAAAACAATATAATTCTTGCAACATCTCCAATGCCACCTTCCTTGGTAGGCTTAAGCGAATCACATCTGTTACCCCACACACTCAACACTTCTCCCCTCCCTCCTTCCCTTCCCTTCCCTTCCCTTCCTGATCGACTCCCCCCCTCCTTCCCTTCCCTTCCTGATCGACTCCCCGCCTCCTTCCCTTAGGGAGGGAATTATGGACAGTTGAACTGTGACGTTTAAGCAGTGTGTGTATGGGATGTGGGATGGGTGGGGGGAGGTGTGTCTGTGGTGGGGGGAGGGACGGGCTCATTTAGATAACCCTACACTCGTCACCGGTAGCCAGAATTGTTTCTTAAATTCTGGATGTACAGTACATGATCATATATATTTTTGGTTACAGATTTTGTTTAGCAATATTATTAGGATAATAAAAAGTTATAAAAATACTTGTTTCATGAATGTTTTATTGTATTAGATGGAAATTCTCCAGGCTGGCAATCTCCTGCCACCTACAGAAGGATCTCTTGGGGAGGGAGAGAGGGAGGGAAAGTGAATGTGGGCGGGACAGAGGAAGTGAACAGCAGTGAGGGGTGATTCCCTCCCTTCCTGGTGGTGGTATACAACGAGTGTTAGGCCACTGATCCGGCCAAACACCCGCTTTTCCGGCTCCCATAGACATTTTGGCTGGATAGTGAGATAACTTTATCCGGCCACGATTTTAGCCGGATAAGGGCATTTTCCAGATGGTTGGATTCCGGATAATATCGTGTCTACAGTATTTCCTGCGAGTGGCTTGCTCGTTACTCGAAATGCTCATAACTGGGACCACTCATCACTCGAGGTTCCACTGTATATTATATATATATATATATATATATATATATATATATATATATATATATATATATATATATATATATATATACATATATATATACATATATATATATATATATATATATGTATATATATGTATATATATGTATATATATATTATATATATATATATATATATATATATATATATATATATATATATATATATGTATATATACATATATATGTATATATGTATATATATACATATTATATATATATATATATATATATATATACATATATATATACATATATATATATATATATATATATATATATATATATATATGGACGACTCTCAGTGGGAGCAAGCAACCCTTCCTGTAAGACTTGGCGGCCTTGGTGTCCGCACAGCCTCCCAAATTGCTCTACCAGCCTTCCTTTCCTCCTCCCACGCATCGCACGACCTCGTCAGAGATATCTTCCCTGCAACCCTGAGAGACTCAGCAGGAATACACGATCCTGCTTTCACTGAATGTTCAAATCAGTGGGGTGTTCTCGCAGCCCCAGCAACCATTATAGAGCCAACAAAACAACACAAACAGTCCGGCTGGGACCACCCTCTAGTGGAAAAAGTAGCTGATGCTATGCTCAGCGCTGCAACATCAGACAAGGAGAAAGCTCGCCTCAGAGCAGTGCATGCCCCCCATGCAGGAGACTTCCTCCTGGCAGTACCCATGTCAACAATGGGCACGCGCCTAGATCCAGAATCCCTTCGTGTAGCAGTGGCCCTCCGCCTTGGTGCCCCAATTCACACTGAATACAAGTGTATTTGCAACAGGTGGAAGCAGACCAATACGGACTGCATGGGTTGCATTGCGGAAGCACAAAGGGCTGGCATGCAAGACACAACGAGGTCAATGACATCATCAAGAGAAGCCTCGTCTCAGCTAAGTGCCCAGCGGAGAGAGAACCTCGCATCCTAGGGGTCCAAAACCCGGATTTCCCCGCACTTCGCCCTGATGGCATCACCATATACTCATGGAAGGAGGGTAGACAGTTGGTGTGGGACTACACATGTGTATCCACCCTGGCTGACACCTATGGACACTTCGGAGCTGATCAAGCAGGTGGGGCAGCCAACCACAGGGAAACAGCAAAATCTCTCAAATACAGGCGACTGGCAGGTCAATACCTCTTTGTTCCCATAGCGTCTGAGACGCATGGCCCTGGGGCAAGAGTGCCTTGGGATTTCTCAAGGAATTGGGTTTCAAGCTCATTGACGTCACCAGAGACCCAAGGGCTTGCAGTTTTTGTTTCAGCGCCTCAGTGTGGCGATCCAGAGGGGAAATGCTTGCTGCGTCCTCGTTCCTGTCCGGAAGCGGAGGAGCTTCAAGAGATCCATAACCTTAGGCATTTGTCTTGTAGTTTTGTAACCTTTAATACACATAAAGCAAGAAAAAAAAAAGGAGGGGGTGGTAGGAGAAAAGCACACAGAAACTGTATTGAGGGGACCTACATTCCTCCAATGCGTTATGTGTGATTTCCTCCGAGGCTATGGGTCCCCCTTCTTCCAGCCAGAGGTGGTACTCCCTTGTTATTTAAAAAAAAAAAAAAAAAAAAAATAAAAAAAATANAGGCTGTGACTCATACGTCGGGCCAGCGAAGCAGCCATGTCCAACAGCCAGCATGACCAGTCCAGGAGGCTGGTCGTGACCGGGGCCGCGGGGACGCTAAGCCCCGGAAGCACCTCAAGTTAACCTCAAGATAAGGGTACAGCGAGAAGGCGTATGCTCGCAAGGAGGTCGTGTAACAACTGCAGACCTCTGATGGATATACAGTGTTCCCCCGAGTGTGCCTATGGCCACCACTGCACTCCACTGGTACTATCCCGCAAGTTCTACCAGATAGGCGGGACCCAAAAGCCAGAGCGCATAAAACCTTGCAAGCACAGCCAGAGCCCTACCAGGCGAGTACAGAACCAACACCACAAACACCCACACACATAACCACTAACAAAGGTGGGACCCCGAATGACCTCCTAGCATGGGTTGGACATGCACAAGAGTGGGCAGGAAGGGGTGAAAAAAAGGGGACCGACACTGGTGTGCGAACGGTCTCAGTCGTACAAAAAGAGACCTAAAGAAGGACAGGCATATAACACCACATCCAGCACCCTGCCAAAGACGCCAGACCGCAGAAACTCACCTGGCAACCGGTGGCTCGAAGTGACACGACTCAACCGAGCCCAGAAGAACCTGGGAGCACCGCCAGGTGAAGAAGCCAGAGCCGGACCTGCAGGAGAGCAAGGAAGAGGCGAAGAAGGCGGCCCACACCCATGACACAGGGGAAACCTCGGCGGCCTCCCCACAACTGGAACCCAGGACAACCCCCGGAGCGAAAAGGGGCACATACCGCGGCAAGGGAGAAGAGCGAAAGGCGAAGCACTGGAGCAAAAAGACGACGAACACCGGCACTACACACCGCCCAGACCAAAACAAACTCCGCGGCGCACGCGCATGACATGCTGGCCGAAAACGCGCAACCCACCCTGCGGGAAGGCGGCAACCAAGACTACTGCACAAGAAAAGTAGCCAAAAGAGTGAGCAGGAACAAGAAAACCGGCCAAAGAAGCGAAGACAGAGCCCAAAAAAGGCACGCAACCGGCCACAAGCAGCCCAACAGGCCACAAGTAGCCCAACAGGGCCAGAAGAGCCCAAACCGGCCAAAAGTAGCCCAACAGGGCTACAAGGAGCACAACAGGACACAAGGAGCCCAACAGGGCTACAAGTAGCCCAACTCGGCAACAAGGACGAGGAGCCGACAGACGTTCCAATAACGCGGGAAGTAGGAAAAACCTTCCCGAACCCTCGAGAACACGGAAGCCAAACCAGTCCCGAAGGCACACAAAGGCGCATGCGCACCCGAGACCAGTAGTCATGTAGAACCCCCAAACGGGGAAACATGACGAAAACACCGTCCCCAAAAAAAGGGGTGGGGGGAAACATCCACCCACAGGACGGAACCAACCGACTCAAAGGCCAAGGAACCGAGCCCGGGGAGGGGCCGACGCCCAACAGCACGTACGGCGAGTGGAGAGGAAAACCCCACTCCGCGTAACCACAAGCCCCGCCGAGAGGGGATAAAAACCCCCACGGGGTCCTATGGGGCCAAGGCCCCCCAAGTCAGCCCCTCCGCAGCCCCGGGAACCCACACAACAGGCCCCGGGCCGAGCCGTCCCCCTAAAGCCCCGGCCGTACCAGAAAACCGGGACAGCCGTGAAAACACTAAGGAAGGGAGCCCACTGGCAGACTCTTACAACACGGCTGGAGGAACAGGCTCGAATGCCCCCGTCACTACCCCGGAAGGGGATTTCCCCGAGACTGCCCGAGTCTCAACACCACAAACCCCGCCCTGAACCTACAGACGGTAAGGAACCGGATGCAGGCAGGAAGGGGAATCCAGGGAAAAACAAGAACCAAAACGGGGCAGCCCCGGGGCTCCCGGGGAGTTACCACGAGAGCGTTGCCACCACCAAGGCTCAAGTGCAACGCCTCTGCTGCCCGCACCAGCTGAGCACAACTGGGTAACCGAGCCATAACGAGCAACAAACTCGCAGGACTCCGGGTCGAAGGTGTCACCGACCCCACAGGCAGCAGACGGAGGCAAAACAGAGAGTCACCCAGAGACAAGGGGTGAGCAACCCTCAAACTCGCTGGAAGCGAGGGGGGGGCTCTGGGGTCACATCCATCGGACCCACGCGCCCCCAGGGGTTTCCCAGGGTCCCGAGCGTTTACTATAAGAGGACTCGCGCTCAGGTAATCCCAGGCAGGGTACTGCTAACCGGCACCCAAAACTACCAAACAACTTTCTAAGAGCTGAACCCCGGGACGTGTACACTCACGGGACCTAGCAGGGGTACCACCAGAAAACTCAGAACACAAGGGACACCAGGGGCAAGAACGAAGGCAGACCCCCCCACCAGGTAGATAAACAAAAAGAAAAAGAAAACCCCGCAAGAGGACAGCGTACCCAAGCGGAACAGAGCCGGCCGCTATGATTGGGAAAAGACAAGCTGCACAGTACCCTGCGCCCCACCAGTGCAAAACTGCCCCTTACTCTAAGGCGAACAAGGGAGACAGAACACCCGAGCACACAAAGAGCGGCCGAAAACCAAGCAGTAAACGGCCTAGCAGGGGCAGACCCCAAGGAACTTGTGGAAGGTGGCCCCAAGTCCCAAGGGCAGTACTTACAGGGCACCTAGGGAAGGGAACCCTAGGCGCATGCAGCCCGAGTACTGGAGAATCACTCCCGGCTCGCGCACCACCTAGAAAACAGACACCACACTCTAGGTGCAGTGCTGAAACAACCACTGGAGCCGGAGCACATAACCGGTGCCTATAGCATCAGCCGAAGAACTGATGGGTGGATAGCCGGCGTGGGAGGTCTGGGGCTCCACCTTCCCCCTCCCGAGGAGGGGGGAGCTGCGCAGACAGCGGCGCGGTGACGTGTGACGTCACACTAGTTTGCTTGTTTTTCTGTTTGGGAGTTCTATCCACTAGTTCGGATTTTGGTAGCAATTTTAACCAGAATAGGAGTTTGTTTTGGGGCGCTTACCTTTCTGGGTGCCTGTCCCGGTCGATGGCAGACATAGAATGCTTCCAATCACACGGGGGCTTCTATAGGCCATTGCTCCTCTTGCCTCTCTGAGGGGGCCCGGTTCTGGCCGTGGTCCCCGGTAGGCCTAAGAACTCCATACACATGACTGATGCCAAAGTCTGAAATTAGCATATCAGCCTGGGATAGCTCCGGGGAGCCGACGGGGCTCCCCCCAGAAAAGTGCTCTGCATCTAATGCGACCGTATTACGGATGGGAGACCAAGGGGCATAGGCTAGGGAGATGGACGAGTATAGTGAGAAAGTTCACCAGGCACAAAAATCATTGCCAATAATAAAATATTGAGAGCAAGCTACATTATCACAGTCTCTCATCACAAACCTATGATACGACAGTAGTTATGAAGGAAGCTCACAATATCTTACCCAATAATCAGTACTGTATGTATATATGTCAAATATTATTTAACAACTGTGTTACCTTTAAGACATTTATTCATAATCTAAATGAAAAATGATCCTAGAAATTTGAGAGGAATGTTCAACTTTCATTCCCCTGTCAACCATTTGCAATGCGTGAATAATGATAACACCAGAGCACTGTGATGATGCGCTGCCCTGGTGGCTTGATGCTGTAACAAAGTATCACATCCAAAAATACAAGTTTGACATCCTGTATAGCAATTCCCTCACCCAAAACATAAACAGCTACACAACTAAGCTAATCTAGGAGGAGGTAAGAGTTGTGGAACTAAATCCAATTTAAAATATTTTTCAATAAATGTATGATGAAACATAATGTACTAAAATAGTTTTTTCCAAAAAAAGTATCCTTGTAAAATAGGGGTACATCCTATGCGAGGGTGCATCTTTTACACTGGCAAATACGGTATATTATAGAACAGGTTGTAGGTTGAAGTCCCCCAAGCAGGATGATGTTTGGGGCTGGATTTGTGAGGTTTTCTAAGCAGTGTTCTATTTTTATTAGTTGGTCTTTAAACTGCTGAGGATTTGCCTCCGGTGACTTATATACAAAGACAATAACTACATTTAAGATCTCTGTTTGGATTATCAGCACTTCCACCATATTGTTTGTGGTGTTTAGCAGCTCAGTACAGATGAGTGTGTCTTTGATGTACAGGCTGACCCCACCCTGTAACCTGTATTTTCTGTCACATCGGAAAAGATTGTACTCCAAAATCCATATATCACCATCATGGTAGTCCTTTGTGTGTGTTTCTGTTAGGGCTTCAAACACTGCATTTGCTTCATGTAGGAGGCCATCTATGAAGTAAACTTTGTTAGATTTGCATGTATTTATACCCTGAATGTTGGCAAATAAAAAACCAGCGTTGAATGTAACGAAACGCCATTTTCTGGGTGAGTCCCGGAGGCTCCCCGGAGCTATCCCAGGCTGATATGCTAATGTCAGACTTTGGCATCAGTCATGTGTATGGAGTTCTTAGGCCTACCGGGGACCACGGCCAGAACCGGGCCCCCTCAGAGAGGCAAGAGGAGCAATGGCCTATAGAAGCCCCCGTGTGATTGGAAGCATTCTATGTCTGCCATCGACCGGGACAGGCACCCAGAAAGGTAAGCGCCCCAAAACAAACCCCTATTCTGGTTAAAATTAAAATCCCCCTTCCCCCTGGAGGGGGAAGGGGGAGCCCCAGACCTCACACGCCGGCTATCCACCCATCAGTTCTGAGGCTGGATGTCAAGACACGCGAAAAACCGCCGACCAGAGGGAGGGAGGGTTGCCGGGGAGCCTCCGGGACTCACCCAGAAAATGGCGTTTCATTACATTCAACGCTGGTTTTCTGGGGGGAGCCCCGTCGGCTCCCCGGAGCTAACTACCCACAGAGGAAGATCAAAAGGGACAGAACCGGGAGGCGGACACCACGCACCCCTCCCCTGGAAGCGAGACAACCGGCAGCAACGCCAACCCAAGGCGCCACAGCCCTGGACAGTCCCGGGAACAACACAACAACGAGCAGCAAGGCCCTCGAACGAACACCAAAGATCCATGCCCGAAAGACTGCGAGAACACGTCAGCCATACGGCAGCGAGAGCAGCAAAGCCACGAACGCCACGGACAGGAGGGAAGAACACAGGCAGCCGAGCCGCAAGAACACGGCTGACAACCCAGGACACCAGCACACTCGAACCGGGAAGAACAGAACCGGATCAACGCAAAATGCGCTCCGGACACAGACGCCGTGGCACACAACCGCGGAGACCAGGATGGTGCAAGCGGCGCACGAACAGGCCGGAGGTGAAACGACGCACAAGACAGCTTACTATCTGTGTAGAAGCAACACCAAGACCGAAAGTAAGCCAAAGCGGCCCCGCCAGCGCCGCACAAAAAGAGAGAGGCGACAGTATGCGGCACGACGACGGCCCCCAACCCCCACCAAAAACCAAGCCGACACTAACAAGAGTAACCACCTAAGAAGGGACAGGAAAAGGAAGGACCGCCAAAACACCCCATACTGCCGCCAAGAGAAACACGCAGGTGGGACACCGACCACCAGCTGGAGGCGAGACCATGAGGCAGACGGAAGCAGCCCCGACAAGGCCCCTCCGAGCCCAGGAAAAGGCGGAGCCGCAAGAAGATCTCGGGCGCGACCACCGAACTCAGGTGGCACAAGGAGATGGAACATCTGCCGAACAGAAAAACTCCAAGCAAGCAAACCCGCCAGGAGTTCAGAAATGACAGGTCCGACGCGGGACATCGCCAGACCCCGAAAAAACCAATTGGCAGGGCAAGCAAGGAAAACCAAGAAGGCGGACAGGTTGCCGCTAGAACTGGACCCAAACCAAGAGGTACGAGCAACTGCAACAGACCGATACAAAGAAGCACACCACAGGACACAGGCCGAAAAAAGCCCTAGAAGCCAAGGAACACACGCAGAACACCCCTGTGGCAGAGGAGGAAAACAAGGGAACGCACAAGCAAGGAAGTGGTGGAAACCGACCCCCCCCCCAACATAGCAGTAAGTGCAGGCAAAACAGACAAAAAGAGATGCCAGGAAAAACAACTGGGGTGAGGCAGGAGGAAAGAGCAGAAACATAAACCCCAGGAATAAGGACACGCCACCGCGAAACACGGTACTAAAGCACACGCGCAGTAGTAGCAACAGGCACCACCGCAACATGCCACAGGTAAAGAGCAACGCGCTCCCGCAAAGGCAGAACGGAGCAGACAGACCCCAGACAGGCCCACGGAGACACGAAAAGGGGGGTTGATAAAGACAGGCTGTTTAACACAAGGGGCACACGCACTAGGGGACACAGGTGGAAACTGAGTGCCCAAATGAGCCACAGAGATATTAGAAAGAACTTTTTTAGTGTCAGAGTGGTTGACAAATGGAATGCATTAGGAAGCGATGTGGTGGAGGCTGTCTCCAAACACAGTTTCAAGTGTAGATATGATAGAGCCCAATAGGCTCAGGAAACTGTACACCTGTTGATTGACGGTTGAGAGGCGGGACCAAAGAGCCAGAGCTCAACCCCCGCAAGCACAACTAGGTGAGTACAACTAGTGAGTACACCACAGAACCCAGCAGGCCCAGGAACCCACATACCAGGCGACCGACGGCGGAGAAACCCCGCTCAAAATCGGCTGGATGGGGAACTAGGAGCTCATGTACACCCCAAGCCTGGCCCGAGGCCAGGCTAGACGGCCAGGAGGAGGCCCACCAGGCAGCCGCATGGAGCGGCCTGCAGGCCCACAGACTCCTCACAACCAGGATGGCCATAACTAATTCGAAAGCAAGCAAGCGTGCCCCGGAAGTCCACGGACGGACCATAAGGGGCATAACTGGCAAGCCCCCACAGTGTTCAGCGTTGTTATACCTATAATAGGTTAAGTAACAACTGTAATTACGAAACCATAAGATGCTCATGTTAACATGCTAAGTAGGTTAAGTAAGGTCGGTGTTTTCCATGAAGTTTTGAAAGGGAAACTATGATGCCTGTCACCCATGCACGTAACTAATAAGTCAATAATGACTTATTAAACTTGCGAGGACGGGTGGTACAAGAGAGAACTGGAGAAGCACCTCCAAAGGATACCCGATCAAAACCAGGCTGAGACTCGTACGTCAGGCAGCGAGCAGCCACGTCCAACAGCCAGGATGATCAGTCCAGGAGGCCTGGTCAACGACCGGGCCGCGGGGACGCTAAGCCCGGAAGCACCTCAGGAAAACCCCAAGGTACGTACCAGCAAGAAGGCGTATGCTCGCAAGTAGGTCGTGTAACAACTGCAGACCTCTGATGGATTACAGTGTTCCCCGATGGTGCCTATAGCACCACTGCACTCCACTGGTACTATCCCGCAAGTACTACTACATAGGCGGACCCAAACACCAGAGCGCAAAAACCTTGCAAGCACAGCCAGGAGCCCTACCAGACGAGTACAGAACCAACACCACAACCCCCACCTCATAACACTAACAAGGTGGAACCCCTAATGACCCTAGCATGGGTTGGACATGCACAAGAGTGGGACAGAAGG
>WNGS01166011.1:11066501-11088608 GCA_020271785.1 Procambarus virginalis | reverse complement strand
ATCAAACCTAAATGTGACATAATATTTTACAATTACCTATTTTCCGCCTTTTTATTTTTAAAGGTATTAAAAACCAGCGTTGAATGTAAGTGAAACGCCATTTTCTGGGTGAGTCCCGGAGGCTCCCCGGAGCTATCCAGGCTGAATGCTAATTTCAGACTTTGGCATCAGTCATGTGTGTGGAGTTCTTAGGCCTACCGGGACCACGGCCAGAAACGGGCCCCCTCAGAGAGGCAAGGGAGCAATGGCCTATAGAACCCCCGTTGTGGTTGGAAGCATTCTATGTCTGCCATCGACCGGGACAGGCACCCAGAAGGTAAGCGCCCCAAAACAAACCCTATTCTGGTAAAATTGCTACAAAATGCCGAACAGTGGAAGAACTCCCAAACTAAAATTAGCAAACAGTGTGACGTCACACGTCACGCGCCCTGTCGGCAGCTCCCCCTCCCCGGGGAGGGAGAAGGGGAGCCCCAGACCTCCCCGCCGGCTACTCCGACCTTCAGTTCTAAGGCTGGATCAGCACTGTCGCCAAACGAAACACGCGAAAAACCGGTCTATCTGACGGGTCGATGTGTAGGTAGAAGGGAGGGAGGGTTGCCGGGGAGCCTCCGGGACTCCACCCAGAAAATCGGCGTTTCATTACATTCAACGTGGTTTTCTGGGGGGAGCCCCGTCGGCTCCCCGGAATAGCTAATACCACAGAGGAACAGATCAAAGGATGAAACGGGCATGGGGGACACCACCCAAACAAACCAAAATAAGTGCTAAAATACAAGCAAATGAAGACTATGACAAGGTGTGAGAAGACAACTCAGCGGCCGATTGACACGTGACCACCCAGACTGGCAAAAATGACCAAAGGAAAAAGAGCCGACGGAAAAAACAACCGGAACGCGAAAGAGGCACTACCAAACGAGCGAGTGAGGAAGACAGAGCACGCTGACACAGATACCAGGATGGTGCAAGCGGCACACGAACCAGGCGTGGTTCGGAGGGGTATGAAAGCGGCTGACAGTGTCGTATTCGGGAATGACGAGCTAAGAAGCTACTAAGGTGGTCGTGTAGGTATAGCCAAAGATCGCGAAATGCAAAGCTCGTAATAGCGGCCCCGCAGCGCCAGCACGAAAAGAGAGAGGCGACAGTATGTGGCATGACGACGGCCCCCAACCCCCACAAAAAACAGGCCGACCTAACAAGAGGAACCACCTAAGAAGGTACAGGAAAAGGAAGGACCGCCAAAACACCCCATATATATAATCTTGCTTTATTTAAAATGTCATTACCCAAAAGGGTTACAACTTGGTTACATGCAGGGTATAAGACTACTTGCATAGGCTGTAGAGTTCCTCCAGCACCTTAGATGGCGGGCAGGAATTATGGATGCAGTGAGCATTTCCTCTCTGGATCACCACACTAAGGCGCTGAAAAGGACATTGGCGGCTTTACCTGCCAAACACACAAAACTACGACGTTGGTACAACGTTTCAACACAAGTTTTAACATCTAACCAGTTATAACAACCAATATAGCAAGTTGTAATAACATTCTAATATGTCATAAACACGTTAAGCCAAGATGTAACAACTTTATTACACATTGTAACAAGCAGAAAATAGAGACAGTTTCGGTTTGTGTTTCCAGGGTAGGGCCTCTAGTTGTTTCAATTAGCTTGGAACCCAGCTCCTTCAAAGAACTAGCAGCACTTTTACCCCAGGCACCAAGTGTCTCTGAGGCAATGGGGGGACAAAATTGTAGTGGTAATCAAGATCTCTGTATTTATGTGCAGTGTGCCTCCTGCCTGTGCAGCAGGGAAGTCAACATAGGTGTTGGCTGTAGTTGAAACGCATGTGCAGTCCCACACCAACTGTCTACCATTCTTCCAAGGGTTCACCGTGATCCCATCTGTGCGAACAACAGGCTCATCAGAGTTGCAGGGCATTAGGTAACGGGGCTCTTTCTCTGCTGGACAACCAGCTGTAGCAAGGCTTCTCTTAATGTCATTAACCATGCCGTGTCTTGCAAGCCATCTTCCTGTCCTTTGGCAGAGAAGGCCATGCCGTCCGTATCTGTCGGCCATTGCCTCACCGCAAGTACACCTGTATTCAGTGTGGATTGGGGCAGCGAGGCGGAGAGCCACAGCAATTCGGAGGGCCCGCGGTGTGAGACAAGTGCCGGTTGCTGACATTGGGGTTGCTAATAGAAAGTCACATGCATGGGGAGCTGCTACAGCTCTAAGTCAGGCAGTGTCATGTGGTTTTGTCGCAGCTTCTAGGCATGTCCCAGCTTCTTGGTCGCAATGGGGCAATCCCAGCTGGATTGCTTACGAGTTTCAGAAGGTGGGGGTTGGGGTGCTGGTCATGTGAGAGAGACCCATTTGGTGGTGCAGGCCAAAAAGCTAGGGTCATGTACCCCTGCCTGTTGACCTAGTACTCAGGAAGGATTCACCAGGTTGTTCTTATTTTTATATATTGAATTATATTCATAAGATAATTAGATTAGAACAAAATCTAAACAACATTTAAGTTGACTACAAACATTAGCAAAATATGAAGTATACAATACATTATATAATTAGGAACAGAAAAATAAGAGAAACCAAAATTTACTAACCCTAAGTACAGCTTCCTGAGTAAGAAGTCTATTTTCCATATTTTTGCCACTATGGCCATTAGGCTCGAGTTACCAGGTTGAGACGCCGACGGTATCGAGCATCACTGACTACTTCACGTTCACCACCCATGTTGGTCTGTAAAAGATAATAAAATACAATTTATCCATTCTTTAATGTATTATCAATCAACATCATTCCATTTACAAATACATGAAACAAAGGCTCACACTGAAAACAATATTAAGAATTTCAGTAGTGGTCCCTCCGTTTACGAATTTAATCCATTCCCAGAGACGGTTCGTAACCCGAAAATTCGTAAACCGAAGCGAATGTTCCCATAAGAAATAATGTAAATTGAATTAGTCCGTTCCACACTTCCAAAAAATATTAACTTCAAAGTAAATTTTATACCTAATTCACCAAAATCTTTAGTACTAAAGTATCTTCTTATCTTGAGGTTATCTTGAGATGATTTCGGTGCTTTTTTTTTTTAGTGTCCCCGTGGCCCGGTCCTTGACCAGGCCTCCACCCCCAGGAAGCAGCCCGTGACAGCTGACTAACTCCCAGGTACCTATTTTACTGCTAGGTAACAGGGGCATAGGGTGAAAGAAACTCTGCCCATCGTTTCTCGCTGGCGCCCGGGATCGAATCCGGGACCACAGGATCACAAGTTCAGTGTGCTGTCCGCTCAGCCGACCAGCTCCGAGTGTAATACAAGGAGTATTACAGTACCATTTTGTATGTTCGACCAATAGTTGCTATAAGTACTATGTATCTTTTTGGATAACAGAGTGCCCTAGTTAGCAAACTTCCAGGTTACTAATGAATTCAAAATTATTTGAAACAGAACAGCTAATTTGCTATCAAGATAGTGTAGGAAAACATGTAATGCTGGACAAAATTAGTTCCCAAAGCAGTAACTAGGATGGCCACTAAAGGGAGCACCATTTCATGCCAACATACATGTGTTTTCAACCTAAAGCAAATCTACCCACGTGTTCTCAACTCATCATCTAAAAATAAATTGCAGAAAAAGAAAAGAAAAATTTCTAAGAGATACTTATTTTCTATAAAGACAATTCAGAACTTCATACATATTATCTGTAGTCATGTAAATAATTTTTTTTTATTATGGTCAACATACCTACAAGTGTACATATAAGTACATACAAGTATGTGCAAGTTATTGCTTACCTTTATTGATGACTCTTGTTAGCATACAGAAGATGGTGTGGAGAGGGGGGAGGAGGAGAGGTGTTAGTGTTTGTAAGGGGAGTCCCGTTCCATTATAACATCAGGCAGTGATGACTTTTCTGGGGTACTCTCTCTGGTACGTTTTGCCTGCATACCACTTGGACCTGGTTGTGGCTCACTGCTTCTTTTTCTCACTAAAAATCTATCGATAGAGGCTTGCTTTTCCCTACGTTGTAACACTTGTCTGTAGTGAGGCATCACAGTGTCATTAAAAAAGGTTAAGGCAATGACCTACTACAGCTTGCTCAGGGTGAGTCCTTTCAACAAAAGTTTGCATTTCTTCTCATAGTCTACACCACTTCTTAATTGTTGGGGAAGGGACAAGGGACTGTACTGCCTCCTCCTGCCCTGAAGACATTTCCTCAGCTGTCTCTTGTTGCTGCTCACTGTGAAGGGTTAGGAGTTCTTCGGTGGTCAATTCTTCACTGTGTTCCTCCACCAACTCACAACACTCAACTCTCACAACATTATAAATGCCACTTATTTTTCTAAATTTCTCAAACTATCCCCGGCTCACCTTAAACTCTTTTGTATCTGCATCACTCGTTCCAGGAGTTTTCTTTAAAAGGTATTCATGCAATTGCCTTGCTTTTTCACAAATGATGGCCTCTGAAATGCTACCACCACCTAACTCCTTGTAGTGTATCCAAACTTTTCAACATCCTCAAGTGTTTGCATTTTTTGTTTCATGATTGTTGATACATCTTTTGCCACTTTAGCACTCATACTGTCGTTTTTCTTAGCAATTACAGTGCATATCGTTGACAAAGATCTGTTGTACTGCCTAGCTATTTCAACAACCCGTGTACCATTTTCATGTTTACAAACGATCTCGTTTTTTTGTCTATGGTCATCCTTGTACAGTGGTACCTCGGAATACGAGTGTCCCTGTATACGAGTTTTTCGGAATACGAGCAGGATTTCCTCGGAAAATGTGTCTCGGAAGGCGAGGGTTACCTCGGGACACGAGTTTGTTGATACGCGTACAGGCTGACCTAGCGCGTGGTGGCTGGGCGATCGTCGCCCCTCCGCCTGTCCGCCCCTCAGTTTACCATTGTCTCGCGCTCAGTGACTACCTCTCATCAATTCTTCTCGTGGATTTTCAGTGTATTGTTGGATTTTTGGTGATTTGACTACACAATTTGTTATTATATATCTCACCATGAGTCCCAAGAAAGCCAGTGGTAAGGATAAAGGCCAGAAAGCCCATGTGAGGATGACAATAGAGGAGAGCCTCAGCCAGGACCTAGTGGCACTCAGATAAAACGTCCCAGGGAGTGCACACCTGAAAGGTCCTCATTGCCTGATGTGATAATGGAAGGGGACTCCCCTTCCAAACAGTAACTCCTCTCCTCCTCCCCCCTCCTCACCATCTTCCATACGCCTACAACATTCATCAGCAAGGTAAGTAATAACTTGAACATAGTTTTGTAGGTTTATTTAGATGAATTAGGTATAAAAATTTAGTTTGATATGGGGTTTCTGGGGTAGTCAGGAACGGATTAATTCATTTCCCATTATTTCTTATGGGGAAATTCGCTTCAGAATACGAGTTTTCGGAATACGAGGCGTCTCCAGGAATCAATTAAACTCTTAAACCGAGGTACCACTGTATGTGTTTTCTTGGAGTGAATCATAGCACTGGCTTTCTTGGGACCCATGGCAAGATATACAATAACAACTTTTTGGGGGGGAGCCCCGTCGGCTCCACGGAGCTATCCAGGCTGATATGGATATGTATAACTTTCTGGCATCAGTTAATGTGCATGGAGTTCTTGCCTACCAAAGACCACGGCTAGAACCTAGCCCCCCTCAGAGAGGCACGAGGAGCAATGGCCTATAGAAACCCCTGTGTGGTTGGGAGCATTCTATATCTGCCATTGACCGGGTCTGGCACCCAGAGGGGTAGGCGCCCCAAAACAAACCCCTATTCTGATGAAAAATTGCTACTGAAAGCCGAACGAGTGGACAGAATTCCCCAAACTAAAATTAGCAAACAAGCATGACGTCATCACGTTGTCTGCGCAACCCCCTTCCTCCCCAGGATAGGATAGGGGGGAGCCTCAGACCCTCGCACAAGCGAATCACCCCTTCAGTTTTTGGCTGAAGATGATACTGGTGAGGTCTTGTGCCTCTCGCTCCTGCAATTGTCTCAGTATCTGTGCCTTGAGGCGAGGACTGTCTCTACTGGTGGTGTGCAAGCCAGGAGTAATATTCTTCGGTACTTGGGCTGCATGGACCTAGGGTCACCTTCCCTAGGTGCCCTGTAAGTACTGCCCTTGGGGCTTGGAGCCATCTTCCACAAGTCACCTTGAGATCTATCCCCGCTGTGTCTTTTACTGCTCGGTACCTGGCTGCCTTTAGAGTCGGGCAAGCCAAGTGTTTTTGTTGCCCTTGTTTGCCTCTGGGTAGGAGGTAATTTTCGTCACTTACGAATTTTTTTCACTTACTTGCGGGGTTTTTCTTTTGTTTTTCTTTTCCCTGCCTGGTTGAGGGTTTGCCTGTGGTTGATTAACTCCTATTTATATTTAGGGTATATATACATATTTGTGTTCTTGGTGGTACCCCCTGCTAGGCCCCCATGAGTGGGCACATCCCAGGGGGTTCAGTTTTTAGAAGTTTGCTTGGTAGTCTTGGGCGCCAGTTTGCAGTACCCTGCCTGGGCTTCCCTTAGCGTGTTACCAAGGCTAAGGGCCCTGGGAAACCCCCAGGGGCTCCATCGTCCGATGGATGCAACCCTCGAGCCCCCTCTCATTTTGTGTGAGGTTGTTGGTTGCTCTGTCCCCTTGTCTCGGGGACAATCACCGGTTGTGCCTCCGCCATGCTGCCTGTAGGGTCATTGATTCTTTTGACCCGGAGTCGTGCTTATATACTCCAATTCACCCAAGCTACTGATCGTGATATGAGGGTGCAGGCAGCAGCTGCATTGCATGCTAGGTTCAGGTTGGTGAAACGTGATAGGTTGGTTGCTTCCCCAGATGCCACGAGATTGCCCCTTATGTCCCGAGACTGCCTTGTTTTGGTTATACGGACCCGGACTTGTGGGTGGGAGTCGCTTTGGCTTTGGTTCCGTCCACCCCACCTTGTCCTTCCCCTTCTGCTGTGCGTTCGGTTCTTCCCCCCCCCCCCCTCCTTGCTTCTGGCTCCAAAACGTCTAAAGGATTTCAGAGTCGGGGCAGGGTTTAGTTGGTGTTGAGACTCAGGCAGTCTCGGGGGAGTCTCCTTTCGGGGTGGCAGTGGAGGCATTTGAGTCCGATCCTCCTGCCGGAGCTTCTGGGTCTGACCAGAGGGCCCCCCTTCGTTCCTGCTTTTTCGGCGGCTCCTGCCTTTTCTTTAGAGGCGGAGGATTTGGAGGACAGTTTGGCCCCAGGTCCTCGGGGAGAGGTTCCTGGGCGGGGGAGAGATTGGCTTATGGGTCTTGGGCCCCGCTGGACCCCGCCTGTGTTTTTGTGCCCTCGGAGTGGGGCTTGGTGTTACAAGGAGTGGGGTTCTCTTTCGCTTCCTCCTCGTATGAATTGGATTTGGTGTCTATCCCTCACTGGGTTTGGCTTCGTGACCCCCGACGGTTCTTCGGTTCTGTCCTTCTGGAGGTTTTCAGCTTCCTGCGTCCCGCCCCATGTGGTGCGGGAAGCCTTGCCTCCTGCACGACCCGGATTATGCCTTCGTAATGGATCCGCAGTCCTTTATTTATGGATCTTCTTGTCCTTACTGGGTTTGTTATGAAGTTCTGGAGTCGTCCTGGTTAGCAGACTGCCCTCTCTCTTCTGTGGAGGCATGGCATACGTTCTGTCGATCCCGCACGCTTGGTAGCAGGATACCTGGTTGATACCTGGTTGATGGGGTTCTGGGAGTTCTTCTACTCCCCAAGCCCAGCCCGAGGCCAGACTTGACTTGTGAGAGTTTGGTCCACCAGGCTGTTGCTTGGAGCGGCCCGCAGGCCCACATACCCACCACAGCCCGGTTGGTCTGGCACTCCTTGAAGGAAACAATCTAGTTTCCTCTTGAAGATGTCCACAGTTGTTCCTGTAATATTTCTGATGCTTGCTGGTAGGACGCTGAACAACCGTGGACCTCTGATGTTCATGCAGTGTTCTCTGATTGTGCCCATGGCACCTCTGCTCTTCACTGGTTCTATTCTGCATTTTCTTCCATGTCGTTCACTCCAGTACGTTGTTATTTTACTGTGCAGATTTGGGACCTGTCCCTCCAGTATTTTCCATGTCTATATTATTTGATATCTCTCTCGTCTCCTTTCTAGTGAGTACATTTGGAGAGCTTTGAGACGATCCCAATAATTTAGGTGCTTTATCTCGTCTATGCATGCCGTATATGTTCTCTGTATTCATTCAATTTCAGCAATCTCTTCTGCTCTGAAGAGGGAAGTGAGTACCGAGCAGTACTCAAGACGGGACAACACAAGTGATTTGAAGAGGACAACCATTGTGATGGGATCTCTGGACTTGAAGGTTCTCGTAATCCATCCTATCATTTTTCTGGCTGACGCAATACTTGCTTGGTTATGCTCCCTCCCTTGGTTATGTTATGCTCAGGAGACTCGGACGGCGTTGCAGGCTTTCCTTGGAACTGAATTTGTACATCTCAATGCGTGCTTGTTCGCCCCTGCCCTTCCATGGGATGTTGGTGTTGCAGCTTCATGTGCAAGTTCTTTCCCTTCGACTTCGCAAAGGATTTGCGTATGTGTGGCCTGCTGGCTTTGGCTCTGCGTTTCTTCTCCCTCCTTGAGTTGTCCTCGGACTGGCTTGAGGTTGATGTGGAGGAACTTGGGGCCACCTCTGGGTCTGGTGCATTGCCCTCAGCGGCGCGTGCGTCGTTTGCATTGTTGAAGCTGTTCCCGCCACTCCTGCGGGATGGGGTTTCTCAGTTTTTGCTTCTCACTGCTTTTTGCATGTCGGCAGGCGGTGCTCGCTTCTTCCTTAGAATTCGCTTGGGCCCTGGCTCTTACATCATCTTCACCTTTTCATACATTGCTGTTTGCAGAGTCTGCGGTTGTGCAATATCTGCAGGCGGCTTCGGCTAGTTGCCGTTCCTGTGTCGGAATTGTTGGTCCTCCGGGAGGCTCGTTGAGCGCCTTCCTGGTGGGGTTGTGCCAGGGCTCGGGATTTTTCCCCATCATGGTAGCACAGTGGTGTCTGATTCGACGCCGGCGCAGCCTTCAGTGCCATCTGTTTCTGTTCCGTGCGGTGACTGCCCTGTGCGTCGTTTAGGTGCTCACTCTGTTTGCTCGTGCCTGGTCCCACGATTTGTGGGCCTTTTGGGTCGTTTTGTGTGGCCTACGGTGGCGTTGGGTGGCTCCTTCTCCTTTGGGGGGTTCAGGGCTGACAGGCCAGGCCTCCTCTCCTACGCTGTCAGGTCATCTTGGAGTGGGTTCGCTTGGGGGTGGTCAAAATGTCCTCGTCCCTCAGGTGGGTCTCCCGCTTGTTTCTGGTCCCGAAACAGGACAGTACGGGCCTCTAGTTCATCCTGGACTTGTCCCGTCTGAACCCGTGGGTTTTTTACCCCCCTCCTTTCAGATAACTACTCTGTCCCATGTCTGTTTTCTGTTAGAGCCGGATGCTTGGATGGTGTCCTAGACCTCTAGGACATGTATTGGCATGTCCCAATTCATCCAAGGTTCAGGGACTGGCTCGGATTTGTTGTGGGGTGTCAAGGTTACCGCTTTTGTTGCTTTCCATTTGGCTTGAATCTGGCACCTCGCATTTTGACACACCTTACTCAGGTCGTGGTGGCCCGCCTGCCTCTGTTAGGTGTTCGGGTTCTTGCCTACCTTGATGACTAGCTGGTTTGGGCTCCCAGCCAGTCCACGTGTCTGTTCGCCAGGGATTTGGTTCTTTCCCAGCTCACCAGGACCAGGTTCTTGGTGTACTGGCAGAAGTCCGATCTGGTTCCCTCTCAGGTTTGGTCTTGGCTGGGTCTTGTGTAGGATGCTTGGACCGCTTCCCTGTCCCTTCCTCCTGCAGCTCTGCTTCGCCAGCATTCCTGCCTTCATCTGTTCCTGAGGGGCTCCCGGGTCATGCAGCAGTTGCTCGAGGGTTTGTGAAGGAACCTAAAATTTGCCATGATGGTCTACCCGCCGGGATGGGTGTGGCTTCGTCGGTTGTTCTGGTTTCTTCATGGACATCCCTCCTGCCTATCTCGTGAATGCTAGGTCTTGCATCCAGGGGCTTTGTCGGTTGCTGCATCACCGGCTTCCTTTTTGGGGTTTTCGGGGTTCAATGCCTTGGCACCTACCTGATCCCTCACTCAATGTGTTCACGGATGCGTCGTCTCTTGGCTGGGGCTTTGTGACCAGTGCTCATCACGCCAGCCAAAGGAGGTAGGGTCCATCCTTCCATTGGACTCACAGCAAGTGCGGGAGTTCCAGGCTGTATGGATGTTGCCCTGGAGAATCGGGTCGCTCGCAGATCGACAATCTGGCTCCAATCGGACTGTTCCCCGGTGGTTCCTTGCCTGAACCGCGGGGGTTCGATGCAGTCCTTGGCTTTGGGGCTGGTCATTTCGGGTGACTCGCTGCCAAGTTCTCGGGGTTTGGCTCTCCTGGCAGTTCATGCTCGGTGAGTGTCGAATGTCCTGGCGGACGGCCTGTCCTGCTTTATTCCCCTTTCCACGGAGTGGACAGTCGGCACCGACTCATTCAGTTGGCTCTGTCAGACGTTCGGGCCTCCGGAGGTGGACCTCTTCGCGTCGGCGTGGTCGAGGCGTCTTCCGGTATACGTGGTGTCGTTCCTCTAACTGCGAGGCAATTGGGGTCGATGCCTTCAGGCAGGCCTGGGTGAGGTGGGGTTACCTGTACCTCTTTTCCCGGTTCAGCTGTTGCTCATAGTCCTAGCTCACTGGGAGACTTACTAGGGGAGACTTGTCCTTCTGACTCCTTGGTGGACGGCCCGGCCTTGGTTTCCGGCACTGCTTGCTCGGTGTCAAAACCTGAGGGTCTTCCTGCAGCTCTGCCTCTTTCAGCAGATTGGTCCAGCCCGTTATGAGACTGGTTCATTCTTCTCCTCAAGCCTTCTGGTTCATTCTTCTCCTTGAGTCTTCACCTCTGGAGTTTCCGACTCTTGTACATCACCACTTGTATGGGGTACAGGTGGCTTCCTTGTTGGTCTCCCACCTGCGTGCTTCGTCTCAGTGGCAATATGATGTTTCCTGGCAGTCCTTCTGGTTTTTCCTATCACTGCGTGGGTTTATTTCGGTTTTGTCCTTCCTTTCATAGTTGTTTCAGGACCGTCATCTTATGCCGAATACTGTCGCCTTGTATCATGCAGCGCTGGCGGAGACACTCCAGCTTGCGTTTGGTATTGATGTAATATCTGCTCCGTTTCGTAAGCTGTATTATACATTGTTTCACCTCCAGCCTGCTCATGCACCGTCTGAGCCATACTGGTCATTAGACCAGGTGCTCTCTTTTCTCTCTTCTCCTCGGTTTGTTGTGGCCCCTTCGGTTCAGGATTGTTTTTCTACGGCTCTTTTCCTATTGGCATTGAACACTGGGAGTTGGGTCAGGGAGCTTCCTGCTCTCCTCCGGCGCAGGGGTTTCTGCTCTTTTGGGTCCTGGAAGTAGGTTTGTTCGGTTGCAGCCGTCTCCTCCTTTTCTGGCGAAGAATGAGTCTGCTGCTTTCCGGAGTGGTCCTTGGGTTGTTGATGCTTAGTTGGTCAGACCAAGGGTGCATCATGTGTTGTTTGGTTGCAGCTCTTCGACACTGTCTAAGTGTCTTGGCCTCACTCTCCGTGGCCGCACTTTGGGTTGGCTGGGTACCCTTCCCTCCTTCCTGTTACAGGGTTCGGGTCTCCCTGGGTCTCCCCAGGGTCCTTCGGTTTTGCCAGTTGTCTTGTTTTTGTGTAAGGGTGCATGGCATCCGCCTCCCGGGTCCTTCCCTCTTTTTCTTATCTTTGGTGAGGTAGCTCCAGGGAGCTAACGGGGCTCCCCCCCAGAAATCCAGCGTTGAATGTAATGAAACGCCATTTGCTGGGCGAGTACCGGAGGCTCCCCGGCATCCCTCCCTCCCTCCAGTCGGCGGTGCTTTTTCGTGAGTATTGACATCCAGCCTAAGAACTGAAAGGTGGATCACTTGGGCAAGGATCTGGGGCTTTCCCCTCCCAGGGAAAGGGGGGGGGGTTGCGCAGACAGTGATGTGGCAATTATGATGATGTCATGCTCGTTTGCTAATTTTTCGTTTAAGGAGTTTTGTCCACTCGTTCGGTTTTCGGTAGCATTTTTTCACCAGAATAGGGGTTTGTTTTGGGGCGCCTACCTTTCTGAGTGCCAGACCAGGTCGAAGGTAGACATAGAATGCTCTCAACCACATGGGGCCATTGCTCAGGCCATCTACAGGCCATTGCTCCTCGTGCCTTGCTCCTCGTGCCTCTCTGAGGGGGGCCAGGTTCTGACTGTGGTTCCTGCTAGGCAAGAACTCCATGCACATTTACTGATGCCAGAAAGTTATACATATCCATATCAGCCTGAATAGCTCCAGGTAGCCTCTGGGACTCGCCCAGAAAATGGTGTTTCATTACATTCAAGACTGGATTTATGTTCAAATACCCAAAAATCTGAAAAACACTTTAATTCTTTACAAAGAATTTAAGCGTGACTGTCACTAGGCAGGAGACATTGGTAAACTAAGGCACAGTCGCCGTGCCATCATGAACTAGGTCGGCCATACGTATATCAACAAATTACGTTACCCGAGACCAAGTTCATAACCCGATTCGGATTTTATGAAGAAATTGGGCTCATAACCCAAAAAGTTCATAAAGAAGGGCATTCGTAAGCCAAGGTGTCACTACAATACAATATAGCAAAAGTAAACCAGTTCCTACAGGATATGCTTAAACAGCTGAGTTGTGATGGGTATGATACTGCATACATCAGTAGCCTGGCTAATGAAGCAGTCACTGAGAATCTTCGTCTGAGGTTAAATATAAAATATAAAAGTTCTTAAAAATTGACATGGGTACAACTAAAAGCTGTTTCTGCATGCTATCAGAATAATTTGTAGCTAAATATTTTTAACAAAATATACAATACCCCTACACATATATAAAATATACGAGGGTGTAATGAGAACAAGGGGTACAGTGAGAACATGGGGGTGTAATGAAAACAAGGGGGTGTAATCAGAATAGTGAGTATTATGAGTACAGGGGTGTAATGAGTACAGGGGGGGGGGTGTAGGGAGGGTGTTGAGAGGGGGGATGTAATGAGAACAGGGTGTAATGAGAATGGGGTGTAATGAGAATGGGGTGTAATGACAACAGAGGGTTTAATGAGAACAAGGGGTATAATGAGTACAGAAGGTGTAACAAGTACAGAATGTGTAACGAGTACATAAGGTGTGACGAGTACAGAAGGTGTAACGAGTACAGAAGGTGTAACGAGTACAGAAGGTGTAACGAGTACAGAAGGTGTAACAAGTACAGAATGTGTAACGAGTACATAAGGTGTGACGAGTACAGAAGGTGTAACGAGTACAGAAGGTGTAACGAGTACATAAGGTGTAACGAGTACAGAAGGTGTAACAAGTACAGAATGTGTAACGAGTACATAAGGTGTGACGAGTACATAAGGTGTAACGAGTACAGAAGGTGTAACGAGTACAGAAGGTGTAACGAGTACAGAAGGTGTAACGAGTACAGAAGGTGTAACGAGTACAGAAGGTGTAACAAGTACAGGGGAATAAGGAGTACAAGCCTGTGTAAATTACTTGTTATTCAACTTCTGTTGTATTTGCTCTCGAATTCGTGGATAGAAGTGGCTTCCACTACAATAGAACTTATCACAGTAAATTCTGTTTGTTAATAGTACTGTATAATAAGTAATTCATCACAGAATTATTACTATGCATATTCTTTCTCAAATTAAACTTGTGTAAATATAATTTTAACTTTTATAATTGCATTAAGAGTGCATTATTTCAAATTCACATTAGAAATCAATAATTTAAATACCTGTAGAGGAAGGCACTGATTAAGTAGCCAATACAAGTGATGTGCGAGCCTGGGTGAGGTCAATGCACGCTCCAATAGCAACTCTGCTGTGGGTGATATATCCCAAGCTTCATGTTTTACTGCTTGCACTAACTGGGGCAAAAATGTTATCAGTTCATCTGACCCAAGACCTCTAATCCATTCCACTGCACGTGCACGCACCACACTGTCTGCAAAACTACAAGCATACAAAATGGAACAAGTGAGTGACTTTATTTTCAGATTCACATTACCATATGATAAACTATATAGAGCGAGGCCGATTCGTTCTATAAGGGATTTCTTTAAGGGTTGCCTGGGGTCAACCCATCAGACCCCAGGCAACCCCAGAAAAACCAGCGTTGAATGTAATGAAACACCATTTTCTGGGTGAGCCTCGGAGGCTCCTTGGACCTATTGGACTGATATATGCATTATTAGTCTGGGGCTTCAGTCACATGGAGTTCTACCTACCGGGAACCACGAGCCAGAACCTGCCTTCCTCAGAGAGGTGCAGGGGGCAATGGCCTATGAAAACTCCACTCTGAGAGTATATTCACGTCTGCCATCGACCAGGGTTAGGCACCCAGAAAGGTAGGCGTCCTAGAACAAACCCCAACTAGTAGAAAATTGCAACCCAAGACCAAACTGAGCCCAAGAAAAACAATGCAACAAGCAAAACGTTATCAAACCAATGTGCCACTCGTTTACCACCACCCCACCCCCTACCCCAGAGGGGAAAGAGGTGTGGGGGGGGCTGTTCACCCAAGTCGGCTGCTCGCCCACCAGTT
This sequence comes from Procambarus virginalis, assembly GCA_020271785.1. NCBI lineage: Eukaryota > Metazoa > Arthropoda > Malacostraca > Decapoda > Cambaridae > Procambarus > Procambarus virginalis. Next base: position 11,073,971 of record WNGS01166011.1, on the reverse strand, counting down.
TGGAGACTGAGAACAAAAAACAAAAACCAGTGACTGGAGGGAGGGAGGGTGCCATGGAGCCTCCGGGGCTCGCCCAGAAAATGTAGTTTCATTACATTTAACGCTGGTTTTCTGTGGGGGGACGAAATCGGCTCCATGGAGCTAGATACCCAAAGATAAGTATAAGAGGGACTTACCCGGGAGGCGGCAGCACCGCGTGCCTCATGACGAAGACGGGACAACTGGCTGCAACTGACGGCCCAAGGCCACACAAGGCCGCTGAAGGGGGCCTTAAGGAATGTTCACAAGATAATGGGCGACCAGGATCCTGTTCGACCTCCAAAACCCCAGTGCCCAAAAGTCAACCCAAGACATGTTCCCAAAGACAGCAGCAAGAGCCGCAAACTTCCAAACATCATTGGCAAGAGGGTACACCGCAGGCTGGCTTGACTTGATAACCCTGCTGACGACCTGAGAGACCTGAGCTCTGGAGTAGGGAATGAGGGAAATCGGATCAACCCAAAGCGCTTCCCGGACACAGAACCCAAGGTAACGCTGGTAACGGCGAAGAGCCGCAACTGGACACAAAACATGATGCACCCCAGGCCTGACCAGCCAAGCATCAATAACCCATTGACCTCTCCGGAAGCCTGCTGTCTCATTCTTTGCCAGAAAAAAAGGAGACAGCTGCAAACGAACAAAACGTCCACCAGAACTGGAAGAGCAGTAACCCGAGTTGGAGTAGTGCATGAAGCTCACAGACCCGACTCCCAGGGGCCAAAGCCAACAGAAACAAAGTCTTCTGAAAACAATCTGGGACCAAAGGTGGAGGAGTAAACTGAACCAGCAAGGTACCTTTCTGGCCCAACCTGCTGAAAGAGGCAGAGCCATGGAAAGACCCAGTTCAGACACCGAGCAAGCAGCGCCTAACACCAAAGCTGGGCCAGCCTTGGAATCCTTCCCCGATAGGATTCAGGCCGAGTCAGAAACCAAAGCAACAAGCGACGAAGCAAAACGTCGCTCGTTTTGGTATCAAATTGTTCGCAACATAAAGGCGCATATTTTAAAACTAGTCCCATAATAATAGAGCAATAAATGGAATTTTAACAAATATTTTAATTTTGGATGCACATCACAAAATTATTTATATTTTTCCAGTGTTCTGACATCACTTTTCGTGTTACATCTTTCATTTTGGTATGAAATTGTTAGCAATCTAAAGGCGCACATTATAAAACTAGTCCCGTAATAATAGGACAATAAATAGAATTTTAACAAATATTTTAAATTTTGGACAACAACGTATTTATAATCTTTCCAGTGTTCTGACATCAACTTTCGTGTTACATCTTTCATTTGGGTATCAAATTGTGCACACTCTAAAGGTGATCATTTTAAAACCCACTCCCAGATTGATCAGATAAAAGTAAAATTTTTAACAAATATTTTAAAAGATGAACGCAAGCACGAGTCACCGACTCGGACTCAACAGAAAAATGGATGACACCAGTCATCCATTTTTTGTTAAAATGGATGACTGGTGGATAAAATGGCGTTAAAAAGAGTGCGAAAGTGTTAAGATGATAAAGAGTTCCCAGGACGGGCGATATGACATAAAGCCACACACGACCACTTGGGCTAAGGAACATTAACCAAATACTGGATTGCCAACATTCTGATAGAACACAAAAATCCTTGAGCACAAATAAAAGCTCATGACATATTAGACAGCAGCCAAAGCTGCGTACTTACGAGCAACATTGGCCTGGCAAGCAGGCTAGGTAGATTTTATGACACTGCAGACAACCTAGGAAATGCAAGCCTTGGAACAGGAAATCAAGAAAACAGGATTAACCAACAAAGCATCTACTGAAACAGAATTTGTGGTATGCAGGTAGTGGTAAAGAGCCACCACAGGTTGTGACAAATGATGCACCCCTGGCTGTACCAATCAAATACCAAAGGACCTCAATTGCACACAAGCCAAAATGGCTATATCAGGTATTCAGATAATTCCTTTGAATGAAGATAATTTCAGGAAATCAGATAATATGGAAGGATAAAACAGGCTTCATTTTAGGGTAACTAACATTCACATTATTTTAACATGTACCTCAAGCAACAAATCAGGCAAAAACTTTATAGCATAATTGAATGCTTTTATATGTGAATATTAAAATCCTAATATATAAAATCCCAAACACATTCATAAAATATACATTAAATTCCCTTCCGAAAAGCAGAAACTTCTGTATATACTACACAATCTAATTAAAAATAGAGAAATATTTGTAATGATGATTATTACTGGTTTCTAACATTTAAATGAAAAATTGCCTTGGTATTAAACTGCATGAAGCAAAATATAAATGGAAGGAGACACATTCAAGATAACACCCAGTACAGTACTTAGCTTAAATTCCATGCTTACTACATTGTTTATATGGGATATAAATTAGATGTATTGCCAAGTTTAAATAATGGAACTAGAGTGGTATAAAATTTCAGGGGCAAAATATATTACACCATTCACAACAACTGAAATTATAGCCAAGTCCTTATCCAATTCCTACCTCAGAATAATCCTAAAACCTAAGTTTGAAAAATATTTCCAAGTAATATTGTATTGTACAAAATTTGTCAGTCCACAAAAATGAGCCCCAACTTTCTACACACCATGGTAAAAGAAGATGTAAGGCATCTGAAGGCACTGGTGAGGCCCAGTTCTTAATTAGAGAATGAAGGTCTGGCAAGCATGACACGTCCCAAGAGTGAGCTGCTAGAAGAACTTTGGCTAAAGCAAAGGGTTCTTCGTGCAGGTAATGTCGTTTTTCCCATAATATCTCTCTCTCTTCCACCGAACCCCTAGAAAAGAAAATTATGTATAAATATAGTGTTGATAAAAAATGAACTTACGTACACATACACAGAATCATTCAGAACTTTGTATACCACATATGTCAGGCCAATCCTAGAGTATGCAGCCCCAGCATGGAGTCCATATCTAGTCAAGGATAAGACCAAACTGGAAAAGGTTCAAAGGTTTGCCACCAGACTAGTACCTGAGCTGAGAGGAGGGCTACGGGAATTAAACCTCACTTCGCTGCAAGACAGAAGAGTTAGGGGGGACATGATCACCACATTTAAGATTCTCAAGGGAATTGATAGGGTAGATAAAGACAGGCTATTTAACGCAAGGGGCACACGCACTAGGGAACACTACACTTAGGTAATTACAGGTGGAAACTGAGTGCGCAAATGAGCCACAGAGATGTTAGAAAGAACTTTTTTAGTGTCGGAGGGTTGACAAATGGAATGCATTAGGAAGTGATGTGTGGAGGCTCACTCCATATACAGTTTCAAGTAATTACCTAAGTGTAATTACCTAAGTGTAGGTACAGGATGAGAGCTACGCTCGTGGTGTCCCATCTCCCCAGCATCTTGTCATATAATGCTTTGAAATTACTGACGGTTTTGGCCTCCACCATCTTCTCACTTAACTTCTTCCAACCGTCTACCACTCTGTTACAAAAGTGATTTTCATATATTTCTCGGCAGCTTTGTTTCGTTAGTTTAAATCTATGACCTCTTGTTCTTGAAGTTCCGGGTCTCAGGAATTCTAAACCTATCATTTTATCGATTCCTGTTACTATTTTGAAACGTGTGATCATATTCCTCTTTTTCTTCTATCTCTAGTTTTGCATATTAATGCCTCTAACCTCTCCTTGTAGCTCTTGTCCTTCAGTTCTGGGAGCCACTTAGTGGCATGTCGTTGCACCTTTTCCAGTTTGTTGATGGCTTCTTAAGATATGGGCACCATACAACCGCTGCAAAGTCAGCTTTGGTCTAACAAAAGTCGAACAATTCTTTAGTATTTTGCCATCCATGTATTAAAAGCAATTCTGAGGTTAGAAAGTGTAGCATAGGCTCCTCGCACAATGTTCTTAATGTGGTCCTCAGGTAACAGTTTTCTATCTAGAACTCCTACCACTTAGGCTGGACGGTAGAGCAACGGTCACCTTCATGCAGGTCGGCATTCAATTCCGACCATCCAAGTGGTTTGAGCACCATTTCTTCCCCCCGTAACATTCCAAATCCTTATCCTGATCCCTTCCCAGTGCTATATAGTCATAATGGCTTGGCACTTTCTACTGATACTCACTTCTATCTAGAACCACCCCTAGATCCCTTTCTTTGTCAGAATTCTTTAAAGATTTCAAATAATTTATAGGTTGTGTGGGGTCTATGTTCTCCAATCCACATTCCATAACATGGCATTTATTCACATTAAATTCATTTGCCAAGTGTTGCTCCATATACTTATTTATCCAGGTCTTCTTGAAGGGCATGACAATCATACTAGGTTTCTTATCTTCCCTACTATCTTAGCATCATCAGCAAACATGCATGTAATTCTGTATTCCCACTCGTAGATCGTTTATGTAGACAATGAACATAGTGTAGTATATGTAAGTGTAGATATAATAGAGCCCAATAGGCTCAAGAAGTACACGGTGATTGCGGTTGAGAGGCGGGACCAAAAACCCAGAGCTCAACCCCTGCATGCACAATTAGGTGAGTACACACACACAACACACACACACACACACCACACACACACACCACACACACACACACACACACAACACACACACACCACACACACACAAACACACCACACACACACACACACTTAAGAAAGTTCACTTTCGCAAACTGAGTGGTAGACGGTTGGAACAAGTTAGGGGAGAAGGTGGTGGAGGCCAGACCGTCAGTAGTTTCAAAGCGTTATATGACAAAGATGCTGGAAGACGGGACACCACGAGCGTAGCTCTCATCCTGTAACTACACTTAGTAATTACAATTAGGAATCTTCACTCCAGACCGACAAACAGAGCGCAACTCAATAGTCTCCTGAGACTGAGGCTGCTACTACTACTACTACTAATTACACGCACGTTGGCGCTACTAGTGGAGCATCTGGAGCGAAGGAACTTTGTAACACAGCATCAACATGGGTTCAGGGATGGCAGGTCCTGCCTCACAGGGTTACTTGAATTCTACGACCAGCAACAAAAATAAAGCAAGAAAGAGAAGGTGGGCAGACTGCATATTTTGGATTGTCAGAAAGCTTTTGATACAGTGCCACACAAGAGGCTAGTGCGAAAGTTGGAGATGCAGGCTGGAGTGAAAGGGAAGGTACTCCGGTGGATAGAGGAGTACCTAAGCAACAGGAGACAACGAATCTGTGTGAGGGGGTGAGGTCTCAGATTGGCGAGACGTTACAAGTGGAGTCCCGCAGGGGTCAGTGCTTGGACCTATACTGTTTCTGATATATGTAAATGATCTCCCAGAGGGTATAGATTCGTTCCTCTCAATGTTTGCCGACGATGCAAAAATTATGAGGAGATTGAAACAGAGGATGATAGTAGGAGGCTACAAGATGACCTAGATAGACTGAGTGAATGGTCCAACAAATGGCTGTTGAAGTTCAACCCGAATAAATGCAAAGTAATGAAACTAGGCAGTGGAAACAGGAGGCCAGCCACAGGATACAGAATAGGAGATGAAGTACTTAATGAAACAGACAGAGAGAAAGATCTAGGAGTTGATATCACACCAAACCTGTCTCCTGAAGCCCACATAAAGAGAATAACGTCTGCGGCATATGCGAGGCTGGCTAACATCAGAACGGCGTTCAGGAACCTGTGTAAGGAATCATTCAGAATCTTGTACACCACATATGTAAGACCAATCTGGAGTATGCGGCCCAGCATGGAGCCCGTACCTTGTCAAGCACAAGATGAAGCTGGAAAAAGTCAAAGGTATGCTACTAGACTAGTCCCAGAACTAAGAGGCATGAGTTATGAGGAAAGGCTGTGGGAAATGCACCTTACGACACTGGAAGACAGAAGAGTAAAGGGGACATGATCACAACCTACAAAATCCTCAGGGAATCGACCAGGTAAACAAGGATGAACTATTCAACACTGGAGGGACGCGAACAAGGGACACAGGTGGAAGCTGAGTACCCAATGAGCCACAGAGACATAGAAAGAACTTTTTCAGTGTCAGAGTAGTTAGCAAATGGAATGCACTAGGAAATGATGTGGTGGAGGCTGACTCCATACACAGTTTCAAATGTAGATATGATAGAGCCCAGTAGGCTCAGGAATCTGTACACCAGTTGATTGACGGTTGAGAGGCGGGACCAAAGAGCCAAAGCTCACCCCCGCAAGCACAATTAGGTGAGTACAATTAGGTGAGTACACACATCCTGGTGTGTGTGTGTGTGTGTAATCCAGGTGTATCCTGGATTCCTCCAGGATACAACCACACACCACCACTTGCATCAGAGGAGCTCCAGCATATTTCAACAATCCTAAGTATTGTAGTACAGGTTGATGATAGTGAGTGGTGTCCCAGAGAACATAAAGGTATAGTGCTTTTGAAAAATAGGTGAGATAACAGGAATGTGCCAAGGGAAGTGAAAAAATCAATGAGAAAAAGTTGCCCCTAGTGTTTCCAGTGCAGAGAAGAACATTCAAGATGGCCGCCGGCAAGAGGAAAAACAAAACAGAGCTTGATTTTGCGGGATTCAATGAAGAAAGCATTGATATTAGTAGTCTACATAACAAGTTGGTAAAATTAGATACTATAGTGAACTCTCATGTAGAAATAATTAGTAAATTGAAAGAAAGTAATGACCATTTGAATAGCAAAGTTTTATGTCTTGAGGATATAGTGAAAGACTTGTGCAAGGATAAAATCAATTGGAAACAAATTGCAAAGCCATGGAAGAAGAAAATAAACTCTTAAAAATAGCTTTGGAAGAAGTTAAAGTAATTTAAACATAAATGACTACAATAGGTTAGGTAAGGAATTCAACAGGAGAAACAGCTTTTGTCAGCACAGATGGAGGAAGTTACACAGGGAATAGAACAGTGCAAGAAAGATATGCAACTCACCTATGCACAAGTGGCCAAGGAGAAGGAAAAAATTGAAGAAGCAGTAAAGGAAGTCAAACACTGCAGCAACCAAGATAAAACAAACATTAGGCTGGAAGTGAGAAAAGAATTGGCATCTAACCGAAGTTGGTGCAAAACACAGTTGATCGGAGTAAATCCCTGATAATTTTGGTTGCAAAGAAAAGGAGATAACATCTAGGTCAGAAAGAGCTGTAGAAGAAGCGAAAGTAGTAGATAAAATTGTTGGCCTCGTAGAAGGTCTTACAACCATAGAGAATGTGTGCGACTACAGGAGAATAGGCAGATATACGTAAAAGGGAAAGATCGACCTTTGAGGATCACCCTAAATGGTGCCAAACAGATGGAAGAAGTACTAAGGAATGCTAGAAATTACAAAGTGATGAGGATGGGAAAGTGTGGTCGTTAAGACGAGATCTTTCAAAAGAAGACAGAGAGAAGCTGAAACTGAACCTCGCCGAGGCAAAACGTTTAAATGAGAGCAGGAATGAAGAAGAAATCAATT
>WNGS01166011.1:11049572-11066491 GCA_020271785.1 Procambarus virginalis | reverse complement strand
GCCTCTAGCCAACACCCATCACTCAATTATGTAACTGCTCTGCTTTTGAATATTTTCACAATGCTTTGCAACTTTTCTGTAAGAAACGTAAAAGCTATATTTGTTTTCTATTAAAAGCAAATATAAACTGTTCACATGCACATATTTCCATAACTTAAATTATTATTTATGTTCAAAAATAAATAAGGAATAATGAAATGATCATAAACATTTGTTTTGTCAGTATTGCCATGCATAATCTATTATCATTACACTGTTTGTTTTGTATCTATACTCTAGAAAATTCATGTGCGAACATTTTGACATCAAATTTATACAGTACAGGTACTTATAACCCAAAAAACCAGTGTTGAATGTAATGAAACGCCAGGATCTGGTGAGACCCAGAGGCTTCCCGGAGCTAATCGGGCTGATATGAATGTATTGACCCTGGCACCAGTCAATGCACATGGAGTTTTAGACCTACCGGGGACCACGAGCCAGAACCTGGACTTCCTCAGAGAAGCATGAGGACATGGCCTATACAAACCCGTGTGGTGGAAGCATTCTATGTCTGCCAATGACCAGATAGGCATCTAGAAAGGTAAGCGCCCAAAAACAAACTCCTATTCTGGTTAAAATATTGCTACTGACAGCTAAGCTAGTGGACAGAACTCCCCAACGAAACAAGCAAACAAGCATGATGTCACCAAGTCACCGCGACGCTGTTCTGTGCACCTTCCCACCCCCCCTTCCCTGGGAGAGGAAAGGGGGAGCTCAGACCCCCCCCCCCCCCAACACAGGATCCACCCTGCAGTTCTGAACCTAGATCAAACTGGAAAAAAAATGCCGATCAGAGGGAGGAGGTATGCCGGGAAGCCTCCGGGTCTCCCCAGATATGGCATTTCATTACATTCAATGCTGGTTTTCCAAGGAGAGCCACTTTGGCTCCCTGGAGCTACTTACCTGAAGACAAAAAAGAGGGACTTACCTGGGAGGTCGTCAGTGCTCGCTTCTCAATGGGAGGTCGAGACAACAGGCTGCAACTGCTGACCCAATGCAACACAGGCCCGACTAGGCCCAGGAACACTGATAAGGTAGCAGCAGCCAGGGCCCTGTTCGACCTCTAAAACCCAAAAACCCGGTGCCCGAATGTCAGCCCAAGATATGTTACTAAAACAGCAGCCAGCGCAGCAAACTTTTGAACGTCGTGGGCAGGAGGATAGACCGCAGGCTGGCTAGACCGAATAACCCTGCATATGACCTGCAGACCTAAGCCTTTAACAGGGAACAAGGGAAACCGGATCAACCCAAAGCGCGTTCCTGGCCACTGAAGCCAAGGCACGCAAAAAATTGCAAAGAGCCGCAACCAGGTTCAACACATGATGCACCCACGGCCTGACCAACCAAGCATCAATGACCCAAGGGCTCCTCCAGAAAGCCGTCATCTAATTCTTCGCCAGAAAAGAAGGAAACGGCTGCAAATGAACAAACCAACTACCAGGACCGAAAGAGCAGAAACCCCTGTGCCAGAGGAGAGCATGAAGCTCCCCAACCCAATCCTCAGAGGCCAATGCCAATAAGAAAAGAGCCTTGGCAAAACAATCCTGAAATGAATGAGCAACCACAAACCGAGGTGAAGATTGGAAATAGAGCACCTGGTCCAATGACCAAGACGACTTAGGCGGCACAGGAACAGGTTGGAGGTGAAACAAAGCCAGACACACCTTGCGGAACAGTGTAGAAGTACTGTATCATCAATGCCGAACGCAAGCTGCAGTGGCTCAGCCAGCACTGCACGATATGAGGAGACAGTATTCGGCATAAGATGACGGTCCTGGAAGAACCGCAAGAGGAAGGACAAGACAACCCTATTAGACAGAAGTAAACCTACGAAGTTATAAGAAAAAATGGAAGGACCACCAGGAAACTTCATACTGCCGCCGAGACGAATAACGCAGGTGGGACACCATCAATGAAGCTACCTGCTCACCATACAAGTAATGATAGACTCAAGTCAGAAAAACCAGAAGCGAAAACTCAAGGAGAAGATCGAACCAGCCATGTAACGGACTGGACAGATCTGTTGAAAGAGGCAGAGCTGAGGGAAGACCCTCGGGGGGGGGGGGGGGGGGGGTCTTCCCTAAACATCAAGCAAGCAGCATCTGAAACCAAGGCTGGGCCGGCCACCAAGGGGGCAGAAAGACAACTCTCCTTTGGTAAGTCTCCAAGCGAGACAGGACCTGGAGTAACAACGGAACTGGGAAAGAGAGGTACAGGTAACCCCACCTCGACCAGTCTTGCCTGAAGGCATCGACCCTGACGGCCTCACAGTCGGAGGAAGGGGGCCAAATATACCGGGAGATGCCTCGACCATGCCGGTAACCAAGGTAACCAAGGCGGTGCCGACGCAAAGAGATCCACCTCCGGGAGCCCGTACGTTCGGCAGAGCCAACTGAACAAGTCGGCGTCGACCATCCATTCTGTGGACAAGGGAATGAACCGAGACAGGCCGTCTGCCAGGAAGTTGGACACTCCACGAACGTGAACGGCCAGGGAAGCAAAACCCTGAGAAATCAGCAGACTAGTCACCCGAAGCAACCAGCCCCAAAGAGCCAAGAACTGCATCAAACCATCGCGGTTCAGACAATGAACCACTGGAGAACCGTCTGAATGGAGCCGGATCGTCGATTTGCGAGTGACCCGAACCCTCCAAAGTGACATCCATACTGCTGCGAACTCCCACACCGTGCTGTGAGCCCGACAGAAGAACAGACCCTACCGACCCTGGCCGGCCTGGTCACAAAGCCCCAGCCAAGAGATGACATGTTCGTGAATACATCGAGCGAGGGCTCAGCTATGCGCCAAGGCACTGAACCCTGAGTAACCCAGAGACAATTTAAAAGTAAATTGTCTGGCCCCTTTCTGGCCCCTTGATGGCCAGACCAATCTTCGTTTCAGACGCTGCTTGCTTGGTGCTCAAACCTGACCCGGCGGGTAGACCATCACAGCAAAGTTCAGGCTCCCGCACAAACCTTCGAGCAACCGTGCATGCCCCCCCAGAAACAGGCGAAGGCAGGACTGCAGTCGAAGCAGAGCCTCCAGAGGGAGAGACAAGGAAGCGGTCCTAGAGTCCCACACAAGACCCAGCCAAGACCAAACCCGAGAGGGAACCAGATAGGACTTCCTCCAGTTCACCAGGAACCCGAACACGGCGAGCTGGGAAAGAACCAAATCCCTGGCAAGCAGATATGCGAACCAGCTGGGAGCCCACACCAACCAGTTGTCGAGGTAGGCCATAACCCAAACCCTAACAGAAGCAAACGGGCCACCATGATCTGGGTACGGGCGTGTGAAAACACAAGGAGCCAGATTGCCAATTCAAGCCGAGTGGAGGGCAGCGAAAGTGGTAACCTTGACGCCCCACAACAAAACCGAGCCAGTCCCTGAACCCCAGATGAATTGGGACGTGCCGATACGCATCCCGGAGGTCCAGTGACACCATCCAAGCATCCGGCTCCAACAGAGGATGTACCTGGGACAGAGTAGTCATCCGAAAGGAGGGAAATAAACCCACAGGATCAGATGAAACAAATCCAGAATGAACCTGAGGTCCGCCTGTTTCGGAACCGAAACAGGTGGGAAACCCACCGAAGGGACGAGGTCGTTTTGACCACACCCAAGCAAACCCACTCTAAGATAACCTGACAGAGTGCAAGAAAAGAGACCTGCCTCGCCAACACGAAACCCCTCGAAGGAGATGGGGACACCCAACGCCACCGCAGGCCACACGAAACAACCCAAATGGCCTACAAATCGTGGGACCAGGCGCGAGCAAACAGGGCGAGACTCCTCCCCATCGCCCCGTCAATGGGACAAACCGCGAAAGGGCCAACACCCTTTTAGTGAACCTGCCTTCCGAACAGAGCGATCACTGCGCCAAACAGGTGAAGACGGATCCAAAAGCTGCGCAGGCTTCGAAACCGGCTCCACTGGCCTACCACAATGGGAGGAACCCCAATCCCAGGCACAACCCTTCAGGAAACCCCCCCATGGGCCCCCCCCCCCCCGAAGAACCAACAAGACATGGGACAACAATTGGAAGAAGCTGTCTGCAGATACTGCACCACCACAGACTCTGTAAACAGCAAAGGACAAAAAGGCGAAGAAAACCTAAGAGCCAGGGCCCAAGTTGATTCCAAGGAGGAAGCAAGCACCTGCCGACACGCGAGCCGGGAAGTAAAAAACAGCAACACCACATCACGCAGGTTCGGCGAGAAAAGCTTAAAAAAGACGACGACGCACACACTGCCGAGGCTAACGCATCAGACCCGGAATTGGCCCCAAGCACCTCCACATCCCCCTTACGCCAGTCCGAGGACATCTCGAGAAGGGAAAAGAACAGCAAGACTGACACCAACAGGCCATGGCGGTGCAAGTCCTCAGCAACCAGGGTAGCCGAAAAGGTGAGAACCTGCACAATGCCGACATCCTGAGGAAGGGCAGGGGCGAATAAGCACACATTGAGGTGCTCAAATTTCCCCCCCCCCCTCCCCCCAAAAACCTGGACCACCGTATGAGCCTTGTGCCACTCAAGTATGCCGAAACGACAGAGCGTATGTCACGCCTCCAACAAGAAAAAGGGGCAATCCACAACCCAAGGAATGACTCCGGAACCTCATAACGATCCCAGTAATGAAAAGTTGATCCAAACACAAAGAAAGAAGAATCCATTATGGAGGCATAATCCGGGTTGTGCAGGAGGTAAGCTGCAATGGCTTCCCGCACCACATGAGGAGGGATGCAAGAGGCCGAAAATCTCTGGAAGGATGGGACCAAAGAACCCAAGGGAGCACGGAACCGAACCTAGGGAGGGATTGACACCAAATCCAACTCGTACGAGGAGGGAGGAAAAGAAAACCCCACTCCCTGTAACGTCAAGCCCCGCTCGGTGGGTACAACCCAAGCGGGGTCCAACAGGGCCCAATGCCCCCCCAAGTCAACCTCTCCCCCATCCCCAGGAACCTCCCCATGAAGACCCGGGGCCGAGCCGCCCTCCAAGTCCCCCAAAAAAAAAAGTCCAAGAAAGTTAACTTTCTCCTGATAATTACCTTACCTTGTGGAAGGTGACCCTAAGCCCCAAGGGCAGTACTTACCAGGCACCTAGGGAAGGGAACCCTAGATGCATGCAGCCCAAGTACTTGTGAAATTACTCCTGACTTGCACACCACCAATTAGACAGCACCACAGCACAAGGCACAGGACTGGAAAATGGGAGCCAGAGGCACACGACCTTGCCAGTTCACATCAGCCACAGAACTGAAGGGTAGATAGCCAGCGCAGGGGCCTGGGGGATGCACAGACAGTGGCACGGCAACATGATAACGTCATGCTAGTTTGCTAATTTTCGTTTGGGGAGTGCTGTCCACTCGTTCGGCTTTCGGTAGAAATAGTTTCACCAGAATAGGGTTTTGTTTTGGGGCACTTACCTTTCTGGGTTCCTAACCTGGTCGATGGCAGACATAGAATGCTTCCAACCACACGGGGTTTCTATAGGCCATTGCTCCTCGTGCCTTTCTGAGGGGGGACAGGTTCTGACTCGTGGTCCCCGGTAGGCTTAGAACTCCATGTGCATTGACTGATGTGAGTCTAATACATTCATATCAGCCCGGTTAGCTCCATGGACCCGAAGGGGCTCCCCTCAGAAAGTAACAGTTCTTGAAAAATTATAAATATTTTAGGAGTCGCTGAGCAGGGCCTGGAAAGGCACACAGCATATACGGTTAAAGTGTATACAATTTTTTTTTACCTGTCTAAACTTTTTTGTGCAAAACTTTCAGTGCCACATTTGTAACATACAGTACTTTATTTTTATAATCAGGAGCATGCAATTTTGATGAATAAATCCTTTTATTCAACCTAAATGTATTATGTTAATCAGCCCATATACTGAGTACTAATATATAATGAATAACATACTTGTTGAAGGTGAAGATATCTCTCTCTATGATATCGGAGAGCTGCTGCTGGGTATTAATGTCCAAGGATGAGAACTCCAGCTTTGTAGGTTCTAATGGAATTATTTCTGGGAAGGTAACTTCACCACCAAAATCCATCAATTCCACAGCTGAGAAAGGGTTATATATTTGTATGTCATTTTATGTTTTTTCTCATATTAAATAAAGAGTGCAGCATAAATATCAGTATTGATATTAACAAAAGTTTGCATTATATTATCAAATAACTCCCCAGCATGGCAGAGGAAATTGCCTCTTCCTACTCACCTTCATGAACATAACTCTGCATACCGCCTATATATGACCAGTATGACATTCAACCCAGACATATGTCTGGAAAGCATCCCCCTGTCACCCTCCACCCTGTGCCAGAGCCCCAGGCAGGTGCAAGACCAGACCTGCCGGTTCATGGTTACCTGTGGGTAACACACAGTCCTGCTGCCAGCTTGTAGTTCCAAGCCTCGGTGACAAAGGATATGATGTCACAAGCAGGGGTAAGGGTACACCTGATCTCCCTCACTGCAGTAGTCTCTCCTCAGGTGTTCAGGGTACAACATTACGACCTACACTCGATGCTTGCCTCCCGCTGCTTCACATGCATGTTCTATTCTTTATGTAAATAGTCCTTCAGTCTCACCTATATTGTTGTATTAACACAAATGTATCCATGTGTAATTATTATCATTTTTCTTGTGTGCTAACCAAGTGTGTTCTATCAGGGGTTTCAGATATTTTTCATTATTAATATTAGAGTAAATTGTGTTAATTTTTTGTCTGGTTATTCTTTCAATTCTGTGCAATTTTCACACTGCGAGGGCCAAACTGGCACTTTTTTTTTTTTTTAATGCGAGGTACGAGCCATATTATATCTGTCCAGTAAAGCTGTACCACTGCGTCACATTGTCACAATATAATATAAAGGAATGCTGAAAAGCAGGCATTAATGATTATACTAGGGATAATAAGAAACTTAGTTGTTTGTCATGCCCTTCAAAAACACCTGGGCAAAATAAGCATGGAGTAACAGCAGGAAAATTGATTTTAAAGTGAATAAATGCCACGTAATAAATAGAATGTAGAACAGGGGAAAATAGGCCACACACACACAACCTACAAATTACCTGAAAAAGCTTTAAGAATTCTGATAAAGATAGATCTAGAGGGGGTGCTGGATTAACAAAAATCTGTCACCTGAGGATCAAATAAAGAACATTGTATAAGGAGCATATGCTATGCTTTCCAACTTTAGAATTACTTTTAAATACATGGATGGTGAAATATTAAAGAAATTGTTCACGAATTTTGTGTGGCCAAAGTTGGAGTATGCAGCAGTTGTATGGTGCCCATATTTCAAGCAGCACATCAGTAAACTGGAAAAGGCGCAAAGACATACAATTAAATCGGTGTCGGAACTGAAAAACAAGGGCTACGAAGCGTGGCAATCTGTGGTAACCAATGGGCACACAAACTGGTTCCCTGCAAAACAGAAAACCTGTGAAACAATGTGGCTGCCATTAGATAGAGTACCTCTGAACTTCCACAGAGGATTGGGTGAGAAGGAGCACATGCAAGGAACAAGTCCCACATGACTCAGGGTCATAGGTGTCATCAACCCAACAAGCAGCATGATAGTGGAAGAATGTATGAACATCACCCGATGGCACAGGCAATGAACAACCCACAAATTCACACAAGGCGAAGAAGAGGTATCCATAGTACAGCTGAGCCTGTGGGGGATACCCAGGGCCTGCAGGGTGAATGAGCCCTGCAGGAAGCCCAGGCATTGGAGCCTGCTATGCTGGTAAACCCTGTTGATGCAGGCAACCAAGCCACCCAAGCCTGAAGGGGCTGTGCCCCCTAGGCGTGATGCCAGCCGCGTACGCCACCAGAGTTAGGAGTTTCACCGGACATCATAGAGCGCGGACACACGACAGTGAGCACTTCAGATTGAAGGTCAGGAAGCCTCGCTCAGTGGATTTAAGCAGCCAGGATTCGGTAGTTGGAGCCAGTCCGTAGTTGGAGCAGTCTCCAACTACGGACGTTGGAGAAGACTAGTGGACTCCAGGGAAGCACAAGGAAGCAGAGTTTCGATGGTGTGAGTGCGCCAAGAGCTCTTTGCTGATAGTCTTCAACGGAGGAGGGTTGTCAACAGGAAAGGGCGGTGAAGAGCGCACGAGAGAAGCCCCGACACGACGTGTGAGCTGCTGTGACACGGTCGCGTCCACTGGAGGATAGAAGGGAACACTGTATTCACCTAGTTATATTCACCAGTTGTGCTTGCGGGGGTTGGGCTCTGCTCTTTCGGCCCGCCGCTCAACTGTCAATCAGTCAATTGTTACTAATTTTTTTCCCCACACACACACAAATAAACACACACACACACACACACACACCCAGGAATCAGCCCATAACAACTGTCTAATTCCCAGGTACCTATTTACTGCTAGGTAACAGGAGCATCAGGGTGAAAGAAACTCTTCCCATTTGTCTCTGCCTAGTCCGGGAATCAAACCCAGGCCACCGGATTACGAGTTTTGTGCACTGTCCACTCAGCTACCAGACCCCATACTGTGAACGAGACTATGAGAGTTTCTCTACAGTGCACAGGTGAGTGAGGGCGACAACGTGCTCAGAGTTAGCCTTCAGTGCCAGAAGAAGGACCTGCCATCTTGGGGACTGAGCACGGCATGGACGCATACTGTAAGTCACCTTAGGACCCTGTGGTTCCGGACCTGATCAACGAGGACCAACCAGGGAGCAGAGGACCACAGCTACCACCTTGGGGACACGGAGGCTTGTAGCACAGACAGTTTAAGGTTGATTAATTTCCCTTCCAAATTTCCTTGAGTCAGGTGATGAAGATATCATCAAGATTATTATTGATGTTGTAGAGTTGATCTAGGGCTAGGATTTGCCAGAATCATACATTTATTACTTGTGTGGAGGCAGCTTCATTAGTGATGATGAGAGGCGGTGACCGGTCCATAAGTGCAGGCGCTGGACATTTAACTCCCAGCTGACCGAGTTGTCAGATACGTCATGTGGAGAGTTACCGCCAGCTGCCAGTTCTACAGTTTATCTTTATGCATACTGTAGACTTTTTCTAGTATACCTAGTTATTATTTTACATTTCTGTTTGCGTGTCTCCTCCATCTCTAAGGGTGATTATGAAAGTAATTCAGTATTTGCATAACACTACTTCTGTCACTATTTCCTTGGCTGGCAATACTTAATAACACCACTGAGAAGCGTTGCTGGGACACGAATTCTGATACGCAGCTGGCGACCTTAGCAGGTGGATGTTCCAGGTGAGTGATGAGTAACCTGGATGAAGTGTTACACGGGCAAGCTCGGCTGAAGTGTAGAAGGCTACGGAATCAACAACTCACAGTGAGAGAAGTTTCTCCACACCCTACGGGTAAAAGACCAGTTAGTGGGTAGTGACTCAACCTCTGGTACGACTGGGGGCTCCCAGGGTAGTCAGTGGCACCCAAGGACAGGGAAGCAAGACCCATAGCAATAGTTATAACATCTTTCTTTACATCTCTTGCTCATCGATAACATCGCCAACCATAACACTGTCCTCCTAAGGTTTTCCCAATGTCAAGAAAACGGTCAAATTAACACTTTCGCAGGCTGACGACATCAAACGTCGTCATTCATTTTTCTCTTGATTCTACTCCGACGACAACGTCCGGAGTCACTCATTAAAATATTTGTTAAAAATTTAAATTTTATCCGATCAATCTGGTAATGGTTTCAAAATGAGCACCTTTAGATTGCACACAATTTAGCACTTTCACACCCATATGTCGCTTGAGCGCGACCTATTTTTTTATCTTGAATGCATCTCAAGCGGCATTTGAAAAAATATTTCTATAAAATCCAATTCTTATCCGATCGACTTGGGGATAGTATAAACATGTTTGTCATGAAATTTTCATTTTCTCTAATAGCCACATAGCCTATTTGGGAGAACAGTATCTTCGTGGTAAGACCATTGTATTGTTGACACGACAAGTGTAATCGAAGTAGTTTTTTATTTGGTGCCGGTCTAACGCATCCTTGTGTGACATTTTATACATATGTTCTTCTAGAACATTCTATTGCGAACACGTTGGTACAAAAATTAAGTACGTACATCGAAAATTAACATCAGGACAGTGAAAAGAATATACACTTTTCAATAGGGGTTTCGCCAATGTGCCGTCGGGTGTGCGGTAACAGGTAACACTTCGGCCACTTTACACACTCTTGCGGGTATGCTGTGATCAAGATTTTACATTTATATGCATATGTCCGTGTTGGGAATTTTATTGCAATCTCAGTGATACCAAATTTAATGCTGTAGGACAAGTGTGGAGTTGACAACCCTGAAGAGAATAGAAACATTTCGTCGCTGTTTGGCGCTCACAGCTAGTGATCGACGTAGTTCTTTATTTGGTGCTGGTCTAACTCATGCTTTGGTGACATTTTATACTTGTGTTCTTCTAGAACATTCTATTGCGAACACATTGGTACAAAAATGAAATACGTACATCGAAAATTAAGGTCAGGACAATGAAAAGAGTATACACTTTTCAATAGGGGTTTCGCTGACGTGCCGTCGGGTGTGCGGTAACGGGTAACACTTCGGCCACTTCCCACATTCTTGAGGGTGGGCCGCGATCATGATTCTACATTTATATGCATATGTCCATACAGTGGAACCTCTATTAACGAGTTTAATCCATTCTGGCACCGAGCTCGTTACCTGGAAAACTCATCTTAAGAAACAAATTTCCCCATTTAAAGTAAAGGAAATAAATTTAATCCGTTCCACTCCCAAAAACATCCATACTTGTATGACATTTTTTAATGTAAATATAATACTGCACATGTAATTATAAATGTTTTGTTGTTTTTAATGTTTACTTTACCTTATGAAGAGTCGTTGCTGGCTTGAGGGAGACGATGGGGAGGTGGGAAGGAGGACAGGGGTTCGAGACAGAAAATTGTCATTAAACATGTTCACACACCGGGTTGTCACTGCTTGATCAGGGTGATGTTTTTCTAAGAATGCGGTCACTTTTTCAAACATTCCCAACACTTCCCTAATTTACCTTGAAGAGGCAGCAGCATCCTCCCGTACCTCCTCCTCCCCTGATGAGAACTCTTGTGCCTCCTCTTGATTAATGTCCTTCTGAAGTTCCAGGAATTCCTCAGTGGTCAGTTCCTCACTGTGCTCCTCCACTAACTCCTGCACATCAGCAGCATCCAACTCCAGACCCAAAATTTGCCCCAGAGCAACAATATCATCCACTAGATGCGCTTCCAGGTCTTCCACAGGTGCAGATGCAAGTGCAGGACCGAAACCTTCAAAGTCTCGCTCAGGGACACCCTCAGGCCACAGGTTACGCCATGCAGAGTTTAGAGTCCTCCGTGTCACTCCTTCCCAGGCCTTTACGATCAAACGTAAGGCACCCAGGATATTGAAGTGGTTCTTCCAGAATTCTTTGAGGGGGTCAGCCCTGTATTGTCGGTCACATCAACACACCTCTCCAACAAGGCCTTCATGTAGAGTTTCTTAAAGTTTGCAATGACTTTCTGGTCCATAGGTTGGAGAAGTGGAGTGGTATTGGGAGGAAAGAACCTGATGGTGATGAACTGATTTTCGGGATACAATTCATCTCGCATCTGTGGAGGATGTGCAGGAGCATTATCGAGCACAAGCAAGGCCTTGAGTGGCAACTGTTTCTCTTCAAGATATTTCCTCACTGAAGGGCTAAAAACATCATTGATCCATTCAGTGAAGAATATCCGCATGACCCAGGATTTCTTATTGGACCTCCACATCACATTCAGTCGCGCCTTGTACACTTTACATGCCTTGAACACGCGTGGATTTTCCGAGTGGTAGACTAGCAGCGGCTTGACCTTGCAATCGCCACTTGCATTGGCGCAGAGGACGAGAGTAAGCCGATCCTTCATCGGTTTGTGGCCAGGCAAAGATTGTTCCTCCTGTGTGATGTAGGTCCTCTTCGTCATTTTCTTCCAAAACAGGCCAGTCTCGTCACAATTAAAAACTTGTTGGGGCAAGAACTCCTTTCCAGCAACAAATTCCTGGAACTCTGCTACAAATTTCTCAGCAGCAGTTTTATCAGAGCTGGCAGCCTCCCCATGTCGCACAACACTGTGGATACCGCTTCTCTTCCTAAATTTCTTAAACCATCCATGGCTTGCCTTAAATATCTCCTCCTCTTCAGACGATGCACCTGGTGTCTTCCTGACAAGGTCCACATACAACTTCTTGGCCTTCGCACAGACAAGAGCTTCAGAGACACTATCGCCATGCAATTGCCTTTCATTCATCCAGACTAGCAGTAGCTTTTCAACCTCTTCTAGGATTTGTGGACGTTTCTTGTTAACCTTGGTAACTCCTTTAGCCACCTCAAGCGTCTTAAATTGTTCCTTCCTCTTCAGAATGGTACAAATCGTTGAAGATGACCTGCCATACTCCCTGACGAGATCAACCACACACACACCACGCTCATGCTTTGCTATTATTTCCTTCTTCACTTCCACAGTAATTGTCGCTTTCTTCCCCTTGCCAACACTGTCTTTAGCAAGCAGCTTCTTTGGCGATATCACGCATTACAAATTGCAGTCACAAAACCACAAAAAAAAAACAGAAAAGCGCAAATAAATCCAGAGGGATGCTTGTCGTGCAAGATACAACAACAACACTGGCGTCGGAGGCATCCGAGAATTTGTGAGAACCTGCGAGACGCTAGGAAGCACCATGTGGTTTCGCTCGTTAATAGAGGCGAGCTCGTCAATAGAGACAAATTTGCTGCGAGTGGCTCGCTCGTTACTGGAAAAACTCGTTAAAAGAGCTGCTCGTTAATCGAGGTTCCACTGGATAGGGAATTTTATTGCGGTCACAGTGATACTAAAATTAATGATGTAGAACAATTCTGGGGTTGACAAACATGAAAGAGCATGAACATTTCATCGCAGTTTGGCACTCAAGGCTAACGATCGCCATAGTTTTTTATTTGGTGCGGGTCTCACGTCGGCTTTGGAGAAAATGTATAGATATATTCCTGTAGAGCATTCTCTTGCGAACAAAATGATACCAAACTTACATACATACATGGAAATTTAAGGTGAGTAGACCAAAAAGACTATAAACATTTAAGTGTCGCTGCGCGGTCGCCCAAAACGAACGGCGCATACTGGGGAAAGTTACACAGGGACTGTCGGGCGCGCGAAAGTGCTAAAGTCTCTTCTCCTAACCTATCAGAGGACCCAAAACAGAAAATGGGGTAGTATGTCACCTTCACGAGCCGCTTCCATTTTCAAGTACAACAATTTTTGGCCTTATGTAACACACATGATCAAAATGCAATATTCTTTGTAAGAGAGCAGGTTGAATGGTTAGGGAACAGGATAAGAAAAATCATGCTTTATATCCATACACATGATTTTTTTTTAATTCACTGAGGTGAAGTTGTAATGGCTCAGACACAAAGACTCTTCTTTCTCCTATTTCCCTCCTCTCTCTTTTATCCTCCCTTCTTCCCCCCTTCTCTCTACTTCACCAGGTCATCCCAGACTTGGTGTAAAGGATCCGAGCGTAAATTTCAATTGGTTTTCTCAATTCAATTTCTCTGGACCGCTCAAGGCATCAGATTACAACCATATCGAATTATAAGGTGGCCTTACAAGTCTCTCTTCATCATGTGGTTTACAATAGGGCAGTGAAGTGGTTTGGCAATAAGGACGGATTTCCACTGTTCATGGATGTAATTCCGTAGCCTTGGTGTCAGACCCAAGGCCTAGTTCAGTTTATTGGGTATAGACCTAGAAAGGAGGTGGAGCTTCTGAGGACAAGGTACCTTCAGGGGTGGAGCCTAGATTTCACCTTGAAGGATGCGAGAGCACAAGATTTTTGTGTGGACTGGGAGTACAAAGTGGGATTGGGTGATCTACAATGAAGCCACAACATCGGCTAAGGAGAGTTGGGGAAGGTAATGTCTATTTGAGTTTCCCCACACAACATGTAGTCCATATATATACCTTGCCTCTTAACACTTTCGTTCACCCCGCGCGCCACCTCTCCAACCTGTCCTCTTAAAAAGAACGTCGCTTTTGGCCGTTTGCCCGTATGGCCGAATTTGGACGTAATTTGAAAATTAAAAAAAAAAAAAGAAAATAAATTTGGGATTTTTTTTCAACAACATTAAGTTAAGGGTCCTCTGATAGGTTAGGTGGGCAGGAAATTCTCATACAGTTTCAAAACGTTATGAAAAACGTTAATTTAAAGTGTCCTCTCATAACCTATGCGCGTACGCCGAACGACTCAAATAGAAAACGGAACAGAACGTCACTTTTGTGAGTCGATTTCATTTCAAATTACGTCCAAATTTGGCCATATCGCGCATACCAGCCAAAAGTGACGTTCTTTTTAAGAGGACGGGTTGACCTCTCAACTGTGCGTAGTGGGTCCCGGCGTGTCCCGGGAGCGAGCGTTAATTCCGTAAAGTGTATACTCTCTTCAACTTTGTCACCTCAATTCTCATTCTACGAGATTAAATTTGGTATCATTGTGTTCGCAATAGAATTCTCTACAGCACTAAATGCATATAAACTCCAAAAGCCTGGCTAATTACCCGCAGCAAACAGAGAAAATGCGAACGAGTTACCCAGGAGCGCGCGAAAGCGCTAAAATGTTTTCACTATTTTTACTCTGGTCACCTCAATTTTCGTCCTAGGTCTTTCATTTTGGTCTCATGGGTTCGCAATAAAATTCTCTAGAGGAACAATAGCATATAAATAAAAAAACCTGGTCACGCTCCAATCGCCGACGAGTTGAAGACGGGCCACGTTAGCTGCGAGTGAGCGCCCAGACGCCTTCCAGCTAAACTCCCAATTCCTGCCCACAAATGTTTGTACTATTGTGTGTTGAACATGACATAGGTGTGTAGGGAAGACATAGGCGCGCATTTTAAAACCCATTCCCCAAAAAATCGGATAAAATCCTGATTTTTGGCGATTATTTAAAGTGGATGACGCAATGCTGCGTCATGCCCGGCAGCACCGTCAGTAAACGGATGACGCAATGCTGCGTCATGCCCGAGTGGAAGTGTTAAGGAATAGGATGTCATTATAGCTTAGGGTTATTTACTCTGCAAAATCAAATAAATTTACTTTAAATTGTCTCCTGGTATTTCCATATCTCCCTAAATTAATTTCCGAGATATAGATCTTGAGTTGTGGACATCACCTGAAACCTCTGAGCATATAATGAGTATAGATATCTCCCTGTAATTCATGAAGCCAAGGTAGAAGGAATTCCATTCACCCAGTAATTATAAAAAAAAACAGCATTGAATGTAATGAAATGCCATTTTTGGGCAAGACCTGGAGGATCCCGGAGCTATACCAACTAATGTGTTTATATATTAGACCGTGGCAACAGTCAATGGAAGGAGTTCTAGGCCTACCGGAGGATCAGAGCCAGAACCTGGCCCCCTTAAGAGAGCGCAATGGCCTAAAGACACCCCTGTGTAATTGGAAGCACTGTCTGCCATCTACCAGGTCAGGCACTCAGAAAGGTAGGAATGCCAAAACAAACTACAGCTGGTCAAAAATTGTAACCCAAAGCCGAACAAGCAAGCAGAACTCCCCCATCAGAAAACAAGCATGATGTCACCACAGCTGCCAGCCGCTGTCTGCGAAACTCCCCTTCCCTGGGAGGTGGAATGGGGGGCCCCAGACCTCCCGCACTACCTACCCAACCCCAGTTCAGAGGCTGAAAGAACTACCTAACCAAAGATAAAGGAAAGACCCGGGAGGCGGCGGCCACTCGCTATTCAACTCAAAGTCGAGACAACTGGCTGCAACCTGCGACGCAAGGCAACACACGCCTGAGAATGGAGTGTGTTGCCCCAACAATAGCGAGAGCGGAGGAAAGGACATCCCCGAAGGAACCAGAACAGTCGGCAAAGCCAGATCCATCCGATGGGTAGACTAGCATGGCGAAGTTCAGACGCCCGCACAGCTGCTTGAGCAACCAACGAGTGGCTTGTGGGCTCTCCAAAAACAGCCGAAGGCGGGATTGCAGCCACAGCAACGCCGCAGGAGGGAGAGACAAGGAAGCGTTTCAAGAGTCCCATACAAAACACAGGAAGATCAGACAAAGCTCAGGGAAAGAGGGCCGCACCGCCAGCTCCAAACCCCACGATGGAGGAGGAGCCACCCAATGCCACCGCAGGCTGGAGGAAACGACTCGAACGTCAACAGGCGAACCGCAAAAGGGCCAATGACCGTTACGAGAGCCCGACCGACGCTCAGAGTGACCACTGCGCCGACCAGATGCTGACGGCTATACAGGAGGGGCCGGCCTCGAATCTGGCACTACTGGCTTATGATGACCGAAAGAACCCCAAGCCCTCGCACGACCCTTCCGGGCAGGACCACTACGGCCTCCCCGGAGAACTAAGTTCAACAAAGGCCGGCATCTAGACGAAGCCGCATGCAGAAAATGCACCACCGTAGACTCTGTAAACAGCAACGGATGAAAAGGGGACAAAAATAAAAGAGCCAGGGGCCCAAGCAGAATCCAAAGAGTGAACGAGCAGTACCTGCTGGCATGCGAGGTGCTCTGCAAAGAACAGAAACACCGCTTCTTTCAGAATCGGCGCAAACAACCTCAACAAGGCAGTCAACACTTGAGCCGCCGAGGCAAGCGCAACAATTGCAGACTCGGAATCCAGCTCATCCACATCCTACTGAAGCCAGTAGGAAGACAGCTTCAGCAGTGAAAAGAAGCACAAGACTGCAGCCAAACTCCCATGGGTGCATAAATCCTCAGCGACCAGGGACGCTGAAAGGGAAGGAACCTGCACATGAGCTGCAAATGGCCATTATCTCGAAGCA
>WNGS01166011.1:11000100-11041166 GCA_020271785.1 Procambarus virginalis | reverse complement strand
GTTGGCACGCATTTTAAAACAAGTCCCATAGTATTCAGACAATAAATTAAATTTCTACAAATTTTAAAATATTATAGATGCTGTTTGCGTCATCGGGCATACTCTGTATTTTGGTTTTATGACGGAATATGTGTCATTGGGCAGCAAAAGTGTTAAATTAATGTACCAATCAATCTAAGGTATCTCACCTTAAATAATGAGGAGGTGGGAAAATATAATGCTGATTAAAATGAGAATCATAAATAATACTTCTAAACTCCAGTCACCACTCTATTGATATCACAACTTCAATGTCCAATAAAAACCCTACAAAGCAGTCAACTCAACATGTAAAAGAGCATCAAAATAATAATGCAAGTTCCTTACCCTTCAAATGAGAAACATTGTATGGCAGCCCAGCCAAGCTCTTCCCTGATATATTGAGGTTGTTCAGCTTTATTTTCTTCTTCAACAACTTTTAAGCCAAACACTGTTAGTACTAGACGACTTTCTCTTGGCAAGGTGTTAACCCGTGCTCCAAAATCCAACTGTTCAAGTACAATCAATGGTAAAATATAATAACAAAATACTTTTTTTCAATGCTTTGTTTAAACCTAAAAAAAATTGTTTTAAATATATCCTTTAACCCTTAAACTGAGCAACACAAATAGCTGTGTTGAGTAACTGTCACGGGATTGTGACACACAGCTATTGATGTGTTGGAGACCACGCAAGATTTAAAAGTCTTGCGGCTCATGGGTGTTCACATCAGCTTCCTCAGGGCTCTTGTAAACAGATGCCTTTTTTTTTAAAATCGTGGGCAACACTCCGGGGTGTGAGAGCCAACCTGACTGAGCAACTGAGGCTGGTGCGTACAGCATGAACTAACAGCATTACTGTGGTCATCGCCTAAAAATGTCAAATATATATATGTAACTGGTATTATTTAGCAATGATACTATTACAGAAGACCCCTGACTGTGATAAAATGACCAGGATAGCAGGATAATAATAGCAGGATTGTTGTGATAATTAGCGGTGTGTGTAGTATGGTGGGATGAGTAATGCTGAGGGAGGGAGATAGCATCATCTGCTGTGCGACCTCCTGTTATTGTCTGCACTCACCATATCAGCTCAATGGTTCTCTATGAACACGAATGTAGATACAGTACTTATATATAATGTGTGCATTAGTGTAATAGCAGCAAAAGGAGTATGTTGCAGCCATTTGGTTGATGAAGGTGGTATCGCCCTGCATGACTTGTCATGCTGTGTAGAGGGTGGCCACTATGCTCCTTGGGCACCATACCAGCTTAGTTGTACAGTTATTTATTTATTACTCCCTCATCTATCCATATCTCAACTATGGTATTTGTGCTTGGGGTTCTACTACCCAAAATCATTTACGTCCTCTAATCACTCAACACAAAGCTGCTATTAGGACAATATCCAACTCTGGCCCCAGACATCATTCGGTACCCCTACTCAAATCTCTGAATATGTTAGACATTAAGTCACTTCACATTCTCTCATGTGTATTATACATATATAAAATGCTGAACTGTAATGCCAATCCTGACCTCAAAAGCTTCATAGAAGGTTGTAACAGAACCCATAAGCACCACACCAGACATAAATACAGTTTTGATATTCCTAGAGTACGACTTAATCTAACTAGAAATGCTTTACAAATCAAGGGACCCAGAATGTGGATTGACCTTCCCAACCATGTAAAAGACTGTGCCTCTCTCAACCAGTTTAAGAGAAAAACGAAGAAATACCTAATAAATTCCCTGTAACCTGCCTTACCCCTCTATTGTCAACCAATGTCTGTTTTTGTTTTAAATGACGCTGTTTTGTCGACCGAATTGCATTTGTGCTGCTTTTTCAGCCATGTTCCCCCCTTCTTAACTGTTTTGTTTTTCTCAACTCATTTTATTCCTTATGCTCAATTAGTCTTAAGCCTTAGTCATTTAAGTTTTTCATGCCCGAAACGCTTTGCGTAATAGTGGCTTTAGGCATTGTATGTACTAGCCCTATCTATTTACTCCATCACTGTACAATCACTTTTATGTATGTACCTTACCTAAATAAACATTTTGATTTTTTTTTGTTATTGTGAATAAAGCATGTAGATCCTTATATATAATGTGTGTATATAGTGTAATAACACCACAAACAGTACTGTTGGGGGAAAATATTAGTGCATCTGGCTTTGAACCAGTGAGGGAGGCAGCAGTCAGCTGTGTGTGTGGTGACCTCTCTTATTGCCTGAACTCACCATATAGGCTTAGTTGTACAGTTACGGTGAACAAAATATGTAGATACTTATATATAATGTCTGTATTTAGTGAATAAAAGCAAAAACAGTATGGTGGGATGAGGAATGTTGGCGAGGGAGGTGTTGTGGAGGAAGGAAGTGGCTGGCTGGCTGGCTGGTGTGGTGGCCACTCCTCGTTGCTTTCAGACTCACCATACCAACTTATTGTTTTGTTATGGTGAACAAAACATGTAGATACTTATATATAACCTGTGTATATAGTGTAATAACAGCAAAACTATTTGTTTATTGCTTTATGAACATAATAATTGCATCACCAATATGCACACCATAATTTTGAGTATAGCGATGGTTCACACATTTTATTATATAAATATATCACACTATACACAATTGAATATTACTGCATAAAAAATTAAGAAAAAATCAGACACTGAAATAATTAGGTAATAATATCTTTGTGGCAACTCCTGCCTAACAGCTCAGGTGGAGCAGACCTCCACCGATGCTTGCTGTGTCAACACCTCTTTTTTGCAAGACTTCTCTGCCCAACTGCGGCCAAAATATGCCGCCTACGATTTTTTAATTATGTTTTCCGTGATCAGGGAACACAAATGAACACTTTTATAAGACGAAATCTATATATATATTTTTTTGTATTTCTTGCGCCTGGGCCTGTTGCAGGCTATAATTGCAAGAGCAGCCCAGGGGTTAAGCACAAGATGAATTATAAACCCAGCACTTTCACTCTTTTAATCAATAATGTAATTTCTTTCCACATCAGAATTTTAGACCAAGACGGATACCAAAATTTTTTGTACTTCATTGTGCAAATGATAGAATATGCATTTGTAGGTAAATTAAAAGCATTACACCACAAAATTTTAATTCTCATCTATTAATTAACAATATTAACAGCTCAAAGAAAGAAAGCCAGTGTTGAATAAATGAAATGCCTCTTTCTGTTAGAGCTCAGTGGCTTCCTGAAGCTGTCGCTTAGATGGCTCCCTACCACTGGGTCATATCTTTCGTAGGATTCCTGTTTGCCTACCAGAGACCAGAGCAAGAACCTGGCCCCCTCAGAGGTGCAGAGAGCTGGGAATTACTATCATAACCCTCACAGGGAAAGCATCCAGAAAGTCGGCAAAGCTTTATAGACAACTGCAAGGTTCACAGAAAAAGAAGCCTGAAGTGACCAAACAACTGCAATTATTTAGGCTAAATAATAGGTTCAAACGAAACTAACTTGAGTCAGCCCAATGTAAAAAAGTAAAGCGCTCAGGACAGAGCTAGGATCCAAGCGACTATAAGAAATATTGCCGGAACAACCGTGGACATCTTCAAGAGAAAACTGGACTGTTTCCTAAGAGAAGTCCCGGATCAGCCGGGCTGTGGTGGGTATGTGGCTCTGCGGGCCGCTCCAAGCAACAGCCTGGTGGATCAAACTCTCACAAGTCGAGCCTGGCCTCGGGCCGGGCTTGGGGAGTAGAAGAACTCCCAGAACCCCATCAACCAGGTATCAACCAGGTATCAACCAAGCCAGATGCCTGAATAAGCAGTAACACACTACATTGTACAACTTAAAAGTGAACCTAATATAAGCTTCTGCATTGCACTTTTATTAAATGTACAATTAAGAATAAGATGATTAATCAACATAAATCTTAAAATTAAACAATTCATAAAATAGAAATCTACAATAGTAAAATATATACCTGTATTACCGTTATAATTTATAAACGAGATACATAAATTCTTACCAACGACTGAAAACAACTTTTGGATAAAATTTTGAATCTTCGATAACCTTTTTTGTATGTGTATAAACAGGCTGGCCAATACATCTGGATCCATGAAACAATTGTGCCTCTACAAAATATTCATCATACTTCCATTCTAATTGAAGACGATGAAGACCTAGAACCTTAACTGAAACCTTTTCTCTGACATCTTGAATGTCTCGTTGCTCTGCAAAGACAAAAAATTATGCATTTAGTGTAAAATTAATGGTTCTCAGCCATTAAAGCTACTTTTTGCAAGCTACCAGTTAATGGTTCAGTAATGTAAACTGCCAGTCAATGATTCAGAAATGTAAACTACCAGTCAATGATTCAGAAATGTAAACTGCCAGTCAATGATTCATAAATGTAAACTGCCAGTCAATGGTTTAGTAATGTAAACTGCCAGTTAATGGTTTAGTAAACTACCCAACAATGGTTTAATAATGTAAATTACAAACCAGTGGTGCCAATTAATGATCTAGTATATAAATTTCGAAAGGTCTAGTATATAAACTGCCAATCAATGGTCTAGTATGTAAATTGCCAAATGGTCTAGTAATGTAAACTGCAAATAAACAGTTGTGACAGTGTCCCACCCCTATATTTCTTCCTTCCCAGCTTAAAAAGAGTCATATCTCCGTAACCTAAGTATTCTCTGATGTTCAGGGAACATTTTCATGTGTGGGAAAGCGTGGAACGTGATTAAGCTGGCTGTAAAATGGCCAGCTAAGTTTGATAATGCAAGGGGCTTACGCCTTTTTGGGCACAAGACGGTGCCGAGCCATCCTGTCTCCCGCCAAGACGTAGTGATGCCTCCCGGCATCTGATTGGCCAGGTGAGGTCACGTGCCGGAAGTGACCAATGTCCTAGAGTGAGGACGCGCTCGAGTGAGCTCCGGATCTAGAGAGCCCTTACCAGTAGATTTAAGCTTCGCTTTGATACTGCAGACAGTCTGGGAGGCCATCCAACTTCCGTGGAGTGCCCAGAAGCAAGGACGGGCCAGATTAGAGTGCCAAGAGCTCTATGAAGAGTCTGCAGCAGAGAAAACGTTGGGCTGGCAACATTTGGGACGCCCAGAGGACCACGTTATACCTATCAAGCGAGAAGCTACGGCCGGGCGAAATCTACTGGCAGTGAGGCGAGGGGAAGCTGTGCTGGACTGCAAGGTGCCGACAGTGCCAGTGAGAGTGGAGGATGGCAAAGGCGCAGGTACCTGTCTCCAGTATCTTGGAGAAGAGGAGGAGGAAGGCAGTACCTGTTAGGAGCGAGCACGGCGAGGACGCAATACCACGAGGATGACGGAGGAACCTGTGTGTGGGAACTGATCATCAGGAGACCAGAAGCCAGGACCAGGAACCTCAACAGAGGACAAGTTGGCTCCGTGGTTGGAATGAAGTAAGGTAGATAATTGTCCCTACCTTTACCCCTTTTGATCTAGGCAAGCTAGGGTATTTTATATATTGTGAACATTTCTACTTATCATTCTATTGTCTAAGTGACAGTGTTAGGCTAGGAGCCAAGAGCTCATATAGGCTTGATGTTGGTGTGAACATAAATGTGTTGATGCGGTGGTGTTAGTGATCCTGGAGGTAGTAGCTGGTTTGTAAGGAGCCAGCAACGAACTTTGAAACGCCCAGCTGATTGCGTTGCCAGAGGCGTAGGTGTGTCCCACCTCCTGACAGTTGGAGCCGTCAGCAGATCATGTTGCCAGAGGCGCGAGGTGTGTGCCCGCTGCTCGAGGAGTGGACCCAGTCAGCTGACCGTGTTGCCAGAGACGTGTCATGAGAAGTGTTGCCGACAATGGACGATATTCACTTAAAAGACATTTCTTTATGCAATTTATGTGTGTATATATATATACCTTTTCTTCAGTAAATTTTTAAACTAACTGATGAGTTTAAGTGAGCCTCCATTCTCTAGGGCTATATTTATGAGAGACCATTAATGACACCTAGTACTGCACAAGACATTGTATCCTTGAATAATATAACCAATAAGACCACTGACATGTTGCTGGGACACGAGTCTAAACACCCAGCTGGCAACCTGAGCAGACCAGATATTAAAGAAAGAACCTCCCAGTGTCAGGACGGGCAGGTTCAGGTGAGTTATAGGAAGCTTGAACCTCCTCACTCGCTAGGGGTGTATAAGGCCAGCCCTTGGCCGATTGGGGGAGCCCCGGGGCGGACAGTGGCGCCAGGAACTGAGGGGGCTAAGGCCCGTGGGAGCAACCCCAACCACAGGTAGGAAGGGGGTGAACCCTGACAGTTCAGTAGCACTATCGTGTGGAAAGATGAACTTCCTTTTAATCCTCTTACTGCTCTTGTACCACACACACACACACACACACACACACACCACACACACACACACACACACACACACACACACACACACACACACACACACACACACATTATGTACCAGCCTTGCTGGATTTGATATTTACCCTAAATGAGTCGGATATAAGGGAAGTTAAGTTGGAAGCCCCCTTGGGAATGAGTGATCATAGTGTATTGAGCTTTGAGTACCTGGTTGAGCTAGGAATTATCACCCCCAAAAAAGAACTGGGAACCAAAGGGCTGGCGTACAGAAAGGGAAACTATGAGGAGATGAATAAATTCCTATGGGATATACATTGGGACACAGAACTCGGAACCAAGTCCGTACAAGACATGATGGACTATGTCACCCAAAAATGTCAGGAGGCTGTAAGCAGGTTTGTCCCAGCCCAACAGGAGAAAACAGAGAAGCAAAGGAAGAATCCGTGGTTTAATAGGGAATGTATGAAAGCAAAAGAGCTGAACAAAAGGGCATG
Source organism: Procambarus virginalis (assembly GCA_020271785.1). NCBI lineage: Eukaryota > Metazoa > Arthropoda > Malacostraca > Decapoda > Cambaridae > Procambarus > Procambarus virginalis. The sequence goes on along the minus strand of WNGS01166011.1, from coordinate 11,034,307 downwards.
GAGGAACTTTCGTAATAACAGAACACCAGAAAGTAGAGAGAGATACCAGAGAACCAGGAACGAGTATGTCAGTGTGAGAAGAGCAGCTGAGAAAAGGTATGAAAATGATATAGCTAACAAAGCCAAGACTGAACCAAAGCTACTACACAGTCACATCAGGAGGAAGACAACAGTGAAGGAACAGGTGATTAAACTTAGGGTGGGTGAGGACAGGTACACAGAGAATGACAAAGAGGTGTGTGAAGAACTCAACAAAAGGTTCCAGGAGGTCTTTACAATAGAACAGGGAGATATCACGGCGCTGGGAGAGGTGGCAGCAAACCAGGTGACCTTGGATAGGTTCGAAATTACAAGAGATGAGGTCAAAAAGCACCTATTGGAGCTGGATGTGAGAAAAGCTGTTGGGCCGGATGGAATCTCGCCATGGGTATTGAAAGAGTGTGCAGGAGCACTTTGCTTACCACTCTCCATAGTGTATAGTAAGTCACTGGAAACGGGGGACCTACCAGAAATATGGAAGACTGCTAATGTAGTACCAATATACAAAAAGGGTGACAGACAAGAGGCACTGAACTACAGGCCAGTGTCCTTAACTTGTATACCATGCAAGGTGATGGAGAAGATTGTGAGAAAAAACCTAGTAACACATCTGGAGAGAAGAGACTTCGTGACAACCCATCAACATGGGTTCAGGGAGGGTAAATCTTGCCTTACAGGCTTGATAGAATTCTACGATCAGGTGACAAGAATTAAGCAAGAAAGAGAAGGGTGGGCGGACTGCATTTTTTTGGACTGTCGGAAAGCCTTTGACACAGTACCCCATAAAAGGTTGATGCATAAGCTGGAGAACAGGCAGGAGTAACAGGTAGGGCGCTCCAGTGGATAAGGGAGTACCTAAGCAATAGGAAAGAGAGTTACAGTGAGGGGTGAGACCTCAGACTGGCGTGAAGTCACCAGTGGAGTCCCACAGGGCTCTGTACTTGGACCTATCCTGTTTCTGATATACGTAAATGATCTCCCAGAGGGTATAGACTCATTCCTCTCAATGTTTGCTGACGACGCCAAAATTATGAGAAGGATTAAGACAGAGGAGGACAGCTTGAGACTTCAAGAAGACCTGGACAAGCTGCAGGAATGGTCGAACAAATGGCTGTTAGAGTTTAACCCAAGCAAATGTAATGTAATGAAGATAGGGGTAGGAAGCAGGAGACCAGATACAAGGTATCATTTGGGAGATGAAATACTTCAAGAGTCAGAGAGAGAGAAAGACCTGGGGGTTGATATCACGCCAGACCTGTCCCCTGAAGCTCATATCAAGAGGATAACATCAGCAGCATATGCCAGGTTGGCTAACATAAGAACGGCCTTTAGAAACTTGTGTAAGGAATCTTTCAGAACATTATATACCACATATGTCAGACCAATCCTGGAGTATGCGGCTCCAGCATGGAGTCCCTATCTAGTCAAGCATAAGACTAAACTGGAAAAGGTTCAAAGGTTTGCCACCAGACTAGTACCCGAGCTGAGAGGTATGAGCTACGAGGAGCGACTGCAGGAATTAAACCTCACTTCGTTGGAAGACAGAAGAGTTAGGGGGGACATGATCACCACATTCAAGATTCTCAGGGGAATCGACAGGGTTGATAAAGACAGGCTGTTTAACACAAGGGGCACACGCACTAGGGGACACAGGTGGAAGCTGAGTGCCCAAATGAGCCACAGAGATATTAGAAAGAACTTTTTTAGTGTCAGAGTGGTTGACAAATGGAATGCATTAGGAAGCGATGTGGTGGAGGCTGACTCCATACACAGTTTCAAATGTAGATATGATAGAGCCCATTAGGCTCAGGAACTGTACACCTGTTGATTGACGGTTGAGAGGCGGGACCAAAGAGCCAGAGCTCAACCCCGCAAGCACAACTAGGTGAGTACAACTAGGTGAGTACACACACACAAACCACACACACACACAACCAACACCACACACACAGTGTGTGAGAATAACCTGTGATTCTCACTGTGCAGTGAGAATCGGGACAGTGTAAATTGAACAGTGGCATTGTAATGCAACACATTGATCACATCTCGTGGTGAATTATCTTAGTGAATTTAGAGAAGATAGCTAGTGAAGATCGACTTCTTGAGGCAGCATCAGTCGCATCAGCCGGGACCCACGTGGAGACCTGAAGACCTCACAGGATTACCGACGACCCGCCGTGTATTCACCTAGAGTGCTTGTGGGGGGCTGGCTTGTGTCTCTCATAAGTCTCCAACAGTGTGCAAGGTTTATATAATATCATCATAGACAGTATTCCAATTCCATTCAATAATACAATCGTAATAATACAATCGTGGTAGACAGGTAACAGGGACAGCAACTGTGAGCTCACTGGGAACCCAGATAAGCCGCTAATCCCCCCCCCCCGCCGTAATCTGAAGACTACACCTACCCACTCTTAAACCCCCACCACTCCCACTCTCCAAAAACACTCCCCCCCCCCCCCCACCACACCCACTCTCACACTATCTCTCTCTTGCTCTCTCTCTTGACAAGGGCAAAATGGCAGGTGGACGCAACAGGGACACAGGGAACAGCCAGAGTGACCAAACTAAGGACATGTTAACCCAAGTTCTGGAGGAATTCAGGAAGGAGATGCAGGAAATGAGGATTACAATTAACAACCTGCAAAGTGAGCTGACATCAGCAAGGGAGGAGATCAAATACCTCACAGAGAAAAATAAAGAGACGAACATCAGATTATCATCCAAAGGGAAGGTGGGAATGTTACATTGGAAGGTAATGCCTCTGTAACTGAAATTTGCGGACATACTGAAAAAGAGCTCAGAAGCTATGGACACAGTGAGGGAGGTAGCCATGCAAGCAGCCACCTCACAGGAAGCAGCAAGGTGCACCACTCAGCTGCTGGAGAGAAAAAGATCAGTGGTAGTTGTAGGCATCAAAGAACAGGAAGGATCCAACAGGCAAGAATGGAATAGCAAGGATAGAGAGGCAGTACAGGGGCTACTGAAGGGGTTACAGATGGAAGGGGCTGAAAGAAACATTGAGAAGGTTTTCAGGTTGGGCTGGTACAACAAGGACAGAAACCGACTTGTAAAGGTGGTGTTTACAAACGAAACCACGAAGGAGGATATTCTCGAAAGGAAGAGTCGACTGCAGCATGTGGAGGGATACAAGAAAGTATTCCTGCAGAGGGACAGGACGAAGGAGGAGAGAGCCAGGGCAGCAGAGGCAAGGAGGAAGCGCAGGGAGAGAGGAGCAAACCAGGAAATCACAGCCCCAACACAACAGTCCTAGAGACAAGAGGCGAACCAAAACCAGCATCCCAGCAACACCAGAGGGGAGGGCAACACCACCACCCCCTCTGCATAGAAACCCTCCCTTCCCCTCACCCTACCTGCCCCCACCCAACCTCCCTCCCCCCCACCCCATTCTTACCCTGTCACCCCTTCCCCATCCCATCATGTCCCCCCTCCCACCTTTGCCCCCTGTCCCCCTCCCCCTTCATCCCATACCCTCCCTATCCTCCTCCCCCCTCACCCGTATCCTCCATGTCCCCCTATCTCCTTAACCCACACCCTACCTGTCCCCCTTCCCTGAAACCCCACCCCTCACCCCAAACTCCTCTGAGACCCTGCAAACCACCTCACAGATCTTCTCACCCACGGAAAAGCTTCCCACACCAGCAGAATGCTCGCCAAGAAAGGGACAAGAAAATGAACTGAAGAAAGTGAGCTTCAAGGCAATGTACACTAACATAGATGGGATTACAAATAAAACAAGTGAACTCGGAGAATGGGCACTAGAAGAAAACCCAGACATAATAGCACTCACAGAAACAAAGCTAACAAACACCATAACAAATGCAGTGTTTCCACAGGGCTACTATGTAGTGAGGAAAGAGAGAGAAGGGAGAGGAGGTGGTGGTGTTTGCTACTAAGAGAAGGTTGGAGTTTCGAAGAGATGGTAATTCAGAACTGTGAAGGTTTCAGTGACTACATATCAGGCACCATAGCAACTGGAGGACAGAAAATTATAGTAGTAGTCATATATAACCCCCACCGAATGACAGAAGACCCAGACAGGAATATGATAGAAACAACTTGGCCACCATCAATATAATAGAGAGAGCAGCTTCTGTGGCTAGCAGGAACGGATCCAGGCTACTAATCATGGGAGACTTCAACCATGGAAAGATAGATTGGGGGAACAGAGACCCACATGGAGGCCCAGACACATGGAGAGCTAAGCTGCTGGATGTGGCAACAAGAAACTTCTAAGTCAACACGTCAAGGGACCGACAAGAACGAGAGGAGGGGATGAACCAGCCTTGCTTGATCTGATATTTACCCTAAATGAGTCGGATATAAGGGAAGTTAAGTTGGAAGCCCCCTGGGAATGAGTGATCATAGTGTATTGAGCTTTGAGTACCTGGTTGAGCTAGGAATTATCACCCAAAAAAGAACTGGGAAACAAAGGGCTGGCGTACCGAAAGGGAAACTATGAGGAGATGAATAAATTCCTATGGGATATACATTGGGACACAGAACTCGGAACCAAGTCCGTACAAGACATGATGGACTATGTCACCCAAAATGTCAGGAGGCTGTAAGCAGGTTGTCCCAGCAACAAGAAAAAAACAGAGAAGCAAAGGAAGAATCCGTGGTTAATAGGGAATGTATGAAAGCAAAGGAGCTGAACAAAAGGGCATGGAGGAACTTCCGTAATAACAGAACACCAGAAAGTAGAGAGAGATACCAGAGAACCAGGAACGAGTATGTTAGTGTGAGAAGAGCAGCTGAGAAAAGGTATGAAAATGATATAGCTAATAAAGCCAAGACCGACCAAAGCTACTACACAGTCACATCAGGAACAGGTGATGAAACTTAGGGTGGGCGAGGACAGGTACACAGAGAATGACAAAGAGGTGTGTGAAGAACTCAACAAAAGGTTCCAGGAGGTCTTACAATAGAACAGGGAGAATCACGGCGCTAGGAGAGGTGGCAGCAAACCAGGTGACCTTGGAAAGGTTCGAATTACAAGAGATGAGGTCAAGAAGCACCTATTGGAGCTGGATGTGAGAAAAGCTGTTGGGCCGGATGGAATCTCACCATGGGTATTGAAAGAGTGTGCAGGAGCACTTTGCTGCCACTCTCCATAGTGTATAGTAGGTCACTGGAAACGGGAGACCTACCAGAAATATGGAAGACTGCTAATGTAGTACCAATATTTAAAAAGGGTGACAGACAAGAGGCACTGAACTACAGGCCAGTGTCCTTAACTTGTATACCATGCAAGGTGATGGAGAAGATTGTGAGAAAAAACCTGGTAACACATCTGGAGAGAAGAGACTTCGTGACAACCAGCAACATGGGTTCAGGGAGGGTAATCTTGCCTTACAGGCTTGATAGAATTCTACGATCAGGTGACAAGATTAAGCAAGAAAGAGAAGGATGGGCGGACTGCATTTTTTTGACTGTCGGAAGCCTTTGACACAGTACCCCATAAAAGGTTGATGCATAAGCTGGAGAAACAGGCAGGAGTAACTGGTAGGGCGCTCCAGTGGATAAGGGAGTACCTAAGCAATAGGAAGCAGAGAGTTACAGTGAGGGTGAGACCTCAGAATGGCGTGAAGTCACCAGTGGAGTCCCACAGGGCTCTGTACTTGGACCTATCCTGTTTCTGATACGTAAATGATCTCCCAGAGGGTATAGACTCATTCCTCTCAATGTTTGCTGACGACGCCAAAATTATGAGAAGGATTAAGACAGAGGAGGACAGCTTGAGGCTTCAAGAAGACCTGGACAAGCTGCAGGAATGGTCGAACAAATGGCTGTTAGAGTTAACCCAAGCAAATGTAATGTAATGAAGATAGGGGTAGGAAGCAGGAGACCAGATACAAGGACTTGGGAGATGAAATACTTCAAGAGTCAGAGAGAGAGAAAGACCTGGGGGTTGATATCACGCCAGACCTGTCCCCTGAAGCTCATATCAAGAGGATAACATCAGCAGCATATGCCAGGTTGGCTAACATAAGACGGCCTTTAGAAACTTGTGTAAGGAATCTTTCAGAACATTATATACCACATATGTCAGACCAATCCTGGAGTATGCGGCTCCAGCATGGAGTCCCTATCTAGTCAAGCATAAGACTAAACTGGAAAGGTTCAAAGGTTTGCCACCAGACTAGTACCCGAGCTGAGAGGTATGAGCTACGAGGAGAGACTGGGAATTAAACCTCACTTCGTTGGAAGACAGAAGAGTTAGGGGGGACATGATCACCACATTCAAGATTCTCAGGGGAATCGACAGGGTTGATAAAGACAGGCTGTTTAACACAAGGGGCACACGCACTAGGGGACACAGGTGGAAACTGAGTGCCCAAATGAGCCACAGAGATATTAGAAAGAACTTTTTTAGTGTCAGAGTGGTTGACAAATGGAATGCATTAGGAAGTAATGTGGTGGAGGCTGACTCCATACACAGTTTCAAGTGTAGATATGATAGAGCCCAATAGGCTCAGGAACTGTACACCTGTTGATTGACGGTTGAGAGGCGGGACCAAAGAGCCAGAGCTCAACCCCCGCAAGCACAACTAGGTGAATACACGAAGATTGAGAGAGATCATATTGCGAGAGTCGGATAACGATTAGGTTCACGTACTGTTTGATAGTTGGTGACTTTCAACTTGAAATCCATAGAACCTGGGAAGCATATGAAGCTAAACAGAAGATTTCTGGACCTGTAAATTTGTAGACCTCATCCTGGAAACATTCTTGTATCAACATGTTAAAACAAGCTACGAGGATGAGGGAAGGTGACGTTCCCTCCATGCTAGATTTGATATTTACCAGGAAGAGGAAGAAATATTTGACATTCAGTACCTTCCTCCTTGGGTAAAAGTGACCATGTCTTTTGAGGATAAGTATGCAATGCGTTATAATCTGGAAGAAAATAATGGTCGATGCAATTGAAAAACCTGACTTTAGGAGAGGACATATGGCAACCTTAGAAAATTTTTAGGGAGTATAATTGGACAGACTTGTTGCTAGGCAAGGAAGTGAATGAGATGTATGTAGTCAAGTTTTGTGAAATATATGATAAAGGCACAAAAATTTATACCAAAACAGAGAAGCAGAACTAGGAAACAGGATTGTTCGACAGAAAGTGCGAGAGGGCCAGAGACCAAAGACACAAAAATGGAATCAATACAGGAAGAGGCCAAACCCCCAATCATACGCGATACAAAGATGCGAGAAACACTACACGGCAGTGAGGAGAGAGGCAGAAAGAAATTTTGAAAAGGGGATTGCAGACAAATGTAAACAGAACCAGGTCTATTCTATAAATTCATAAACAACAAATGCAGGTAAAGGATAATATTCAGAGGTTGAAAATGGGAAATAGATTCACGGAAAATGAAAAGGAAATGTGTGAACATTAAACGAAAAGTTCCAAAGTGTGTTTGTACAAAATGAAATCTTCAGGGAACCAGATACAATAAGAATTCCAGAGAACAACATAGAGCACATAGAGGTGTCTAGAGACGAAGTGGAAAAAATGCTCAAAGAGCTAATAAGAACAAAAGCAGTTGGTCCAGATGGAGTTTCACCATGGGTTCTGAGAGAATGTGCACCTGAGCTCAGCATCCCTCTTCAACTGATCTTTCAGGCATCCCTGTTTACAGGAGTTGTAGCTGATGTGTGGAAAAAGCTAACATAGTTCCAATCTACAAGAGTGGAAGCAGGGAAGACCCCCTTAATTATAGACCGTATCATTGACAAGTGTAATAGTCAAATATTGGAAAAATAATTAAAACTAAATGGGTAGCACACCTGGAGAGAAATGATATAATATCAGACAGACAGTATGGTTTTCGATCTGGTAGATCCTGTGTATCGAATTTACTCAGTTTTTTATGATCGAGCAACAGAGATATACAGGAAAGAGATGGTTTGGGCTGACTGCATCTATCTGGACCTAAAAAAGGCTTTCGACAGAGTTCCACATAAGAGGTTGTTCTGGAAACTGGAAAATATTGGAGGAGTGACAGGTACGCTTCTAACATGGATGAAAAACTTTCTGACTGATAGAAAAATGAGGGCTGTGATCAGAGGCAATGTATCGGACTGGAAATGTCACAAGTGGAGTACCACAGGGTTCAGTTCTTGCACCAGATGTTTATTGTCTACATAAATGATCTACCAGTTGGTATACAGAATTATATGAACATGTTTGCTGATGATGCTAAGATAATAGGAAGGATAAGAAATTTAGATGATTGTCATGCCCTTCAAGAAGACCTGGAAAAATAAGTATATGGAGCACCACTTGGCAAATGGAATTTAATGTTAATAAATGTCATGTTATGGAATGTGGAATAGGAGAACATAGACCCCACACAACCTATATATTATGTGAGAAATCTTTAAAAACTCTGATAAAGAAAGAGATCTAGGGGTGGTTCTAGATAGAAAACTATCACCTGAAGACCACATAAAGAATATTGTGCAAGGAGCCTATGCTATGCTTTCTAACTTCAGAATTGCTTTTAAATACATGGATGGGGATATACTAAAGAAATTGTTCATGACTTTTGTTAGGCCAAAGCTAGAATATGCAGCTGTTGTTTGGTGCCCATATCTTAAGAAGCACATCAACAAACTGGAAAAGGTGCAAAGACATGCTACTAAGTGGCTCCCAGAACTGAAGGGTAAGAGCTACGAGGAAAGGTTAGAAGCATTAATATGCCAAAACTAAAACAGAAGAAAAAGAGGTGATATGATCACTACATACAAAATAGTAACAGGATTGATAAAATCGACAGGAAAGATTTCCTGAGACCTGGAACTTCAAAAACAAGAGGTCATAGATATAAACTGGCTAAACACAGATGCCGAAGAAATATAAGAAAATTCACTTTCGCAAACAGAGTGGTAGACGGTTGGAACAAGTTGGGGGAGAAGGTGGTGGAGGCCAAGACCGTCAGTAGTTTCAAAGCGTTTATATGACAAAGAGTGCTGGGAAGACGGACACCACGAGCGTAGCTCTCATCCTTAACTACACTTAGGTAATTACACTTAGTAATTACACTTCTCATCACAAATTACGAGATTTAAAAACATCTTGTCATTCTCAGGTCTTATTAAAATTGTTATCAAACTTTGCTAGGTCAGTTAGGAACACACACAATACCTTATGATTGTGCGTTTATAGGGTTTATTATACTTTCAAAAGTCTCCTTACTATGGTACCTGCTTTTCTTACACCCATCTGTTTCACACTGCCGCCTCAATCTCACTACCATACCTTATGTGATATTATCTAAGCAAATACCCAATTTGTCATCAACTCTTACCATCTTTACTATTTCTACAAGGATACCATTACACACTCACATATTGTTTCCCAATTCATTATTAGATACTGTAATTTAATCAGCAGAGATAGTCATGGGTGTCTTTCAATTTCATTTTTCAGTTGAATTTCAGTTTTAGTTAATAAATTGTTACCCTCTAGGTTTTAATAAATTAGGAATTGAAGGAATGAACAAATATTTGTATAATTAGATCTTGGATGTATCGTCATGCTGTGGCAACAAGTCTTAACCAGTGTTACTACAAATCTGGTCAAAATGCATTAGAACAGCACTTAGTTAGTAGACAAGTGTTAACACTTAGACTGGACACCAATTTCTTGGTAAGCTATTTTTTGTGTACTCGCCTAGTTGTGCTTGCGGGTGTTGAGTTTCGGCTCTTTGGTCCCGTCAATTAAGAGGTGCACAGATTCCTGAGCCTATTGGCATATCTACACTTAAAACTGTGTATGGAGTCTGCCTCCATCACATCACTTCCTAATGCATTCCATTTATTAACTACTCTGACACTAAACAAATTCTTACTAATGTCTTTATGGCTCATTTGGGCACTCAATTTCCATCTTCGTCCCCAAGTGCATGTGACCCCTTGTGTTAAATAGAATGTTTTTGTCTACCCTATAAATTCCAATGAGAATTTTGTATGTGGTGATCATATCCCTTCTAACTCTCTTGTCTTCCAGTGACGTGAGGTTTAATTCGTGTAGTCTCTCCTCATAGCTCATGCCCCTTCGTTCGGGCACTAGTCTGGTAGCAAACCTCTGAGCCTTCTCCAATTTAGTTCTGTGCTTGACGTGATATTGTAACAGTGCAATTGTGTGTTTGGTATCTCTCTCTGCTTTCTGCTGTTCTGTTATTTTGGAAGTTCCTCCATGCCCTTTTGTTCCTTTCCTTTGCTTCCATACATGCCCTATTAAACCATGGATTCTTCTTTTGCTTCTCATTTTTTTTTCTTTTGGGATGGGATAAACTTGTACTGTGTGCAAGAATGTATATGCATGTAGGTCATATGATGCTCAACAAAATTACTTAATTACAGAATTAGACTTTTGGGCATAAATTAATATAAAAGTCAACAATGCTAACATTATATTTACCAAATTAAAATACAAACTAACAAATGCACATTTTAATTACAGAAGCACTAAAAAAAAGAACTTACCATGTGTAGGATCTACAGTCATGTCAACTGTAAAGTCTACCCTGAATGCTTTAGCATACATTGCCAAGAAATTGTTTACTGCACCAGCAAGGCGACTGAGAGAGTCAAGTAACAGCTGCTTTAAGTTCTCTGGGTTAGAGGTATCATGGGAGCCCGTGGAGAGCACACGCAGTCCATGACTGTCCTCTTCACCATCAAGAATGCCCTGTAATTTAATAACTAAGTTAGAAAACAGCAGCAGGAATGCATTCACTTCAAACTCCAAAAGAAAAACATATAGCTGGCAACATCATAATTGAAAGCTTCATATCTGAAAGTACTAAGTATTCCACAGGGCATTTGAATGACTTCATACACGAAAGAAACAGCGTTAAATGTAATGAAATGCCATTTTCTGGGTGAGACCCTAGAGGTTCCCCGGAGCTATACTGGGCTGATGTGTATGTATTAGACCATGGCAACAGTCAATCGAAGGAGTTCTAGCCTACCAGGGACCACCAGCCAGAACCTGGTCCCTTCTCAGAGAGGGACGAGGAGCAATGGCCTACAGACACCCCCCATGTAATTGGAAGCAGTCTGTCTGCCATCTACCAGGTCAGGCACCCAGAAAAGGTAGGAATCCCAAAACAAACTACAGCTGGTTAAAAATTGCAAACTGAAAGCCAAACAAGCAAGCAGCAATTGAAAACAACATGACATTACCACAGCCACCGCACCGCTGTCTGCGCATCTTCCCCCCAACCACCCAGAGAGGAGAAAGGGGAAGCCCCAGACCCCCTCGCATCGGATACCCAACCTCAGTTCAGAGGCAGAATATCACAATACGAAAAAATGCCGACCGGAGGGACAGAGGCATGCTGGGGAACCTCCGGGTCTCACCTAGTAAATGCAGTTTCATTACACTTAACGCTGGTTTTCTGTGGAGAGCCCCTTTGGCTCCCTGGAGCTACCCAACCAAAGAGAAAGGAAAAGACAGAATTACCGGGGAGGCAGCTGCCACTTGCTACTCAACTCGAAGTCGAGACAACAGGCTGCAACCTTCGACCCGAGGTAACACACGCCTCAGAAGGGTCAGGAACTTTGACAAGGTAACGTGCAGCCAGGACCCTGTTCGACCTCCAAAAGCCCCATGCCCGAATATTAGCCCAGGACACCTTACCAAAAAACCAGCGTTTAATGTAATGAAATGCCATTTTCTGGGCGAGACCCGGAGGCTCCCCAGCGCTATCCAGGCTGATATGTATCTATTAGCTTTCTGGCATCAGTCAAAGTGCACGAAGTTCTTGCTTACCAAGGACCACGAGCCAGAGTCTGGCCCCCTGCAGAAAAGCATGAGGAGCAATGGCACTATAGAAACCCCTGTGTGATTGGGAGCATTCTATGTCTGCCATCGACCAGGTTTGGCACCCAGAAAGGTAGGCGCCCCAAAACAAACCCCTTTTCTGGTGAAAATATTGCTACTGAAAGCCGAATGAGTGGACAAAACTCCCCAACGAAAATTAGCAAATGAGCATGATGTTATCACGTTGCCGTGACACTGTCTGCCCAATCCCCCCCCCCCACCTCCCCAGAAGGGAAAAGGGCGAGCCCCAGATCCTTGCACCAGCGATCCAACCAGTAGTTCTTAGGCTGAATGTCAAAAACATGCGAAAATACTACTGACAGAAAGGAGGGAGGGATGCCTGGGGAGCTTTCGGGTCTCACCCAGAAAATGGCATTTTATTACATTCAATGCTGGTTTTCTGGGGGGAGCACTGTCAGCTCCCCGGAGCTATCTCACCAAGGACAAGGAAAAAGAGGGAAAGACCCAGGAGGTGGATGCCAGGCATCCTAAACACAAAATGAAGACAGCTAGCAAAACCAAAGATCCCTGCAGACGACCCGAGAGACCTGAACCCTGGAACAGGAAGGAAGGAAGGAAGGGAACCTGGACAACCCAAAGCGCATCTACGGTCACAGAGGCCATGATGCACAGATCACAGCGGAGAGTCGCAACCTATCACAACACACGACGCACCCAAGGCCGGACCAACCAAGCATTAACAACCCAAGGACCCCTCCGAAAAACAGCAAACCCAATCATCGCCAGAAAAGAAGGATATGGCTGCAAACGAACAAACCAACAATCAGGACTAAACTAGCAGAAAAACTCCTGTACCAGAGGAGAGCATGAAGCTCCCCAACCCTACCCCCAGAGGCCAATGCCAACAGGGAAAGAGCCCCAGAAAAACAATCCTGAACCGAAGGGGCCACGACAAACCGAGGAGGAGAGAGAAAAAGAGAGCACCCGGTCCAAAGACCAGGACGGCTCAGGAGACGCACGAGCAGGCCAGAGGTGAAACGATGCCCGAGACAGCTTGTGGAACAGAGCGAAAGTAACATCAATACCGAACTCAAGCTGCCGCGGCTCCACCAGCACCACACAATATGAGGCGTCAGTATTCGGCATAAGATGACGGTCCTGGAACAACCACAAAAGGAAGGACAAGACAACCCTATCAGAGACCAAAGTACACCTATGCAGTGATATGAAAAGCCAGAAAGACCACCAGGAAACTTCATACTACCACCAAGATGAAGCACGTAGGTGGGAGACCAACAACGAAGTCACCTGCGCCCCATACAAGTGATGAGAGACTCGAGTCAGAACTCAAACCCACAAAAACTCTAGAAGAATGAACCAGCCTTGTACCGGACTGGACGGATCTACTGAAAGAGGCAGAGCCGTGAGAAGACCCTTGGGTTCAGACACCGAGCAAGCAGCACCTGAACCCAAGGCTGGGCCGGCCACCAAGGAACCGGAAGGACAACTCTTCCCTGGTCAGTCTCCAAGCGAGCCTGGACCTGGAGCAACAGCTGAACTGGGGAAAAAGAGGTACAGGGAACCCCACCTCACCCAGTCCTGCTTGAAGGCGTATACTTTGAAGGTCATGCAGTCGAGGAAGGGCCCCACATATATCGGGAGATGCCTTTGACCACGCCGACGCGGAGAGATAAACCTTCGGAGGCCCGAACGTCTGGCAGAGCCAACTGAACGAGTTGGCATCGACCATCCATTCTGTGGACAGGGAAATATACCGGGACATGCCGTCCGCCAGAACATTGGACACCCCCCCAAATGTGAACCGCCAGGAGAGCCAAACCCAGAGAACTCAGTAGACCAGTCACCCGAAGCTTTTTCAACCATGTTAGAAGCTTACCTGTCACCCCTCCAATATGTTCCAGTTTCCAGAACAACCTCTTATGGGGAACTCTGTCAAAAGCCTTTTTTTAGGTCCAAATAGATGCAGTCAACCCAAACATCTCTTTCCTGTAAAATCTCTGTGGTTCGATCATAGAAACTGAGTAAATTCGTTACACAGGATCTTCCAGATCGAAAACCATACTGTCTGTCTGATATTATATCGTTTTTCACCAAGTGTTCTATCCATTTAGTTTTAATTATTTTTTCAATATTTTGACTATTACACTTGTAATAGACATTTGTCTATTATAGACAACTTTTATATTATAGACAATAGATACAGGTCTATAATTGAGCGTGGGTCTTCCCTGCTGCCCCTTTTGTAGATTGGAGAATGGAACTATGTTAGCCTTTTCCACACATCAGCTACAACTTCTGTACACAGGAATGCCTGAAAAATCACTTTAAGTGGAATGCTGAGCTCAGGTGCACATTCTCTCAGAACCCATGGTGAAACTCCATCTGAAGTTTTCCCAGCTAAGTAAGAACTCCATCTGTTCTTTCTTAGCTCCTTCAGCATTTTTTCCACTTCGTCTCTAGACACCTCTATGTGCTCTATTTGTTTTCTGGAATTCTTATTGTGTCTGGTTCCCTGAAGATTTCATTTTGTACAAACACACTTTGGAACTTTTCCTTTAATGTTTCACACATTTCCTTTTCATTTTCCATGAATCTGTTTCCCATTTTCAACCTCTGAATATTATCCTTTAATTGCAATTTGTTGTTTATGAATTTATAAAATAGGCCTAGTTCTGTTTTACATTTGTCCACAATCCCTTTTTCAAAATTTCTTTCTGCCTCTCTCCTCACTGCCGCGTACTTGTTTCTTGCATCTTTGTATCGCTGGTATGTTTGGGGGTTTCGCCTCTTCCTATATTGATTTCATTTTTGTGTCTTTTGGTCTCTGGCCATCTCGCAATTTCTGTTGAACCAATCCTGTTTCCTAGTTCTGCATCTCTGCTTTGGTATAAATTTTATTGTGCTTTATCATATATTTCACAAAACTTGACCTTTACTTCATGTCCTAACAGCAAGTCTTTCCAGTCAAATTCCTTAAAGAAATGTCTAAGTTCCCCATAATGACCTCTTCTGAAATCGGGTTTTTCAACTGCTTCAACCTCATTTTCTTCCAGATTATAATGCATTGCATACTTTATTCCCAAAAAGACATGGTCACTTTTACCCAAGGTATTTGTAAATGTAACATATATTCATTACAATATAATGCATAATATTTATTTATTGTATTATTTATGATTATAATATATATTTATTATACAGTAATATGTTACAAAATATGTAAATGTACCCACTTGACTCTGCTGAATTATTCTACATGTAGATACAAGAGTATTTACTGCATCAGACACTTCAGTTGTTTCCAAGTTTCCAAGCAGTGCACACATTTGCTTCACCACCTGTTGAAATCATTTAAGTTAGTACAGTACAGTAATGTTTCCAAAAAACCAGCGTTGAATGTAATGAAACGCCATTTTCTGGATGAGACACAGAGGCTCCCCAGAGCTATACCAGGTTGATGTGTATTTATTAGACCATGGCAACAGTCAATCAATGAAGTTCTAGGCTTACCAGGGACCAGCGTCAAAACCTGGCTCCCTCAGAGAGGCACAAGGAGCAATGGCCTACACACATCCCTGTGCAATTGGAAGCAATCTATGTCTGCCATCTACCAGGTCAGGCACCAAGAAGGTAGGAATTACAAAACAAACAGCAGCTGGTTAAAAATTGAAAACCGAAGGGGGGTTGGTCCCAGACCTCCCACGCCAGCTACCCAACCCCAGTTCACAAACAAGGAGACGAGAGAAAAGAGAGCACCCTGCCTAAAGACCAGGACGGCTCATGCAGCGCATGAGGAGGCCTGAGGTGAAACAACGCCCGAGAAAGCTTATGGAAAAGAGCATAAGTAACATCCACCCGGAATGCAAGCAGAAGCAGCTTCGCCAGCGCCGCGAGATATGAAGTGACAGTATTCGGCATAAGATGACGATCCTGAAGCATCCAAGAGAAAAAAGGAAAAAACAACCAGATCAAAAATTGAAGACAACCTACGAAGAGACAAAACGTGCCGAAAAGACCGCCAGGAAACTTCATACTGCTGCTGAGACAAAACTCACAGGTGGGGACACCATCAACAAAGCCACCTGATCACCATACAAGTCGTGATAAACCCGTGTCAAAAAGATCAGACGGCAGAGGAGAAGATTGAACCAGCCACGTACCGGACTGGACCGATCTGCTGAAAGAGGCAGAGCCGTGGGAAGACCCTTGGGTACAGACACCGAGCAAGCAGTGTCTGAAACCAGGGCTGAGCCGGCTACCAAGGGGCCAAAAGGAGTACCCCTTCCCTGATAAGTCTCCAAGCGAGCCAGGACTTGGAGCAACAACCGAACCGGTGGGAATAGGTATAGGTAACCCCACCTCAACCAATCCAGTCAAAAGGCATCGAGCTCGACGGCCTCGCAGTCGGGGAAGGGTACCGCATATACCGGAAGACACTGTAACAAACTAGGTTTGTTGTAAAATTATCCAAAATGTTTTATCTACAAGGGAGAATAGGAAGCTGGACCCACGTGGTGACCCCGGGAGCAGCCCCTGAGGGAATTGGTGGTGAAGATAATTGACGCCTTTGTTCACAAGTTTTGTATAATGAATCATTCTATAGTATTCACTTATTTAGAGGAATCAGTCTTCATTCAAATTGTATAATATTACTGGTTATAATATCAAGAGTATTCTAATTATTAGGAGGATGAGTTAAGTCACCATCAGTGACGTCACGAGCCAGGACTAGAATGTAGCGCGGAGTGACCTGGCGGACATAGGTCACCAGAGGTTCCATGTCCTCCATTTCTAAAAGGTCAAATAGCCATTTTGTGATTGGGAATAGCTCTTCCCTAAGATGCTTGTGTAATTAACTTCAGTTAAAATAATTCAACCAATCTGGATCATTCAGTACAACAGAGGTTAATTGTTAAACTTAAGCCTTGCAAGTAACTTAGATACTAGGCGCAACAATACATTGCTCTGGTCTGGGTAGGACTAGCCGAGCAGGGGAGTGTGGGATCAGGATCGACTGGGAGAGGTACCCCATCTACACCTCTCCCCCAAGAACCAGCACTCCATCTAAGCTGGTCAGGATAGAAGGTAAAGTTTGCTCAGAGTTTTTATAGGGAATAGGTCAACTCATTGCCAGGGAGTGATAACTGACAGGGAGTGCCGTTTATTTAGATTTTTGTTTAGTTTGGAATAAATTAATTAGTTAAATTTTCTGCATTTTCATTATTTCCATGTGTGTGTTATATTTATGTGAATTGGTCCTTGTCACGTGGTCCCCACGAGGCCAAGTTTTCATTGGGCCGCAAAGCCTAACAAAAAGATTACGAGATCAGTTATTCCCGTTGATTTTTAATTAATTCCACACGTAGATCCAAGGTTATGTTACTAGTGGGGATCAAGCCCCTAGGTTGATTGATTAGCATGATTGATCCAGACCTCGACCATTGCTCAAGTGTTACTGATCTGGTGGTGGCGGCGAAAGGCGATCCTAAGAGTTTTGCTAGACGTCTAGTTCATGTCATACGGGTTGTAGAATCTTAAGTCGGTCAATCGTCTTAAGACCACATGGCGTGGGGTCGGCTAAAAGTGAAAGTCTGGGGGGTCCCTTGGTAGAGAATCGTTTAGAATACAGACAGAGAGAGAAAGGGGAGAAAAGTACACTTCAAGAGAACACACCCCCCCCCCGTGTTACAACACCTAAACCAAGCCGATGCAAAGAGGTCCACGTCCAGGCACCCAAATGTCCGGCAGAGCCAGCGAAACGAGTCAGCGTCAACCGTCCATTCCGTGGACAGGGGGAATGAAATGGGACAGGTCGTCTGCCAGTACGTTGGACACTCTCTGGACATGAACCAGGAAAGAGAAACCCCAAGAACTCAGTAGATGAGTCACCTGAAGCGACCAGCCCCAAAGAGCCAAGGACCGCATCAAACCCCCGTGGTTCAGACAGTGAACCAAAGGGGAGCAGTCCAAATGGAGCCGGAGCGTCAATCCACAAGCGACGCAAACCCTCTAAAGCAAATGCCACACTATCGTGTACTCCCGCGCCGTGCTGTGAGCCTGACAGAAGGACAGATCTCACTGACCCTGACCAGCCTGGAGAGCACTGGTCACAAAGCCCCAGCTAAGAGGCAAGGCATCCGTGAACACATTGAGCGAGGGCTCGGGTAGGCGCCATGGCACTGAACCTCGAAAAACCTGAAGAGGAAGCCGGGGACGCAGCAGCCGACACAAGGCCCCCGGGTCTGAACCCAGTGATCATGAGAGAGGCGGAAGGGATGTCCCCAAACGAACCAGAACAGCTGCTGAAGCCAGATCTGACCCGACAGGTAGAGCAGCATGGTGAAGTTCAGACTCCCGCACAGCTGCTCGAACAACAGCATGCCCGGGGTGCCCTCCAAAAACAGCTGAAGGCGAGACCACAGCCGCAGCAACACCACTGGAGGGAGAAACAAGGAAGCGGCCCGAGAGTCCCACACAAGACTCAGTCGAGTCCGAACCTGAGAGAACCAAATGGGACTTCCTCCAGTTCACCAAGAACCTGAACCCGTCGAGCAGGGAAAAACCAAATCCCTGGAGAGCAGACACATGGACTGGCTGGGAGCCAAGACCAGCCAGTCGTTGAGGTAAGCCAGAACCTGAACCCCTAACCGACGCAAACGGTTCTCCACGACCCGAGTAAGGTGTGTAAACATGCGAGGTGCCAGATTCCAGCCGAATGGAAGGCAACGAAAACTAAGCCTGTTGTCCCACGACAAAACCAAGCCAGTGCCTGAACCCCAGATGAATCGGGACGTGCCAATACACGTCCCAGAGGTCCAATATCCAAGTGCTTGGCTCCAAAAGAAGATGGAGCCGGTAGACCTAGAACTCCATTGATTGACTGTTGCCACAGTCTAATATATGCACATCAGCCTAGAATATCTCTGTGGAGCCGAAGGGGTTCTCCACAGAAAACACCCAATTCTATGCATGTTAGTTAATAAAATTATGCTAATAAAAGAAGCTTATATCCAGGCTCTACACATGAATATCCTACTGTCTATACAATAGAAAAAAAAGCACTGAATGTAATGAAACGCCAGTTTCTGGGTAAGCCATGGTGGATCCCAGAAGCTACCATCTCCGATGTAGATGCCATATTCTAGGTGCCATCAGTCACAGAGTTCTCTGGCCTACAAGGGACCCAGTAATAGAACCTGGTCTCCTCCCTCACAGAAGTGCGGGGAGCTGTGGCATTTATATATTAAGTTATTCATTTATGCAACCACTGAGGAAGGCAACCAGAAAGTCAGCAAATCTAAAGAAACGGTTGACTACCTCCAAGACCTGCCGGCTCGAAAATAGCCACATAACTCCCCAAACTATGTAAACAACCAAAAATGTTACAACCCAGAGCCCACTTGTATGCCCCACCATCCCACTCATTTGGGGAAAGGAGGGGGGGGGGGCGGGAAGGACAGGCCATGGTTCACAGGCCGCTCCACCTTTAGTTCAATGAACAATGTAAGAACCCGACTCCCTGGGAAAGGAAGGGTGTTGGGGAGCCACCGAGGCTCATCCAGAAAATGGTGTTTCATTACATTCAACACGTTTTCTGGAGGTAGCCCCCTTGTTGCTCCCTGAAGCTAACTACCAATGGAGAAGAGTTAATGGGCAGACACCAAGGAGGAGGAAGAACTGCCTACACAACAACGAAGAAGACACACCCAGCCAAAACGTAAGTCAAGATCAAACGCGACCACCAAGACCCAGGCAGCCCCCAACAGGAAAAGGGCCACCCAAAGCCAGGACAACTGGAAACCCCTATGCCCAAACAACAGCTCAGGTCAGGGAAACGAAGACAGCCAAGAAACAGAAAACCTCAGAACTCTACGAGCACAAGAAGAGATCACAGGCTGACAATCAAGAAACACTGTGGACAACCCAAAAGATATAACTCTGCAACATGGGATCCAGAAGACCTAAGCAACCCTCATGGAAGTCACTGAGGCAGAACCACCAGTACAAAGGGCACAGTGGAAGCTGCCACCCCTAGAACAGGTGAAGCACTCCCGGACAAAACAAACCCCCAAAGACGCAAGGACCCTTCCAGAGGTCAACTGCTAACTGACCCAATCACAGCCAGAAAAGGAGCCATCAACAATAAGGAAAATTGGCCGAACAAAGCAAGAGACCAAGAACCAGAGCCAGAGGAGTGAACCAGGCATTGGAACCAGGAACCGGAAACAAGCTGAACAGAAGGTGACAGTAAAACTGAATGGAAAGGAGAAAAGAAATGTGGGCCAGAGAACAAGAAAGCCCAGGTGGCACAATGCCGGTTAGAGGTGAACACCCTAAACATCCTGCAAAACTGAGCCAAGAAAGCAGTGACCCTGAACACAAGCTGCAGCGGCCCCCACCAGTGCCGTAGGAACAAAGAACACAAGGCGACAGAGGCAGCATGAGAAGCCAACCAAGAGAACCCCCGAGTAGAAAAGAGAAAGAACTGGACAAAACGAAGGACAGCAGAGGAAGAAAGAGTGGTGAACTAATGCCACGAATCCCACACTGTCCCCTCATGGAAGACAGCACCTTCAACAAGACCCACCTTATTGAAGTGGGACATCTTCAACAAAACCACCCGATCGGCAGAAGAATGGCGATACACACTTTTCAGAACCACCAAATGTGAAGAGATGAGGTGAAGCTTGAACCAGCGAGAAACGTCACTGGTCCAACCTTCTGAAAAAGGTGGTGTTATGAAAAAATGACTGGGTTCGGACACCAAGCAAGCAGTGACAGAACCACGGCTGGGTCGGCCACCAAGGAGCCAGAAGATCACCCTGAGAAAACTACAACAGCCCCGAGACCCAGAGCAAAAGCCAGACTGGTAAGAGGTACAGAAATCCCCGCCTAAACTAGCCCAGCCAAAAGATATCCACAGCAAGGGCCTCGCAGTTGGTGAACGGTGTTATGCAAGGAGGGAGATGCTGGGACCTAGCTGACACGAAAAGTCCACATCCTGGAGCCTGAATGTCTCACAAAGCCAGACAAAGGAGGCAGCGCTGGCAGTCCATGCCGTGAAGATGGGGCGGAACTGGGACAGACCGTCGGCAAGGATGTTGCATACTCCCAGGACATGAATTGCACGGAGAGCCAAACTCTGAGAACCCAGAAGAAGAGTTACACACAGAGTCCAGCTCAGAGACACAAGGGACTGAAGCAAACCCCCTCTGACTGATACAATGAACCATGTGGGAACAGTCTGAATGGAGCCAAACAATAGAATTCAGAGGAACTCGTATCCACCATAGTGCATGCCACATGACTGCAGACTCCCACAGAAGACTGTGTGCCCAATGAAGGCGGGAAGACAACAGCCCCAGACCAGCATGATGAGCATTGGTGACCAAGCCCCAGCGAAGAGCCAAGGCGGCCATAAGATTGTCAAGCATGGGCAGAAGAAAGCACCAGGGGACTGAACCCCAAAAACACCCAAGAGGAAACCAGCAACACAGCAGCTGACGCAGGGCCAATGGAATCTGCACCCATCAGTCGCAGCAGCAGCAAAAGGGGGCACCCTGAAGACACCAGCACATCCCTGAAGGCAAACCCTGCCCAGGAAATAAAAGGCAAAGGGCAAAGTTGAGTCACCTGAAGGCAACTCAATGCCAACCAACAGCAGTGCTGTACTGGAACAAGGCTGCCAAAGGCAAGGACAGCAACTCTGAGCAAGAACCCAGACAAGGCCCAACAAAGTCTGAACCCAGGCCAGAACCAATGGGGACTTCTGCCAACCTGCCAGGAACCTAAACTCAGGTAGTTGGGAATGAACCAGATCCATGGCTAGCAGACATGCGGACTGGCTGGAAGCCCAAACCAACCAGTCGTCGAGGTGGGTCAAAACCTGAACACCTAAGAGACAAAGACAGGCCACCACAACCCAAGCAAAGTGTACGAAAACACACACAGCCAGATTCAGGTTGAACAGAAGAACCTGGAAGCAGGAAGTCAAGTAGGAGCAAGAAGTAGGAGCCCTACCACAAATCCTAACCAATCCCTGAACCTCAGATAGGCAAGGATGTGCTAAGAAGCATCACAGGGATTCAGGGAAGACATCCAGGTGCCTCGCTTGAGTGTGAAAGTCCTGGGACAAAGTGGTAATCTGGAAAGATTGGCAAGATAAAAACGAGGTTCAATCACAAAAGATTGAGAATGAACCGAAGATCTAGAGAATCCCGCTGTAGAACCAGAAGCTCCCCCAAAAAATGGATATGTCGACCATGCCCAAAGTCACCCAACCAGAGACGAGCTGACAGATGTGGGGAGGAAGCCTGCCCGGACAGACTCAAACCCCCGAAGGAGGCGGGGAACGACCAGCCCCAACGAAGGCCAATAGAAATGATCTGAAAGGCACACGAACATGGGATCAGGAGCTGGCAAACCAGGCAAGCCAAGCTCCCAACGCCCCATCAATGGTTTGAAATGCAAAAGGGCCAATGCAAAACCTGAGATGCGGTCTTGCGAGCAGAGTGAGCACAGTGCCAAAGAGACGCAGCCGAAGCAGTCACAGGAAGTGCATACAACCCAGTCACACACCTCGACAAACACCTGAAACAGCCCCAATCCGCATGAAAGAGGACAAGGGGGCCAAGCTGAACCCAAAGAAATTCAGCACAGCCAGCTGACATGCAAGCCGCACAGAGCAGAACGTGTCCACCATATCCCACGAAGGGAAGCATGCAGCCTCAGGAAGAGTCACCGACAATGGCACGGCTGAAGCCAAAACCCCTGCAAGAGGACGACTCTTGAATGCACCCAAGTTCCCACAAACCACGGAGAATGCCGCTCAAGGGGACTCAGAAAAACACAACACAGCCCAAATGCTGAAGGGCACGGTGGTTGAGCACCAAAACTGACACTAACAGCAAGTAACATGCAAATGATGATGAAGCACTCAAACAGTTTGGGGAAGAGCAGGGTCAAAAGGAGAGGAAGAGCAGGGGCATGAGGAGACTCAAAGGAGTGGCACCCCTACATCAGAAACACTCACAACCTCGTGCCAC
Source organism: Procambarus virginalis (assembly GCA_020271785.1). NCBI lineage: Eukaryota > Metazoa > Arthropoda > Malacostraca > Decapoda > Cambaridae > Procambarus > Procambarus virginalis. The sequence goes on along the minus strand of WNGS01166011.1, from coordinate 11,011,381 downwards.
TCAAACGAGTGGTACTGGCAAAAACAGAGCCAGAGAACAGGAAAAACAAAGAAAGGTTTGCTAACCACGAAGACTCCGGAACCGTGCAACACACCAACAAGGGAAGAGGACCTGAATACAAAGAAGGCCAGGTTCAACTGCGAGGTACAAACCTGGCCACATGGGAGGCATAAAATAACTCCCACAAGCCCAAAATGGGGAACCCGCAAGGAAGGTACCTGGAGGCAAACCCAGGGAAAGCCACACGCAATCCAACTCATACAGGAAGAAAGGGGGTACAGCAGTCTCCGTGGTGTAGTGGTAAGACACTCGCTGGCGTTCCGCGAGCGCTATGTCATGGGTTCGTATCCTGGCCGGGGAGGATTACTGGGCGCAAATCCTTAACTGTAGCCTCTGTTTAACGCAACAGTAAAAGTGTACTTGGATGAAAAAACGATCTTCGCGGCAGGGGATCGTATTCCAGGGACCTGCCCGAAACGCTACGCGTACTAGTGGCTGTACAAGAATGTAACAACTCTTGTATATATCTCAAAAAAAAAAAAAAAAAAAAACCCACCCGTAGCCAAAGATCCTCCACAGAAGATGCGAGGAACATGAAAGGTCAAAGAGGACCATGATCCCCAACTCTTGCCTTATATAAGCCATGAAAATTGCAGTGGAGGGGCCCTGGGACAAAGCCATCGTCCACACCCATCACCAGACCAGCAGAATCCAGGGAAGAGGCCTCGAAGGAAGGGGCTGCCTAGTAAAAATGTCCAGAGGCCTCGGTGGGACCGATAGACCCACTGCCTCCATGCTCAAATCAGAAGGGAAAAGCCCCCCTAAAGCCACCCAAGCCACGTCAGGAGCTAAACCCTGCCCTGAATGAACTTCAAACATCCAGACATTTCAGTGCCACAAGCAAGAAGAGGAGAGAACTGGAAGAGGAGCAAACCTGGAAGGAGAGCAACCCAAGCTCGACAGAGAGGGAAGAGGAGGCACAGTTGGAACCAAAAAGGAGGAAACCAATACCCCCCAGGTCCAAGACCCAAAAAACCAACTGAGGCAACTCCGGGGCTGCCAAACAGGCACACAACCTAGACCACTCACAGAAAACCTAACACGAAGTGGGGATGCTGCCTGAAAAGCCCAAGCACCAACAGGAGGGCTAAGATGGAGATTAACATGATGGGGGACACCCCAAATTACTTGAGTCAAAGGTGTCACCGACTCAACAGGTAGCACAGCGTAGGCAAGTGGAATGAATGTCACCTTGTTGCACAGACGACAAACACCCGTCATCTCACAAAAAGCGAGGGCAGGGTCAACACACCCCCAGAGGCCAGAGGCCCCTTAACCCGCAAGACACCCAGGCACAGGGACACTCAAAAATGTCTGTCTGAGATTATACGTAAATTAACCCAGCATGGATAAAACAGCTGGAAAACCTACATCAGCTTGCTGAAGTGCAGCTCATATGGAACTCAATGCGCCCCCACTAAGATGCTCCAACTGGGGAAAAGACAGAAGCACAAAACCCCAGACTTATCCCAAGGCAAAGGCCAGCACAAGTGAGGTGGACCTCTAAAGAAACATTCCCCAAACATTCCAGGGAAGAAAAACCTAGGCAGTACAAGAGAAGCACTAGGGAGCACCCAGGAAGAGTAACCCTGAACTCCAAATAGACTAAACTCCTGGCACACACACATGAAAGAACAGTCACCAAGGCAAACGAAAACCCAAGAAAACACTGCGGCCAGAGCGATAGTGACGTACCCAGCACATATCAGAGCCATGCAAGCCATGACCTGCCCTCTCCTCCCCCCCCCCCCCCTTCCAAACGAGGAGGAGGATGGGGGCAAATGAGTGGACACTGCATTAAAAACTTTTGGTCATTTCTTCACATAGTTTGGGGGTTTCTATGGCTGTTTTCGAGTCTACAGGTCTTTGAGTAAGCCAGTTGTGTTTGTTTCGACTCACTGACTTTCTGATTGCCTTTCTCGGTAATGGCATAAATGAGTAAGCTCCGGTGAGCTTAGTCATGTCGTATGAGAAAAGTCCTGTACTATGTCAAGAAATTACTTTCCCTTTTGCAATGTTAGATTAATCCAGTCTTATGGTTAAAATCCCTCATTATAAATATAAAGATGTACAGTACCTGCCGAAGCCTTCTTGACCTCATAGGTGATGGCAAGTCTTGAACAGGGGTTCCATCCACCAACAAAAAACCAGAATTCTGAAGGCGTGTCAATTCAGTCTCAAAATGTTCTGGTAAAAAAATACAATGACAATCTCTCTTAAATTAAAACAAATAGAAATTTTGGATAAAAGTAATTACCAGTCTAAAAATCCCCATCCAGTGTAGAACTTCACACTCAACTACTATTATAAACTATAAACATACTTTCTACATGAATATATTTTCAGTCTCATCTTGGCATGTAATGCTTACAAGACCAATGTTTCCTTCGAGAACATCTACCTCTGTTCATACACAGCATATCATTCTCAGTTAGTGATCAAGATGTATCATCTTAATTATCATATTGCCTCTGAGGGAAAGAGGCAACATGATTACTACATATAAATTAGTAACAGGAAGCAACAAACCAAACAAAGGAATTTTTGAAACCAGCAACTTCAAGAATAAGAGATTACAGATTGAAGCTAGGAAAACAAAGGTGGTAAAAAAATATAAGGAAGCTCTCTTTGAACACACACACAGTGGTAGACAGTTGGAATAATTTAAGTGAGCAGGCAGTGGATGCTGAAACTGTCAGTATTTTAAAGCATCATATGACAAAGAGTACAATGAAAACAGGGACATCAAAGTGTAGTTCTTATAGTTTTGAGAAGACCAATGTAGTTCTGCACCCATGANGCGCGCGCGCGCTGAGTGCGGGGGTGTTTGTGTATAGGGTGAGGGGTAGGGGGGGGTGTCCTGGGACAGTGTAAAGGCGTGGGAAGGTGGGGGGAGGATGGGTAATGGCCACAAGGTGTGGTGAACCCCGTGTATCCACGGGCTGTTTAAATCTTGCGTAGTAATCCAAAGCATCATATGATGCGATGCGCAATTTACTACAAGTCGGTCAAAGTATCATATGATGTGATGCGCAATTTAAGGGTTAATTATACGATCATAACTAACTATTTATAGTTAATAATCTTTAGCTTAAATTTGCCTATGTTTATTATTCAACTTTTTTCTTTGATTTCATTTATTACCTAGGTTGCCTAGCCTCGCCATACTCCCTTACTCCATTGTACCCCTGGCTTTGCCTGTGTCTCAAAATGCAAATTATTACTTACAGTGTACCTGAGAGTACTTGTAAGCCCTTTGTAAGCTACCTCATTTTTCTTATTTTTTTGTTCATTTTGTGTTTGTTTTGTATAGTCTTGTTTATATATTTTTTCCCCCTTTTATATCAAAATTCTAGTTTGTAATTGCCATTCTTGCCTTGTTTTCCTACAACCAGTCTTTTTATGCAGACAAGTATAGACCCAGAACTAAACCTCTTATCCACTATTTATGACAATCATCACTTTAATGATCAAAATTGCAGATATTTTACAGCACATGATGTAAACAATGTATTAACACATAATCACAATATCTCTGTAATCAACTTGAACGTTAAATCTCTAGGTAAACACTTCGATGATGTTAGTGCCTTGATTGAAACTATTGACAACAAATTCTCTTTATTATACTTACTGAAACGTGGTTAAAAGAGGATACTACTCAACTCTTTAACATGCCTAACTACTCGGCAATTCAAACTGTCATCAAATTCAGAGAGATGGTGGTACTGCTCTTTACTACCACCAAGAACTAACATGCTTAAAAGTAATTAAAACTAGAGACTGCTGTGGGGAGTATATCTTCGCCAGTTTCAGAGTCAAGGGTGCCGAGTCTGTCCTGTCTGTGGGTGCAGTCTATAGAATTCCTAATACTGAAGTGTCCGAATTCAACTCAAACCTTAGAAATCTAATACTAGATAACAGACTGAACAAAAACCATCTAATTATCGCAGGGGACTTTAACATTGACCTCTGCGAGCCTGAACACCCTACTGCTGTTAGCTTCCTCAACTGTATGAATTCTTGCTTCCTCATACCCTTAATCACTAGAATCACTGATAGTACTGCCACGACTCTAGATCATATCTGGACCAACATAATCTCTCCGCTTACTTCAGGTATAATCACCGATAGCACTACAGACCATTACCCCACATTTCTCTTAACTACATTAACCCTTAACATGCTCGGGGTCTAATATCCTGCTATCCGCACGGGCGCATGTCATTTTGAAAAAAAAAAACTATTTTTCTTCCTAACCTGTTAATTTGTGTTCACTGATCACGGGAAAAATAATAAAAAAATCGTAAGTTCCATATATTGCCCACTATAGGGCGGGGAAGTCTGGCAAATTATAGGCGCTGACTCAGCATGCGTCCCAGGCGGTCTGTTGCTCGCCAGCTGTCAGGCCAGAGTTGCCACAAAGAGATAATTATCTAATTATTTCAATGTCTCTGATTGATGTTTCATAGTTTTTTTGCTGTAATATTATTCAATAGTGTGTAGTTTGATATATTTATATAATAAAATGAGTGAATCATTGCTGTACTCAAAAATATGGTGTGCATATTGTTGATTCAGTTATGTTCATCAATCAGTGAACAAATACTTTGTCGGTTATTACACTATAAGCACAGGTTATATATAAGTATCTGCATGTTTTGTTCACTATAATGAACCACTAGGTAGCTATTATGAGTCAAAAATTAACGAGGAGTGACCGCCGTGTACCAGCCAGCCACTCCCGCCCTCCCTACAGTCATCTGACTCGCCCACATTCTCCTCCCACAATACTGTTTTTGCTATAATTCACTATATACAGATGGTATATATAAGTATCTACATGTTTTGTTCACCATAACTGTACATCTAAGCTTGTATGGTGAGTAAATGCACAAAGACATAGGACCTAACACAGTCAGCTGATGGCTGCCTCCCTCAAGGCCACACACACTAATATTTCTCCTCCAACAATACTGTGTGACGTTATTACGCTATATACACACATTATAAATAAATATCTACCTGTTTTATTCACCATACTTGTACAAATAAACTGGTATGGTGCCCAAAGACGATCGTGGTATCCAGTAAACAACACCGTCGTCTGCACGGTGGCGTCGTGCAGACGACGCCACCGCCCTCACCAAAATGGCGGCTCCAAACCTTCTCTTGCTGTTTATACCCTCTATACACACGTTATATATAAGTATCTACATTTGTGTTCACTATAGCGAACCACTAAGCTGGTATGCTGAGTGCAGTCAATAAAAGGTGGCCACACACAGTCAGAAAACATCGCCACCACCCTCCCTCCCACAGCATTACTCCTCCCTCCATGGCGCACAGCGCTAAATATCATCGCAATCCTGCTATTATCAGAACCCTGGTCAGTTTTATCACAGTCAGGGGTCCTCTGTAATAATATCATCGCTACATAATAGCATGAACAAGTATATTTTGGCATTTTTAAGCGATGCTGTGGTCACAAGCTGAACAGCAGTGCTGTGAGCTCATGCTGCGTGCGTCAGGCTTGGTAGCTTACGCGATACTGAGGCCCCTAACACCCGGGAGTTTGGCCCACGATTTTTTTAAAAAATGACGTCTGTTTACAAGAGCCCTGATGAAGGTGTGGTGAACCCCGTGTATCCGCGGGCCGTTTAAATCTTGCGTAGTACTCCAACACATCATATGACGTGAAGAGCAGTTGACTGGTAAAACGCCTAGCACGTCATATGATGTGATGCGCACTTTAAGGGTTAAAAAAACACCTCTAGAGACAAGGGAGTTAAGCTTTAGGCTGCACAATGAAACTGCTATAGACAATTTTATAACTGCTGCTACTAATGTCAACTGGGAGTCCGAGTTAGGTAACATAGGGGACATCAACCTAACAGTGCATTCTTTTCTTCAAAAAACTCTCAGCCTTTATAACACCCACTGTCCTATGCTTACGAAACAAGTCACAACCAAAAGGCTTAACAATCCTTGGCTTACAAAGGGAATACTTAAATCCATTAATAAAAAACATGACCTTGAGAAGAAGTATAGGTTAGGAACCATCTCCAAAGAATTCTCAAAGAATTACTCGTTATTGCTATCTACAATAATTAGAAGAGCCAAAACTAAATACTACGAAGATAAATTTACCCAAATAAAGAGCAACATTAAAAAAACTTGGAGCACAATTTCACAAATATTGGGATCAAAGAAGATTTTAAATAACAAACCAACACTCCTGTCCAATAACGATGGTCAGCTTTCAGCCTCTGATTCTGCTATTGAATTCAATAGGTTCTTCTCTTCCATTGGGTCATCCCTTGCAAATGATATTCCATCTTCCAGTACTGATGTTAAGGACTATCTCACAGGTAACTATCCACAGTCTCTGTACCTAAAGCCTACAAATTCCACTGACATTAATGAGATAATCCTTTCCCTTAAAACCAAAGCCCTTGAGGAGATACCAACTTAAATTTACAAAAAAGCCTCCAGATCTTTAGCCCCTGCTATTGCATTGCTCTTCAACAAGTCACTTGAACTCCGAACCTTTCCAGATATTTTTAAAAAAGCCAGAGTAACCCCTGTCCACAAATGTGGTGATCTCACAGATGTTAACAACTACAGACCTATATCAATCCTGCCTACCTTGTCAAAAATATTTGAAAAACTAATCTACAAGCAGCTTTACTCTTATCAAGCCAAACACAATACATTTAGCTCTTGTCAATATGGCTTCAGACCCCATAAAAAAACCAGCGTTGAATGTAATGAAACGCTATTTTCTGGGTGTGTCCCGGAGGCTCCCCGGAGCTATCCCAGGCTGATATGCTAATGTCAGACTTTGGCATCAGTCATGTGTATGGAGTTCTTAGGCCTACCGGGGACCACGGCCAGAACCGGGCCCCCTCAGAGAGGCAAGGGGAGCAATGGCCTATAGAAGCCCCCGTGTGATTGGAAGCATTCTATGTCTGCCATCGACCGGGACAGGCACCCAGAAAGGTAAGCGCCCCAAAACAAACCCCTATTCCGGTTAAAATTGCTACCAAAAGTCGAACTAGTGGATAGAACTCCCCAACAGAAAAACAAGCAAACTAGTATGACGTCACACGTCACCGCGCCGCTGTCTGCGCAGCTCCCCCCTCCCCGGGAGGGGGAAGGTGGAGCCCCAGACCTCCCACGCCGGCTATCCACCTATCAGTTCTGAGGCTGGATGTCAAGACACGCGAAAAACCGCCGACCGGAGGGAGGGAGGGTTGCCGGGGAGCCTCCGGGACTCACCCAGAAAATGGCGTTTCATTACATTCAACGCTGGTTTTCTGGGGGGAGCCCCGTCGGCTCCCCGAAGCTAACTACCCACAGAGGAAGATCAAAAGGGACAGAACCGGGAGGCGGACACCACGCACCCCTCCCCTGGAAGCGAGACAACCGGCAGCAACGCCAACCCAAGGCACCACAGCCCCGGACAGTCCCGGGAACAACACAACAACGAGCCGCAAGGCCCCCGAACGAACACCAAAGATCCATGCCCGAAAAACTGCGAGAACACGTCATCCAGACGGCAGCGAGAGCAGCAAAGCCACGAACGCCATGGGCAGGAGGGAAGAACACAGGCAGCCGAGCCGCAAGAACACGGCTGACAACCCGGGACACCAGCACAGGCGAACCGGGAAGAACAGAACTGGATCAACGCAAAATGCGCTCCGGACACAGACGCCGTGGCACACAACTGCGGAGACCAGGATGGTGCAAGCGGCGCACGAACAGGCCGGAGGTGAAACGACGCACAAGACAGCTTACTAACGGTGTAGAAGCAACACCAAGACCGAAAGCAAGCCAAAGCGGCCCCGCCAGCGCCGCACAAAAAGAGAGAGGCGACAGTATGCGGCACGACGACGGCCCCCAACCCCCCCCACCAAAAACCAAGCCGACGCTAACAAGAGTAACCACCTAAGAAGGGACAGGAAAAGGAAGGACCGCCAAAACACCCCATACTGCCGCCAAGAGAAACACGCAGGTGGGACACCGACCACCAGCTGGAGGCGAGACCATGAGGCAGACGGAAGCAGCCCCGACAAGGCCCCTCCGAGCCCAGGAAAAGGCGGAGCCGCAAGAAGATCTCGGGCGCGACCACCGAACTCAGGTGGCACAAGGAGATGGAACGTCTGCTGAACAGAGAAACTCCAAGCAAGCAAACCCGCCAGGAGTTCAGAAATGACAGGTCCGACGCGGGACATCGCCAGACCCCGAAAAACCAATTGGCAGGGCAAGCAAGGAAACCCAAGAAGGCGGACGGGTTGCCGCCAGAACTGTACCCGAACCAAGAGGTACGAGCAACTACAACAGACCGATACAAAGAAGCACACCACAGGACACAGACCGAAAAAAGCCCTAGAAGCCAAGGAACACACGCAGAACACCCCTGTGGCAGAGGAGGAAAACAAGGGAACACACAAGCAATGAAGTGGTGGAAACCGACCACGCCCCCCCCAACATAGCAGCAAGTGCAGGCAAAACAGACAAAAAGAGATGCCAGGAAAAACAACTGGGGTGAGGCAGGACGAAAGAGCCGAAACATAAACCCCAGGAATAAGGACACGCCACCGCGAAACACGGTACTAAAGCACACGCGCAGTAGTAGCAACAGCCACCACCGCAACATGCCACAGGTAAAGAGCAACGCGCTCCTGCAAAGGCAGAGAACGGAGCAGACAGACCCCAGACAGGGCCCACGGAGACACGACAGAACCCAGCAGGCCCAGGAACCCGCATACCAGGCGACCGACGGCGGAGAAACCCCGCTCAAAATCGGCTGGATGGGGAACTAGGAGCTCATGTACACCCAAGCCAGGCTAGACCGGCCAGGAGGAGGCCCACCAGGCAGCCGCATGGAGCGGCCTGCAGGCCCACAGACTCCTCACAACCAGGATGGCCATAACTAATTCGAAAGCAAGCTAGCGTGCCCTGGAAGTCCACGGACGGACCATAAGGGGCATAACTGGCAATCCCCCACAGTGTTCAGCGTTGTTATACCTATAATAGGTTAAGTAACAATTGTAATTACGAAACCATAAGATGCTTATTTTAACATGCTAAGTAGGTTAAGTAAGGTCGGTGTTTTCCATGAAGTTTTGAAAAGGAAACGATGATGCATGTCACCCATGCACGTAACTAATAAGTCAATAATGACTTATTAAATTTGCGAGGACGGGATGGTACAAGAGAGAACTGGAGAAGCACCTCCAAAGGATATCCGATCAACCAGGCTGTGACTCATACGTCAGGCAGCGAGCAGCCACGTCCAACAGCCAGGATGATCAGTCCAGGAGGCCTGGTCAACGACCGGGCCGCGGGGACGCTAAGCCCCGGAAGCACCTCAAGGAAAACCCCAAGGTAACGTACCAGCAAGAAGGCGTATGCTCGCAAGTAGGTCGTGTAACAACTGCAGACCTCTGATGGATATACAGTGTTCCCCGATGGTGCCTATAGCACCACTGCACTCCACTGGTACTATCCCGCAAGTTCTACTACATAGGCGGGACCCAAACACCAGAGCGCAAAAACCTTGCAAGCACAGCCAGGAGCCCTACCAGGCGAGTACAGAACCAACACCACAACCCCCACCTCATAACACTAACAAAGGTGGAACCCCTTAATGACCCTAGCATGGGTTGGACATGCACAAGAGTGGGACAGGAAGGGGTGAAAAGGGGACAGACACTGGTGTGCGAACGGTCTCAGTCGTACAAAAGATACCCAAATAAAGACAGGTATATAACACCGCATCCAGCGCCCTGCCAAAAACGCCAGACCGCAGAAAACTCACCTGGCGAACGGTGGCACGAAGTGACACGACTCAACCGAGCCCAGAAGAACCTGGAGCACCGCCAGGTGAAGACGCCAGAGCCGGACCTGCAGGAGAGCAGGTGAGAGCGAAGAAGGCGGCCCACACCCATGACACAGGGAAAACCTCGGCGGCCTCCCCACAACTGGAACCCAGGACACCCCCGAGCGAAGGGGCACATACCGCGGCAAGGGAGAAGAGCGAGAGGCGAAGCACTGGAGCAAAAGGCGTCTAACACCAGCACTACACACGCCAGACCAAAACAAACTCCGCGGCGCACGCGCACGACACGCTGGCCAAAACGCGCAACAGTCTCTGCGGGGGGAAGCGGCAACCAGGACTACTGCACTAGAAAAGGAGCCAAAAGAGTGAGCAGGAACAATAAAACCGGCCAAAGAAGCGAAGACAGAGCCCAAAAGGCACACAGCCGGGCCACAAGCAGGCCAACAAGGCAACAAGTAGCCCAACAAGGCAACAAGTAGCCCAACAGGGCTACAAGTAGCCCAACCATCCCATAAGGAGCCCAAACCGGCCCAAAATTAGCCCAACAGGGCTACAAAGAGCCCAAAACGGCGAAGAACGAGGAGCCGACAGACGTTCCAATAACGCGGGAAGTAGCGAAAAACCTTCCCGAACCCTCGAGAACACGGAAGCCAAACCAGCCCGAGGGCACAAAAGGCGCAGGCGCACCCGAGACCAGTAGTCACGTAGAACCCCAAAACGGGGAAACATGACGAAAACACCGTCCCAACAAGGGGGTGGGGGAAACATCCACCCACAGGACGGAACCAACCGACTCAAAGGCCAAGGAACCGAGCCCGGGGAGGGGCTGACGCCCAACAGCACGTACGGCGAGTGGGGAGGAAAACCCTACTCCGCGTAACCACAAGCCCGCCTAGAGGGGGATAAAAACCCCCACGGGGTCCAACGGGGCCAAGGCCCCCCAAGTCAGCCCCTCCCCAGCCCGGGACCCCCACGACAGGCCCGGGGCCGAGCCGTCCCCCCAAAGCCCCGGCCGTACCAGAAAAACGGGGCAGCCGTGAAAACACGAAGGAAGGGAGCCCACTGGCAGACTCTTACAACACGGCTGGAGGAACAGGCTCAAATGCCCCGTCACTACCCGGAAGGGGATTTCCCCGAGACTGCCCGAGTCTCAAAAACACAACAAAACCCCGCCCTGAACACTACAGACGGTAAGGAACCGGATGCAGGCAGGAAGGGGAATCCAGGGGAAAAAACAAGAACCAAAACGGGGCAGCCCGGGGTTCCCAGGGAGTTACCACGAGAGCGTTGCCACCAACAAGGCTCAAGTGCAACGCCTCTGCTGCCCGCACCAGCTTAGCACAACTGGGTAACCGAGCCACAACGAGCAACACA
>WNGS01166011.1:10974033-11000000 GCA_020271785.1 Procambarus virginalis | reverse complement strand
ACTGGGTGAGTTATGAGGTGCCAGAATCTTCCTGGCTGGCAAACTGCCCTTTCTTTTCGTTGAGGGAATGGCATTCGTTCTGTCAGACTCGCGCACTTGAATGGCGGGAGTTGACTACTGTCGTTCAGGTTTACCTGGGGGGCGAGTTTGAGCACCTCAATGTATGTTGTTACCCCCATCCTTCCTCGTATGTCGGCCAGGTACAGCTTTACGTGCAGTTCCCTTCCTTTTGGCATTCTGGTGGCCGAGGATTTGCGTGCCCGTGGCATTGACTTCAGTCTTGCGCTTATTTTCCTGCGGGAGCTGTCTTCGGACTGGCTTGGGGAGGATGTGGAGGAGCTAAGATCTGGTCCGGTGTATTTGCTTCAGCAGCTCGGGCGTCAGCTGCCTTGTTGAAGTTGTTTGCGTTGATTCTGAAGGAGGCGGTGTCTCTGTTCTTTACTTCTCGCTTCGTGAGCCGACAGGTGTGCTCGTCCATTCTTTGGAATCCGCTTGGGCCCTGGCTCTTGGATTTTCATCCACTTTATCCATTGCTGTTTGCAGAGTCTGCTGTAGTGCATTTTCTGCAGGCGGCTTTGTCTAGTTGCCGACCTATGTCAGACTTGTTGGTTCTCGGGAGGGGGGGGGCACTTCCTTCCTGCCGGGAAGGAAGTGCCAAGTCTTGGGGTTCCTTCAGTTGTCGTAAGCCAATAGTAGTGCCAGATTGAGGGAGCTGTAGATTTGAGAGGAAGAGTCAGGGAGAACAGCCAGCAGAGCAGGACAAAGGACAGCATAGCCAGGGAGACTGTCAGCCGGATGGGGCGGGACAGTCTCTGTCAACTACAGACCCTCCCCCCCTCTCTATCCAGTTATAGGCAGACACTTGGGGAGTTGAACATGAAAGGTGACTTATTTCGTGTACTAAGAAGTTGTGTGATCTCTAGGGGCAGACAGCTGTAGTGACTTTCAAAGTTCTGTGTGGTGGCTCACATTGTTTATCTGGACATAATGAACCTTCAGTTCGATTGCTTGAATTCTGATATTTATCATGCTAAATAAATAATTGATTCACTTACTTTAAATTTGATTTTAATTGTGTTCCCAAGTTCTTGGAATTTCTTATATATGCAAACTAGAGTGTAGAGTACTCTTGAGTTAGGGGACTAAAAGAATCTTGCCTGGAACATGATTCCAGTTAAAAATGCTAATAATGACCTGTTTATACATTTTTGAGAATTTTGTGATACCGACAAGTTCCATTCCTTGTCTTGTATGTAATGGACTAGAATAGATGGTGGCAGTCTACCTTCTACTTCTACTTGTCTACCCTTCTACCTCTACCTCGCCTACTCACTTCCTACTTCCTCTCCTCTCCCTCCACCTCTCTTTCCCCTGTCCCTTTCACCTGACAACCCTCCTTACTCCTCCCACCCATTCCTCCCTCCTCCCTACCACCCTCACCCCAAACCCTCACTAAATACTTCCTTATTCATCTCTTTCCTTCCGTTTCTCTTATATGTTCGTGGCAGTGAACTGTTCTAGAGTTCTCTGGAGTCGCAAGTAGCTGATCAAGTTACAATGACTTGTGTTCGTATACCTAGGTAATCAAATACCTAGGTCACAAGGTGTTGAATTAGAGAGGCTGCAGTAGGGACTCTGGGGGGGAACTCTAGAATAGCTAACTGGGGGTGGGATAATGAACGAAAGAGCTATTTCCCCCACCCCACCGTTAGAATAGTTAGGTAGGGGCGGGGTAATGGACAAGAGGAGAAGAGCGATTTCCCCCCCAACCCCTGTTACATCCCCAAGCCCTCGCTCAATGTGTTCACAGATGCCTCGTCTCTCGGCTGGGGTTTTGTGATCAGTGCCCACCAGGCCAGCCAGGTTTGGTGAAGTCTGTCCTTCTGTCGGGCGAACTGCATGGTGTGGCATTTGCGTCAGAGGGTTTGTGTTGCTCACGGAACAACGATCCGTCTACATTCGGACTGCTCTCTTGTGGTTCACTGTCTGAACCATGGGGGTTTGATGCGGTCCTTGGCTCTTTATGGCTGGTCGCTTCGGGTGACTCGTCTGCTGAGTTATCAGGGTTTGGCTCTCCTGGCGGTTCACGTTCAGGGGGTGTCAAACGTCCTGGCTGACGGCGTGCCTCGGTTCATTCCCGTATCCACGGAATAGACAGTCGATGCCAACTTGTTCAGTTGGCTCTGCCGGATGTACGGGCACTCGGAGGTGGACCTCTTTGCATCGGAGTGGTTGAGGCGTCTTCCAGTGTATGTGGCGCCCTTCCCAGATTGTGAGGCCATCGGGGTCGATGCCTTTTGGCTGGACTGGTCGAGGTGGGGTTACCTATATCTCTTCCCACCGGTTCAGTTGTTGCTTCTGGTCCTTGCTCGCTTGGAGACTTACCAAGGGAGAATAGTCCTGTTGGCTCCTTGGTGGCCGGCCCAGTCCTGATTTCAGGCACTTCTAGCTCGATGTCCGACCCCGAGGGTCTTCCTGCGGCTCCGCCTCTTTAGGCAGATTGGTCTGGTCTGGTACATGGCTGGTTCGATCTTCAACTCCATTCTTCGCGTCTGGTCTTTTTGACGCTGGTTTATCACCGGTTTTATGGTGATCAGGTGGCTTTGTTGATGGTGTCCCACCTGCGAGTTTCGTCTCAACGGTAGTATGCAATTTCCTGGCTGTCCTTTCGGCACGTTTTGTCTCTTCGTAGGTTGTCTTCGATTTCTGATCGAGTTGTTTTGTCCTGTCTCTCTTGGTTGTTTCAGGACCATCATCTAATGCCAAATACTGTCGCCTCGTATTGTGCGGCACCAGCGGAGCCACTGCAGCTTGCATTCGAGGTGGATGTCACTTCTGCTCCATTCCGATAGCTTTCTCGGGCATCGTTTCATTTCTGGCCTGCTCATGCGCTGCCCGAGCCATCCTAGTCGTTGGACCAGGTGCTATATTTTCTCTCTTCTCCTCGGTTTGTGGTGGTCCCCTCGGTTCAGGACTGTTTTTCTAAGGCTCTTTTCTTGTTGGCATTGGCCTTTGGGGGTCGGGTTGGGAAGCTTCATGCTCTCCTCCGGCGCAGGGGGTTTCTGCTTTTTCAGTCTTGGTGGTCGTTTTGTTCTTTGCAGCCTTCTCCTCCTTTTCTGGCGAAGAATGAGTCTGTTGCTTTCCGAATGACTCCTTGGGTTGTTTATGCTTGGCTTCGGCCGAGGATGCATCATGTTTTGTGTCCGATTGCAGCTGTTCGCTGTTATTTGCGCGCCACGGCCTCTGTGGCAGGGGACACACTTTGGGTGGACCCGGTTTTGCTTGTTCCCTGTTTGAAGGTGCGGGGTCTCCCAGGTCATTCACAGGAATATTCGGTTTAGCCAGCCTGCAGTCTATCCCCATGCCCACGACGTTCGTATGTTTGTGGCTTTGGCTGCTGTTTTTGGTAATATGTCCTAGGCTGATATTCGGGCACAAGGCTTTTTAAGGTCGAACAGGGTCCTGGCTGCACGGTACCTTGTTAATGTTCCTGGCCTTTCTCGGGAATGTGTAGCCTTGGGTCGCAGGTTAGGTTAGGTTAGGAACACTTCTGGGTGCCTAACCCTGGTCAATGGCAGATAAGGAAAACCCCTAACCACAAGGGGGGGGGGTTTCCAGGGGACATTGCTCCCTGTGCCTCTCAGAGGGTGCCAGGTTTTGGCTCGTGGTCCCCAGTAGGCTGAACTCCATTGACTAATGTCCTGGTTTAATGTTTTGCATATCAGCCCGATTGATCCAGGGAGCCTCTGGGGCTCGCCCAGAAAATAGTGTTTCATTACATTTAGCGCTGGTTTTGTGCTTCATGTTGAATGGCCGCGGTACTAGCAGCTGTTTTTGTGTAGGTAACTGGAGGCATATTCTTCATTTACATCATGCTCAAATTATGACATAGTATGTCAACTTTAACGAAGGTATAGGGCTAGAAAATAAAATACTGTTCCATCAAATATCAGGATCATTATATACAGAACTCTCTAAACAATGGATCAATCAGCTCAACAGATTTCCTGTCTAAAAATTTGCATCTCTAATGAAAATTTAATCACATCCAGAAAGGGATGTAATGAAATCCTGATCGTTGATTGAGCGTGTTAAGTAATTTCTGTCAAATCATATATTTTCTATTATTTGTTCTAACTATGTTTTTTGTTTACAAACACAGTCTTACTTTATTTTATCAGAATATTAACCATTTAATTCAATTATTTTTTCAGGAGAGTATGCTTGGAATGATCATATTGGAAATCCAGGCTTGCTGCATAGTGCTTGTTTGGAGGGAACTATTGACCCATCTCTGAGTGTAAAGCTTTCAGTGCATTACAAAGATCGAGAACCTGTATCATTCACCTGCAACTGTGAGTGCTTGTACAATTTAAAATGGGAGTATTCTGTAAAATATTTTCTGTTACAATGCAGAAGGAAAGTACAGTAATAATTTTAACCTAATAAATTTAGCACTACTGTATACAGTGGTATCTTGGTTTACGAATTTAATCCGTTACAAGAGACGGACGGGTTGTAACTTGAAAATTCGTAACCCGAAATGAATTTTCCCATAAGAATGAATGTAAATTGAATTAATCCGTTCCACACTCCCAAAAATATTAACACATTCGCTCACCCCGCGCGCCACCTCTCAACTGTGCGTAGTGGGTCCCGGCGTGTCACGGGAGCGCGCGTTAATTCCGTAAAGTGTATACTCTCTTTGTCACCTTTGTCACCTCAATTCTCGTTCTACGAGATTAAATTTGGTATCATTGTGTTCGCAATAGAATTCTCTACAGCACTAAATGCATATAAACTCCAAAAGCCTGGCTAATTACCCGCAGCAAACAGAGAAAGTGCGAACGAGTTACCCAGGAGCGCGCGAAAGCAATAAAATGTTTTCACTATTTTCACTCTGGTCACCTCAATTTTCATCCTAGGTCTTTCATTTTGGTCTCAATGGGTTCGCAATAAAATTCTCTAGAGGAACAATAGCATATAAAATAAAAAACCTGGTCACGCTCCAACCGCCGACGAGTTGAAGACGGGCCACGTTAGCCGCGAGTGAGCGCCCAGACGCCTTCCAGCTAAACTCCCAATTCCTGCCCACAAATGTTTGTACTATTGTGTGTTGAACATGACATAGGCGTGTAGGGAAGACATAGGCGCGCATTTTATAACCAGTCCCAAAAAAATCTGATAAAAACCTGATTTTTGGCGATTATTTAAAGTGGATGACGCAATGCTGCATCATGCCCGGCAGCACCGCCAGTAAACGGATGACGCAATGCTGCGTCATGCCCAAACGAAAGTGTTAACTTCAAAATATATTTCATACATAATAAACACACATTTTGTACTATAGTATGTACAAGTTATAGCTTACCTTTATTGATAACTCTTGTTGGCATTTGGAAGATGGTGAGGAGGGGGAGGAGGAGAGGTGTTACTGTTTGGAAGGGGAGTCCCCTTCCATTATATCATCAGGCAGTGATGACTTTTCTGGGGTACATTTTCTCCCACATTTTGCCTGCATTCCACTAGGACCTGGTTGTGGTTCACTGCTTGTTTTCCTCACTAAGACCTTTCCATAGAGACTTGTTTTTCCCCTACGTTTTAGCATTTGTTGGTAGTGAGGCATCATGTTGTCATTGAAAAGGTTAAGGCAATGGCCTACTGCAGCTTGATTTGGGTGAGTCGTTTCAACAAAACATTGCATTTCTTCCCATACTGCACACCACTTCTTAAGTGTTAAAGAAGGAACATTCTGTACTGCCTCCTTCCCCTGAAGAAATTTCCTCAGCTGTCTCTTGTTGCTGGTCCATGTGAAGGGCTAGGAGTTCTTCGGTGATCAGTTCTTCCCAGTGTTCCTCCACCAACTCCTTCATATCAGCATCATCCATCTCCAAGCTCAATTGTTGACCCAGAGAAACAATTTCTTCAACAAGTGGCACTTTAGGTTCAAGCTGAAACCCCTCAAAGTCTCGTTCTGCAACTCATTCAGGCCACAATTTTCCCCAGCCAGAGATCATGGTTCTTAGTCACTTCTTGCCAGGCTTTGTCTATGAGTTTTAAAGCACTACGAATGTTAAAATAGTTTTTCCAGAACTCTTTGAAGGTGAGATTTGTGGCATCAGTCAGTTCGACATATCTCCGGAAAAGTGCCCTTACATAAAGTTTCTTAAAATTGGAAATGATTTTCTGGTCCTTAGGCTGAAGTAAAGGAGTGGTGTTGGGAGGAAGGAACTTTACTGTAGCAAAACTAAATTCCTCCGACAGTGACTCCTCCAAGCCTGGAGGATGAATAGGAGCATTGTCGAGGAGAAGCAGGGTGTTGAGTGGCAAACTGTTCTCCTGCAGATATTTTTTTATGGAAGGGCAAACCACTTCATTCACTCACTCGAGAAAAAATTGCCTTGTCACCCATGCCTTACTATAAACCCTCTACATCACACACATTTTGCTTTTCTGCACACTATATTTAATGAAAACCCTTGGATTTTCGGAATGATACACAAGCAAGGAGTTTAATTTTCAATTCGCCATTCGCATTACCACACAGCACAAGAGTTAGCCTATCTTTCATAGGCTTGCGTCCGGGCAATGACTTCTTCCTGAGTAATGTATGTCCTCTTTGGCAGTCTTTTCCAGAATAGCCCTGTCTCGTCACAATTAAACACTTGTAGGTATCCCTCACTCTCTACAAAATCTTTAAATTTGCCAACAAATCTTTCAGCTAGTGGTTTGTCTGAGCTGGCAGCCTCCCCATGCCTCGCAACACTATGAACGCCACTTCTTTTTCTAAATTTCTCACAATATCTCCTGCTCGCCTTAAACTCTTTCGTATCTGCATCACTCGTTCCGGGGGTTTTCTTTATAAGATCTTCATGCAGTAGCCTTGCCTTTTCACAAATGATGACTTCTGAAACGTAATCACCTGCTAACTCCTTGTTGTGTATCCAAATTAATAATAACTTTTCAACATCCTCAAGTGTTTGTGTTCTTTGTTTCATGATTATTGAAATACCTTTTGCCACTTTAGCACTCATAATGTTCTTTTTCTTAGTAAGTATGGTGGATATCATTGACATAGATTTGTTGTACTTCCTAGATCAACAACCCGCACACCATCTTCATGTTTACGAATGATCTCTTGTTTTTCCTCTATGTAAACAACACACAACTTTTCCCTGCTAATTGTTCCATTCACCTGGGCTCTAGGAGACTCGATCCGCAGGCCCCACATGTGAGAGAGGCCGAAGCTCTATGGAAGCTATCTATGGTCATCCTCACGTGTGTTTTCTTAGGTTGAACCTTACCACTGACTTTGTTGGGAACCATGATATATAATAATTACTTTTATTTTAAAAAACAAAAATGCACAAAAACAATTAAATTCTTTACAAAGAATTCAAGCACGATCGTCACTAAGCAGGCAGTCTGGTAAAATGAAGTGGGGTCGCCCGTGCCACCAGGAACCATGCGCTTGGTTGACCCATACGTGTATCAACAAAGTTCTAAGTTGAGGCAAAGGTCGTAACTCAATTTGAATTTTTCAACGAAATTGGGATCTTAACCCGAAAAATTCGTGAGTCGAGGTTCCACTGTATTCATAAGTTTTTGTTCTAAATGAAAAATATTTTATAGCTATTGCTTACGCTAATTTATTAGTACAGTACACTTCCTCTTATCACGATAATGTGTGGTGGCTGTTTATTTTAAAATCTGCTTAAATGAAGAGAGGGGCTTGGTAAGGCTGGTGGTGAGTGTGTTTCATGCATCTCTCCACAACAACATTGTTAAACATGCAATTTTTTCCAAGTGTATTATAGGTTCTTGCATTAATAGACAATTTATCACATTATTTAGTTCAGAGAAACACACAACTTTTCCCTGCTAATTGTTCCATTCAATTGAACACTGAGGGGTCTGCCAGTTATGCCCCTTATGTGTAGTGGAAGCGTGTTGAACAGTCTCGGGCCTCTGATGTTAATAGAGTTCTCCCTCAGAGTACCTGTTGCACCTCTGCTTTTCAACGGGGGTATTCTGCACATCCTGCTATGCCTTCTGGTCTCGTGTGATGTTATTTCTGTGTGCAGGTTTGGGACCAGCCCCTCAATTATTTTCCACGTATAGATTATTATGTATCTCTCCCGCCTGTGCTCAAGGGAATACAGATTTAGGCTCTTTAGTCGGTCCCAGTAGTTTAGATGTTTTACTGAGTGGATTCTAGCAGTAAAGGGTCTCTGCACGGCTTACCTTTATGTTCTACACATTGACAGTTAATACAGTATTATATGAACAGCCCAATGTATCGTTGCACTTGAAAAAATGGTAAAAGCATTTCAAATATTAAGGGAATATAATATATTCAATGCATACATTTACAACTTCATACAAAATGTGTGGGGGCTAGGGTAAACTTGGATCACGAATTATGAGATAATCACACCCACCAGAGCTGCCTAGTGGTTCATATTGGTGCATAAAAGTGTAGATACAGTAGTTATATACTGTATAATTTATTGAAGCCATAATTATAGGATGCTATATATATATGTATATATATATATATATATATATATATATATATATATATATATATATATATATATATATATATACATATATATATACAGTATATATATATATATATATATATATATATATATATATATATATATATATATATATATATATATATATAATGACTCAGTCGCATATAGTCCTGGGGACCATTCAGGCTTGTTTGCATATATATATATATATATATATATATATATATATATATATATATATATATATATATATATATATATATATATATATATATATATATACATATATATATATATATATAATATATTATATATATATATATATATAATTATTTGATGGCGAGTGGGAAAACAAAAGCAACAGACTGGGCTGTTGTAGTGGTTAGTTTTTAGTTTAGTTCATTTATTATGCACCCCATACCCATCTTGTGGGCGGTAGTGGAAAGGGTTACAGAGGCACATAATGGGCTCAGGGACTGAACCCCACAATTCATTTAGCTAAGCAAGTTACAATCTTGATGAGCTAGTTACAAAATTCAATATAAGTCGTCACATCAACAATGGGTTCGAGATCGATCTCAAATACAGGTTCTAAATTAAGCAACTGACATATGTGGAGAGCTAGTGTCACAATTTATATGTTTGTCCTGCACACCGCCCCCCATCCAGTGGGCAGTGGTGGATAGGTTACAATCACTCATTTACTACCTACAGTTAGCAAACTGGGGATATTTGGCTAAAATTTCTGGTAGCAGATCATTTTGAATGAAATATTTACACATCGTTGGAACATTGGTTATAGAATTGTCTCTAAATTCACGTATCTTTTCGCACTCCATCACACAGTGACGGAGGGTGTGCGAATAATTTTGTTGACACAGTTTACATTTGGTTAGGTCTACATCAGCAGATAATGAGAATTCCCAGAGATACTTGTAACCGAGTCAAAGCCGAGCAGTAGTAACATCTAGAAGTCTGCTGATTTTATTGGATGATCGATAGATGTGTGGCTCCTCTTGCATGATAGTATTGTAGTGGTCAGCTTCCAAAATACAGTACTTTACATAGGCCTCTTGTCTTAAGAGAGTGGATGATGGCAATGAAGTGGGTGAGGTGCCTGGTTGGGCACACAAACACGTAGTTGTAATGATCAGACATTTAAAAGTTAAATGGGAAGTTGGTAAGTTTATATTATGATACCTTTCTTGTCTGCTATCCAGTGAGTACATTTTGAGTATTTTGAGGTGGTCCCAATGTTTTGCTGTGGATGTAAATGCAGTTTATGTTCTTTTTATTCCTTCTATTTCAGAAATCCTGAATGCATTTTGTTGATAGGACAAATTGGCCAGTGGAATATCTTTTGTTATTGAAAATGCAACTTAAAGTGAAAGAATTAAATGATAGATACAGTAACTGAACCTAGACCTAGCACAGGATAAAAGAAATAAACAGAAATGAGGTGGAAAGGGAGTGGGAAAGAGGTAGGGGGAGGGCGAGAAAATATTGCAAGTTCGATTCCTGTGGTAGAACAGAATTATTTAAGTAATGTTTCCTTTGACCTGATACCTTTGCTTTCCTAGTAGTAAATAGGTACCTTTGGGTTAATTAGCTGTTGTAGGCTACTGTACATCTAGGGGATGGTCAATAATTGTCCTAGTAGTTATTGATAGTTGGGGATCCTGGACAGGATAGAAATTGTTGGGCATGTTTCCTTTGTTCTTTTGTTCACATAGCAGTAAATACTTACCAAGCAGTTAGGCAATTGTTGTGTGTTGCATCCTAGGAAAGGTCAATAATTTGACCTAGGGGGACCTTGATACAAGCCCAATTACAGGCTCCCTGTCCCTGACAGTGGGAGTTATTTTATGTGCACTCACACACACAGGAATGCCTGAAACTGGCAACCTCAAGAATAAGTGGCCATAGATTCAAGCTAAGGAAACAAAGGTGCCAAAAAAAGTATTAGAAAGTTTTCTTTTGCAATCAGAGTGGTAGACGGTTGGAACAAATTGTGAGAAAGTTGTGAAAAACCAAAACCATCAGTAGTTTCAAAGCATTACAGTATATGACAGTACTAGGAAGACGGGACACCGCGAGCATAGCTCTCATCCTATAACTACACTTAGGAAATTACACACAAACTAGGAACCAGGGATTATTTTGTTCTAGATTGACTATATAATCTAACTAGATAATCTATATAATCATAAAACTTTGACCAAGGGACAAAAGGCCTAGGAAGGAGAGCTAACTATAGGAAAGGGGATTACAAGGATAAGAGAATATCTGGAGGATGTACAGTGAGAGGCAAAATAATAAAAGAAATGATGAACCTAGTCAAATGGAAATGCAAGGAGGCTGAAGAGAGTTTCATACCAACAGTAAGGGAAAAAGTTGGAGGGAATATAATAACCCATGGTTTAATAGACAGTATCAGGAAGCAAAAATGAGAAGTAGAAGGGAGTGTAGGAAGTAGAGTGGACAAAGGAAAACAGGAATAGATGCAACAGAGCTAGGAACGAATACATAAATATAAGGAGAGTATTGGAAAAAATTATGAGAACAGTATTGTTATCAAAGCAAAAAATCAACCAAAATTACTACATAGTCTTTTCTGAGGGAAAGTGACAGTGAACAATTAAGTGACAAGACTACAGAAAACAGGAGGGGGCATGTACAGAAAGTGATACGGAATTTTGTGAGGTACTGAATGCCAGTTTCCATGCCAGAATGCCATGCAATGCCATTATTCACAACCGAGCTTGAGCAGCTTCTATTGTTAGACAAGGAGATGACCCTAGATGATAGATGCTCGGAAATAGAGGTGATAGCAGAGGAGGTAATGAAACTACTACAATAGCTGGATGAAACTAAAACAGTTGGACCAGACAACTTATCATGGGAGTTTTGAATTGTTCCCTATACCTAACCAACCACTTAGGCTGGACGGTAGAGCGACAGTCTCGCTTCATGCAGGTTGGCGTCCAAGTGGTTGGGCACCATTCCTTCCCCCCCATCCCATCCCAAATCCTTATCCTTACCCCTTCCAAATGTTATATAGTCATAATGGCTTGGCACTTTCCCCTGATAATTCCGTTCCTCCCTTTACCTAAAAGCACCACATGGCACTCTGCACACCCCTGATTGGGTGCCTTAACCCTTAAACTGCGCATGGCGTATATATACGCCCTGAGTAACATGTCCCATGGTGCGCATGGCGTATATATACGCCATAGGGTGCCAGGCCCGATTCAAATGGCCCGCGGCTACACGGGGTTCACATTAGCTTCCTCAGGGCTCTTGTAAACAGACGCCATTTTAAAAAAAATCGTGGGCAATATTCTCAGGTGTGAGAGGCACAGTACTGTTGGAGCAACCAAGGCTGGCGCACACAGTATGAGCGAGCAGCATTGCTGTTCAGTTTGTGACCACAGCATCGCCGAAAAATGTCAAAATAAATATATAATTGTTATTATTTAGCGATGACAATATTACAGATGACCCCTGACTGTGATATAAATAACCAGGGTTGTGATAATAGCAGGATTGTTGTAATAATTAGCGCTGTAGGAGGAGTGATGCTGAGAGACGGAGGGAGACAGCATCGTTTACTGACTGTGTGGCCACCTGTTATTGTTTACATTCACCATACCAGCTCAGTGGTTCTCTAAGGTGAACACAAATGTAGATACTTATATATAATGTGTGTATTAGTGTAATAACAGCAAAAGGATTATGCTGGGAGGAGCCATTTGGGTGACGGAGGTGACGTCGTCTGCACGATTTGTCTAGCTGTTTAGAGTGTGGCCACTATGCTCTTTGGGCGCACTACAAGCTTAGGTGTACAGTTACGGTGCATAAAACATGTAGATACTTATATATAATATGTGTATATACTGTAATAACACTGCAAACAGTATTGTTGGGGGAGAAAGTTTAGTGCGTGTGACCTTGAATGAGTGAGGGAGCCGCCAGCTGTGTATAGCGACGACTCTTAGTGCCTGAACTAACTATATCAGCTTAGCTGTACAGTTGTGGTGAACAAAATATATACATACTTATATATAACGTCTGTATATAGTGTAATAACACCACAAATGGTATTGTTGGGGAAGAAAGTTTAGTGCGTGTGTTGAGGGAGTGGCAGCGAGTGGCTGGCTGGTGTGTGGCGGTAACTCTTCATTGCTTTTCGACTCTCAATACCAACTTAGTGGTTCGTTATGGTGACCAAAACATGCAGATACTTATATAAAACCTGTGAATAGAGTGTAATAGCAGCAAAACTATTTGTTTATTGTTTTATAAACATAATAATAGAATCACAAATATGCACACCATACTTTTGAGTATAACGATTATTCACCACTTTTATTATATAAATATATTACAATACACACTATTGAATAATATTACTACTGCAAAAAAATAAAAAAAAATCAATCGGAGACATTGAAACAATTAGGTAATAATATCTTTGTGGCAACTCCCACCTGTCAGCGCGGGTGACGCTGACCAGCCCTGACGATCGCTCTGTCAACGCCCACTTTTTGCCAGACTTCCTCGGTCAATTGCGCCCAAAATATGTCACCTACGATTTTTTTTTATTTTTCCCGTGCTCAGGGGACACAAATTAATGTGTTTAGAAGACGAAAAAAAAGTTTTTTAATTTTTTTTTCTTGCGCACAGGGGTGTAAATGTCCCCAGGACCCCTGAGCAGTGTAAGGGTTAAGGTGCTCTGCACAGTGTAGTGGTTAATGAGTCACTTAGAAAGAGGTTATCTTGAGATGATTTCGGCCCGGTCTTCAACATGCCTCCTGTTTGTTACACACCCCTAGGAAGCAGCCCGTAGCAGCTGTCTAACTCTCAGGTACCTATTTACTGCTAGGTAACAAGGGCATCAGGGTGAAAGAAACCTCTGCCCATTTGTTTCCACCTCCACCGGGGATCGAACCCAGAACCTCAGGACTACAAATCCAAATTCGGCTGTCAGGCCCCACTGACAGCCGTTGCAAGGTATCAAAAGAGGGCAAGGTATTTACTAAAAGCACTCACTGTATGAAATTGGGTAAGAAAATATTCATATCTTCCTGATGCAACTGCTCACATAATATCTTTGATTAAAGGTTTGCTGGTAGGCATTCCACAATTAATGATGTGCATGTCATTTTGTCTGTCAAGGTTAAATGGTTGACTACTGTGACAGTCTCAATAAGACTAGCAGGCTTTCTGTTCCTAACAATAAATTGTTGAACAAAATATAGTTTTTTGTGTGTCACTACCCATTGTTGTTGTGTTTTAAAAGATTGCAGTGTCTAGATATTATTCTTAAAAAGTATAAAAGTTGCTTGTTGAACAAATCATACTATTTTCTTTGCAGTGGACTC
Organism: Procambarus virginalis; assembly: GCA_020271785.1. Taxonomy (NCBI): domain Eukaryota; kingdom Metazoa; phylum Arthropoda; class Malacostraca; order Decapoda; family Cambaridae; genus Procambarus; species Procambarus virginalis. The sequence continues at coordinate 10,986,073 of WNGS01166011.1, read as the reverse complement.
AAGTGTGGAGCATGTTGTAATGCATACTGTTTGCACCTTAGAACTTCCTGGTGAATCTGCAGACTACATTCTTAAGGTAAGCCATGTTGATTCCTCTATCTGTGTGTCTGTAAATGACTAGATATTAGTATATTTTGAAAGTGGTCTTCCTTATACACCTGTTATTGAAAATAAACAAATATAAATGTGTGTGCTTACCTGTCAGTGATTATGAGGAAGTGAGATATAGCTCTTTAATCCTTGCCTTATACATGATACAGAAATTGCCTCTCTCTCTTAATATAAATGTTTTCATCATATTTTCTTAGTGTTATGTTGTTGGCTTGAACAAGCTCTTCCTTCATTGCATTCCACTTCCTGACCATCGATGCAGAGACCGAGAACTTCCTTATATCTTTGACTAATAAATCAAAATAATAATAATAATTTAAATTTAAGAAATAGAGCAGAGCTGAAACAATTATACCAGACTGAAATTTGAACAAAAAGCCATGCAAGAGATAAAGAACAATCCAAAGTATTTCTTTACATATTCCAAATCAAAATCCAAACCTTCACCAGAATTGGATCTATATTTACACGAGAAGGTTCGTATACAGAGACGACAAAGAAATTAGTGAAATTTTAAAAGATCAGTATAAGGCTATGTTTAGCACCCTAATAAACAGCACAAAAGCAGATGCAAACAGCTTCTTTATGAATGATATCCCAAAACCAGAAAATATAACTGATATCAATGTGATCACTGCAGAGTTTGAAAGAGAAATTGATAACATGCCTATACAATCAACCAAGGTCTAAACTCTTGGAATTACATGTTTATAAAGAAGCGCAAAGTGCCAGTAGCATGAGTGCTCAGTGTAATTTGGAGAATGTAGCAACAGTAAAAGATATTTCATAAGTCAACACTGGCTTTCTGTGGTGAGCCCCTTTGGCTCCCTGGAGGTATCAGGCTGATATGTCATATTAGTCTGGGGCATCAGTCAATTGGAGTTCAGCCTGCCGGGAAATCACGAGTCAGAACCTGGCCCCACTCAGAGAGGCAAAGGGAGCAAGGGCCTACGGAAACTCCCCATGTATTTGGGGGCATTCCATGTCTGCCATCGACCAAGGTTAGCTCCGACCCCGTCCCTCGGGTGGGTTTCCCACCTGTTTCCAGTACTGAAATGGTACTGTGCGGATCTGCAGTTCATTCTAGACTTCTGTCTGAACCCCTGGATTCCTTGCTCCTCCTTTCTGATGACCACTGTCTCAAGTCCAGCTTTTGTTGGAGCTGGGGGCCTGGATGGTGTCCCAGGACCTCAGGAGATGCATATTGGCATGTTCCTATTCATCCAGGGTTCAGGGACTGGTTGGGTTTCGTTGTGGGGCGTCAGGCTTACCACTTTCGTTGCCTTCCCTTTGGCTTGAATCTGGCACCTCACGTGTTCATGAGTCTTACCCGGGTTGTGGTGACCTGTCTGCTTCTGTTCGGGGTTTGGGTTCTGGCCTACCTCGACGACTGATTGGTGTAGTCTCCCAGCCAATCCTGACCAATCCTGCCTGTCTGCTCGCCAAGGATGTAGTTCTTTCCCAATTTGCCAGGTTCGGGTTCCTGGTGAAATGGAGGAAGTCCCATCTGGTTCCGTCTAGGTTTGGACCTGGCTGGGTCTCGTGTGGGAATCTTGGACCGCTTCTTTGTCTCTCCCTCTGGAGTCCCTGCTGAGGCTGCAATCACCCCTTCAGCTGTTTTGGAGGGTTCCCTGGTCACTCGACGGTTGCTCGAGCAATTGTGCAGGAGTCTGAACTTCGCTGTGCTGGTTTTCCCGCCGGGTCGGGTCTGGCTTTGGCGTCTGTTATGGTTTCTCCAGGGTCCTCCCATCTGCCTCTCTCATGATCGCTGGGTTCGGCCTCTGGGGGCCTTGCGTCGGTTGGTGCATCACTGGCTTCCTCTTTGGGTTTTTCAGAGTTCAGTGCCTTGAGACCTACCCGAGCCCTTGCTTGATGTGTTCACGGATGCCTCGTCTCTCAGCTGGAGCTTTGTGACCAGTGCTCACCAGGTTGGACAGGGTCATTAGGGGTCTGTCCTTTCGTTGGGATCACAACATGGTGCAGAAGTTTGCGGCGGTGTGGCTTTCACTTAAGAGGGTTCATGTTGCTTGCAGATCGATGATTCGGCTCTTTTCGGTCTGCTCCCCAGTGGTTCATTGCCTGAACTGAGGGGTTTCAATGCATCCCTTGGCTCTTTGGGTCTGGTCGCTCCGGGTGACTCATCTGCTGAGTTCTCAGGGTTTGGCTCTCCTGGCAGGTCATATCCAGGGGGTGTCCAACGTCCTGATGGACGACCTGTCCCATTTCATTTCCCCGTCCACAGAATGGACGGTCAACAACTCCTTGTTCCTTTGACTCTGCTGGACGTTCGGGCGCCTGGAGGTGGATCTCTTCGCGTCGGCACGGTCGATGCGTCTCGGTTTATGTGGCGTCCTTCCCCAACATCGAGGCTGGTGTGGTTGATGCCTTTCGATTGGGCTGGTCGAGGTGGGGTTACCTGTACCTCTTTTCCCCAGTTCGGTTGTTGCTCCAGGTCCTGGTTCTCTTGGAGACGTGTCAGGGGAGAGTAGTCCTGTTGTCCCCTTGGTGGCTGGTCCAGCCTTCGTTTCAGGTGCTGAATGCTTTGTGCCTGAACCCGAAGGTCTTCTCGCGGCTCCGCCTCTTTTGGCAGATTGATCCAGTCCGGTACGTGGCTGGTTCGATCTTCTCCTGCTTGATACCTGCTTAATGGGGTTCTGGGACTTCTACTCCCCAAGCCTGGCCCGAGGCCAGGCTTGACTTGTGAGAGTTTGGTCCACCAGGCTGTTGCTTGCAGTGGCCCGCAGGCCCACATACCCACCACAGCCCAGTTGGTTTGGCACTCCTTGGAGAAAACAGTCTAGTTTCCTCTTGAAGATGTCTACGGTTGTTCCGGCAATATTTCTTATAGTCGCTGGGAGGACATTGAACAACGTGGACCTCTGATGTTTATACAGTGTTCTCTGATTGTGCCTATGCCACCTCTGCTCATCACTGGTCCTATTCTCCTCCGATCTTCGTGTCTGGTCTTTTTGACCCAAGTTTCTCAACACTTGTATGGTGATCAGGTGGCTTCATTGATGGTGTTCCACGTACGTGTCTCATCTTGGCGGCAGTATGAAGTCTCCTTTCGGTACTTCTTGACTCTTCGGAGGTTGTCTTCGATTTATGATCGGTTTGTTTTGTCCTTTCTCTTTTGGTTGTTTCAGGACCATCATCTTATGCCAAATACTGTCTCCACTCGATCATCCGGACTATATGGGAAGGACCCCCAACCGGATTATCACGTTTTTCGGATAATGGTACTTTTTCACCTACGAGTCCAAAAGTGACCATTTCCAACAATTTTTATACTACAAACAACATAATTTGAATTGCCTTGCCACATATAATTATTAGATATTCAACTAGAAACCTCAACTTACCTTGTTGGTGTTCGTCTTCTTGATTGATGCCACACATCTTGAAGTTAAGAATTGTTAACAATTTACGTAACCTGTACTAACACAACACTAAAATTAACACTTAAAATTACTGTACAGTTCATTAAGCAAAGTTAGTTTTGACTGCCAGCTGCTGAAGCCTCACTGGTTGAAGGTGCGTGGCTTGCCTGTGGCGCCTCACTTGTTGAAGGCATTTGGCTGCCTGTGACGCCTCACTGGTTGAACAACACGTAACTTGTCTTTAATTGCCAGGACAACCTTCTTCCTCTTAACACCTCCAGAATGATTGATGCTGATACCAGACATAGTCTTGGCCAAAAATGTTTAAAGTTACTATGAAAATAAAAAAGATATTTCAAAAATATTTCACTAATGGCGCAGCACTGTGACGCCTCACTCGTTGAGGTGTATAACAGTAACTTGTCTTTAATTGTTAGGACAACTTTCTTCCTCTTAACACCTACAGAACGATTGATGCTCCTACCAGACATAGTCTTGGCCAAAAATGTTCAAAGTTACTATGAAAATAAAAAAGTTATTTAAAAAAATATTTCACTAATGGCGCAGCACTGTGTATAACACGAGGGATGGACGCACATGGGTTGACCAGTGTTGGACGGGTCCTTTGGCGTGGGGCAGCTATACCACCTTACGTAGGCTGCCAGGAGAATATTTTTTAAGGAAACTTCAGCCTGTGCACATTGCTTTTAGAAAACTTATTTATTTGTTATTACATAATTACTAGTACTTATTTCATTTGTTTTTGTTCTAAAATTAATGGTAATTCCTGTACACAGGTGGTCCCTCCCGACGCTCTCCTCCCACCATCCCGACACCACCCACCCACCCCACCCCCTCTTACACCATGCGCCTCGAGTCACGGGCAGACGGGATTAATACCGTATGGCCCGCCTCATGTTTTCATATACCTATATCCGTCCAAACTCTCGTTAATCCGGTTCCTGTGGCTATTTTGGCCGGATATTGTGATAACTTTATCCGATTGCGATTTTGGCCGTATTAAGGCGTTTTTCGGATGTTCGAATCCCGGATAATCGCGGGGTTACAGTACTGTTGCCTCGTATCGTGCGGCGCTGGTGGACCCGCTTCAGCTTGCGTTCGGGCATATGTCACTTCTGCTCCGTTTCTCAAGCTTTCTCAGGCATTGTTTCACCTCCGGCCTGCTCATATGCCGTCTGAGCCATCCTGGTCGTTGGACCGGAACTGAGCCGTCCTCTTTTTTTTTATCTCCTCAGTTTGTGGTGGCCCCTTCAATTCAGGACTGTTTTTCTAAGGCTCTTTTCTTGTTGGCATTGGCCTCTGGGGGTCGGGTTGGGGAGCTTCATGATCTTCTCCGGTGCAGGGGGTTTCTACTCTTTTGGTCCTGGTGGTCGTTTTGTTCGTTTGTTGTCATTGTCTTCTTTTCTGCCGAAGAATGAGACTGCTGCTTTCCAGAGGGGTCCTTGGGTTGTTGATGCTTGGTTGGTTCGGTGGGGGGTGCATCATGTTTTGTGTCTGGTTGCAGCTCTTCGCTGTTACTTACACGCCACGGCCTCAGTGGCCAGGGACGTGCTTTGGGTTGACCTGGTTTCCCTTTTTCCCTGTTCCAGGGCGTAGGTCCCCCAGGTTTGTCCGTAGGATTCTTCGGTCCAGCCAGCCTGTGGTCTATTCCCGTGTCCGCGATGTTCGTAAGTTCGTGGCTTTGGCTGCTGTTTTAGGTAATATGTCCTGGGCTGACTTTTGGGCACGGGGCTTTTGGAGGTTGAATAAGGTCCTGGCCGCATGGTACCTTGTTAATGTTCCAGGCCCTTCTCGGGTATATGTTCCCTTGGGTCGCATATTGAAGCCAGTTGTCTCGACTTTGAGTTGAGGAACGAATAGTGGCCGGTTAAATCCATCTTTTCCTTTATCTTTGGTTAGGTAGCTCCAGGAAGCCAAAGGGGCTCTCTGGAGAAAACCAGCGTTGAATGTAATGAAACACCATTTTCTGGGAGACCCCCGGAAGCTCCCCAGCAACCCTCCCTTCCTCCGGTCGGCAGTTTTTTTGTTTTTGATTTTCAACCTCTGAACTGAGTTTGGGTAGCTGGCACGGGAGGTCTGGGATCCCCCCTCCCAGGGAGGGGGGAGTTGCACAGACATCGGCTCAGTGGCTATGGTGACATCATGCTGATTTGCTTGTTTTTGATTAGGGAGTTCTGCTTGCTAGTTCGGCTTTTGTTTTGTAATTTTTTAACCAGGTGTAGTTTGTTTTGGAATTCCTACCTTTCTGGGTGCCTGACCTAGTAGATGGCAGACATAGACTGCTTCCAATTACATGAGGGTGTCTATAGGCAATTGCTCCTCGTGTCTCTCTCTGAGGGGGGCTAGGTTCTGGCACTGGTCCCTGGTAGGCCTAGAACTCCATTGATTGACTGTTGCCAGGGTTTAATAAATACACATCAGCTCGGTATAGCTCCGGGGAGAATCTGGGTCTCGCCCAGAAAATGACGTTTCATTACATTCAACGCTGGTTTTTTTGTGCTTCATAATTTTATTTTTAATTCTTTCAGGTCAGGGGAGTGGATGACTATTTATCTGGAGAAACGATCCTTGGGGAATATGAATATGTACACAGCTGTATGAAATATGATGAAGATGTTGTCTTTACTCTTATGCATGCAGATTCTGTAAGGCAGTCATATTTGCGCACGGTAAGTTATCGGGCAATAATCGTTTTTGTTATACTCGGAGATATCACACTTATGTGGTATATATATACCATTGAGAAAATTAGAGGGTTTGAGCCACCTCAGAGTGCCAGTTGATTTTCTCATTAATCACTTTTTGTGTTATACAGTATGTTTTGTTGTTAAAAAATACACAAACATTTATTAGCCATGATCTTATTCAACTATAAAGTTAAGTGTAGTTCTTGTGCTCTCTGTTAAGTTTCAGTGCTGATGTTCTGCAGTGTTGGTTAATTATTCAAGAATTACATAGCAAATCATTAACTTTCAACTGAGATCTTTCAAAGAATAGGTTTTTATTGTGGTGGGTTTTATAAATGAAATACGTATGGGACTGTGACAGAATTATTGGAACATAACTAGACTCGTTATTGCCAAAAGATGAGTTTAGTACCTAATGTGGGTCTACATGCCTGTCTTCCTGTTTGCCTTTATATCTATCTACCCATTAGCTTGTCTATTGGCTTGTCTGATCTATTTGCTCATTGTACATTTTCATCATGCATTGGTTAACTGGATGGTGTATGGATCACAGGCTTCTGTTTCTTAACATAACCTTGCTGCACTCATAATGACCATGTACTGTGACAGTTGCTCTGTCTTTTGCTATATAGACTTGCCATTTCCCATTGCATTCATAAATTTTCAGTCATCAGTTCTGATAAGCATATGCTTTTTCAGACTGGTAAAGGTAAAGTGGCACAGTTTCCAGTTTACTGCTGCATGACCAGCATTAATATCAGACAGTAGATAAATTTACTTGAAATATTCAGTCATTCATTTGCATTTGTTTGCTGCCTTCCTCCATACCATGCTTGGTAGAGACCCCCTGATCCTCGTTTATTTTTGTTTTCCAGACTTTCCTTGATTGGAGCACATTTTGTCACAACAGTTTCAGCTATGTACAATACTTTCCTGGGGAGGAGCCTCGTCGGCTCCCTGAACCAAACTGAACTGATATGGGTTTTATTAGTTTAGGGTCATCAGTCACTGGAGTTATGAACCTACCAGGGTCCATGAGCCAGAACCTGGTGCCCCCTGAGAGAGGCTCAAGGGGTGATGGCGCATGAGCATTTTACATTTAAAGTATTGTCATATTCTGCCATTGACCAGGGCAGTAGCCCAGAAAGACAGGCAAACTAAAACAAGGAACTTGCTGATAAAATTGACATCCTCCCCAATAGAGCAAAGAAACTCCCTTGCAAGAACATAAGCAAATTGAAACCTGCAACTCTGCAAGCAAACTAATACTCCTGCTCATTAGCAGAACCCCCCACCCCCGAGCAAGGGGAAGGAGGAACTGGCTCAGGCTGTCCACCCCTCCAATTCTGATGTGCTTGGTGGTCAGAAGTCACCTCTGGCCTCGCTTTTATGTCTGGATTTTGCTTTGTGTGGCTGTGCCAGCTGTGTATGTGGGTCACACATCCGGCCTGCTCATGCACCTCCTGGTCTTTGGACCGGGTGCTCTCTCCTCTCTTCTCCTCGGTTTGTAGTGGCCCCTTCGGTTCAGGATTATTTTCTAAGGCTTTTTTTTCTGTTGGCATTGGCCTCTGGGGGTCGGGTCGGGAAGCTTCATGTTCTCCTCTGGTGCAGGGGTTTTTACTCCTTCGGTCCTGGTGATAGGTTTGTTTGTTTGCAGCCCTCTCCTTCTTTTCTGGCAAAGAATGAGACTGCTGCTTTCCAGAGGGGTCCTGAGTTGATGCTTGGTTGGTCAGGCCGGGGGTGCATCATGTGTTGTGTCCAGTTGCAGCTCTCTGCTGTTATTTGCTCTCCACGGCTTCAGTGGCTGGGGATGCGCTTTGGATTGATCCGGTTTCCCTCCTTCCCTGTTCCCGGGCTTAGGTCTCCCAGATCGTCTGCAGGGTTAAGTCAAGCCAGCCTGTGGTCTATCCCCATGCCGACGACGTTCGTAAGTTTTCTGCTTTGGCTGCCATCTTTGGCAACCTGTCTTGGGTTGACATTCGGGCACAGGGTTTTTTGGAGGTTGAACAGGGTCCTGGTCGCTTGCTACCTTGTCAATGTCCCTGGACCTGGTAGTGCCTGCATTGCATTGGGTCGGCAGTTGCAGCCAGTTGTTTCGACTTCACGTTGAGGAGTGAGGACCGACCACCTCCCGAGTAAGTCCCTGTGTTTTTTCTTGTCTTTGAGTAGTTAACTCCAGGGAGCCAATGGGGCTCCCCCCAGAAAACCAGTGTTGATTGTCATGAAACACCATTTTCTGGATGAGACATGAAGGCTCCTTGGCATCCCTCCCTCCTTCTGGTCAGTGGTGTTTTCGCGTGTTTTTGATACCCAGCCTAAGAACTGCCAGTTGGATTGCCGGCGCAAGGGTCTGGGGCTCCCCTTTCCCCTCCCGGGGAGGGGGGTTGGGCAGACACAGTGGCATGGCAACGTTACGACATCATGCTCGTTTGCTAATTTTAGTTGGGGAGTTCTGTCCACTCGTTCGGCTTTTGGTAGCAATATTTTCACCAGAATAGGGGTTTGTTTTGGGGCGCCTATCTTTCTGGGTGCCAGACCAGTTGATGGCAGACATAGAATGCTCCCAACCACACGGGGTTTCTATACGCCATTGATCCTCGTGCCTCTCTGAGGGGGCCAGGTTCTGGCTCGTGGTCCCTGGTAGGCAAGAACTCCATGCACTTTGGTGCCAGAAAGCTAATACTATACAGTAGTTACATATCAGCCTGAATAGCTCCGGGGAGCCTCCAGGTCTTTCCAGAAAATTGGTGTTTCATTACATTCAACGCTGTTTTTTTCATACACAAAACAATTAGGTATACTGTAAATATAAACCATAAGTAAAATAAATAAGCATTATCTGCACTTAACCTTTACTGAGGACTCTTGTTGGCATATGAGATGGAGGGTGATAGGGAGGAGGGAGGGAAAGAGGAGCGGTGTTGGTGTATGGGTATTGGACCAGTATTGGACCTTTAATTACAACTGAAGGTACTACACAGAGGACAACAAAGAAATTAGTGAAATTCTAAGAAGCCAGTATGAAGCTATGTTTAGCACACCAATAAACAACATGAAAGTTGATGATCCAGACAGCTTCTTTATGAATGATATTCAAGCTACAGATAATATAACGTATATTAACACAAACTCGGAAGACTTTGAAAGAGTAATTGACAATATGCCCATGCACTCACCTCCTGGGCCAGACTCGTGGAATTCAATATTCATTAAGAAATGTAAAGTACCAGTAGCGCGAGCGGCTGGCATAATATGGAGAAAGAGCCTGGATACAGAGGAGATACCAGCTGCACTTAAATCGGCAGATATAGCTCTGCTGCACAAGGGGGATAGTAAGGCCTTGGCAAACAATTATAGATCAGTTGCACTAACATCTCACAAATAAAAGTTTTGAGAGAGTGATAGGAATCAACTTTGTAATTTTATGGAAAATAATGAACTACACAACCCAGGACAACATGGATTTAGAGCGGGAAGATCCTGTCTGTCACAGTTACTCAACCACTATGACAAAATCACAGAAGCTCTGGAAGAAAAGCAAAATGCAGATGTAGTATACACAGACTTTGCAAAGGCATTCGATAAATGTGATCATGGGGTGATAGCACGCAAAATGAGGTCAATGGGAATAATTGGTAAAGTAGGACGCTGGATACTCAATTTCCTGTCGAACAGAACACAGAGTAACAGTCAATCAAATAAAATCGAGCCCAAGCGTAGTTAAAGCTCTGTACCTCAAGGTACAGTCCTTGCACCACTGCTTCTCCTTATTCTCATATCAGATATAGACAAAAATATAAGTCACAGCTTTGTGTCATCCTTTGCAGATGACAGGAAAATCAGCATGAAAATTACCTCTGCGGAAGACATTGAAAAACTACAAGCAGATATCAACAAAGTTTTCGATTGGGCAGCAGAAAATAACATGATGTTTAACAGTGATAAATTCCAGGTACTCAGGTATGGCAAAAATGAGGATCTGAGACATAATACAGGGTACACAACACAATCGAATCTGCCCATAGTAGGAAAGCAGCATGTCAAGGATTTGGGAATAATGATGTCCGACGACCTAATGTTTAAGGAGCCATAACCAAGCAAATATTGCGGCAGCCAGAAAAATGATAGGATGGATTACGAGAACTTTCAAATCCAGGGATCCCAGCACAATGGTTGTACTCTTAAAGTCACTTGTGTTGTCCCGTCTTGAGTACTGCTCAGTACTCACTTTCCCCTTCAGAGCAGGAGAGATTGCTGAAATAGAGGGAATACAGAGAACATATGTGGCACGCATAGACGCGATAAAGCACCTAAATTATTGGGATCGTCTCAAAGCTCTAAAAATGTTCTCACTAGAAAGGAGATAAGAGAGATACCAAATAATATACACATGGAAAATACTGGCGGGCCAGGTCCCAAATCTACACAGTAAAATAACAACATACTGGAGTGAACGATATGGAAGAAAATACAGAATAGAACCAGTGAAGAGCAGAGGTGCCATAGTCACAATCAGAGAACACTGTATAGACATCAGAGGTTCGCGGTTGTTCAATGTCCTCCCAGCGAGCATAAGAAATATTGCCTGAACAACCGGGGACATCTTCAAGAGAAAACTAGATTGTTTCCTCCAAGGAGTGCCGGACCAACCGGGCTGTGGTGGGTATGTGGGCCTGTGGGCCGCTCCAAGCAACAGCCTAGTGGACCAAACTCTCAAGTCAAGCCTGGCCTCAGGCCAGGCTTGGGGAGTAGAAGATCTCCCAGAACCCCCATCAAGCAGGTATGGGGAGGGCGAGTAGAAGGGAGGAGGTGGTGAGTGTTTAGAAGGACTGTCCCCTGCTCGCCTTAAATGCTTTCATATCTGCATCACTGGTTCCAGATTTCCTTTCACACATTTTTGTCTCTGTTATATGGCAGCCAGACAGTCAAGCATTCACAGTTGTGGAAGCAACCAGATAGGCATTTCCAGTCACAGCAAGTTACAGTCAGGCAAACATTCACAGGCAGCCACTCCAAGCAACAGCCTAGTGGACCAAACTCTCAAGTCAAGCCTGGCCTCAGGCGGGCTTGGGGAGTAGAAGACTCCAGAACCCCATCAAGCAGGTATCAACATAGGAAGAAGCCAAACCCCCAAACATACCAGCGATACAAAGATACGAGAAACAACTATACAGCAGTAAGGGGAGAGGCAGAAAGAAATTTTTAAAAAGGGATAATGGATAAATGTAAAACAGAACTGGGCCTATTCTACAAATTCATAAACAACAAATTGCAGGTAAAGGATAATATCCAGAGGTTGAAAATAGGAAACAGATTCACAGAAAATGATAATGAAATGTGTGAAACATTAAACAAAAAGTTCCAAAGTGTGTTTATACAAAACGAAATCTTAAGAGAACCAGACACAATAAGAATTTCTGAGAACATCATAGAGCATATAGAGGTGTCTAGAGATGAAGTGGAAAATATGCTAAAGGAGCTAAGTAAGAACAAAACAGTTGGTCCAGATGGAGTTTTACCATGGCTTCTGAGAGAATGTGCATCTGAGCTCAGCCGTCCACTTCACCTGATCTTTCAGGCATCCCTGTGTACAGGAGTCATAGCAAACATGTGGAAAAAGGCTAACATAGTTCCAATCTACAAAAGTGGCAACAGGTAAGACCCCACCCCCCTTAATTATAGACGTGAATCATTGACAAGTGTAACAGTGAAAAGATTGAAAAAAAATAATAAAAACAAAATGGGTAAACACCTGGAGAGAAATTATATAATATCACACAGACAGTATTGTTTTCGATCTGGAAGATCCTGTGTATCGAATTTACTCAGTTTCTATGATTG
>WNGS01166011.1:10953906-10972834 GCA_020271785.1 Procambarus virginalis | reverse complement strand
GACCCGCAGGGCCACATACCCACCACAGCCTTCTGATCCGGAACTTCTCTTAGAAAACAGTCCAGTTTTCTCTTGAAGATGTCCACGGATTATGTGCAAAGTTCTTAGTGCTAAGGTTCCTAATGAATCGATTTGTCATAAAGCCATAACGTTTGGAGTTATAAATATTTTGCATATAAATTTGGCACATATTTGGATGGCCCCCATTCAAAAAATGTTTTACAGTAAACTATACTCTTGAACAATATTTTTCTCACTGGCAATTGAAAGTTATATGCCATTCTGAGACCATAATGAATAAAATAACAATTAATGACATAAAATATTTAGAGCAATTTAATTTTTTTTTTTGTAACTTTTTTCCATTCATGTTGTGACGTTGATTTAAAAGGAAATGTTGGAGCATTTGCCACGAGGATTATGCACACAAAAATTGAGTGTGTATGATGTAGTTTCGGTGCCCAATCACTGGGCCCCTTAAGAGGTAGTTATGGTTTATAGTATCAAAGGCTTTCCTCAAGTCAATGAATAGGCCAATTGAGAACTCATTTTTGTCAAGGGCAGTGTAGATTATATCAAGCAAGAGTGTTGGTAGGTGTTGCAAGAGCAGGACAGCACTCTTATATATCATAGACATTATTTCATTAATCTTCCAAGCTTTGATTTTAAGTAATTGAATTATGGATATAATGTCTGTCGGGCTGACTGGTAAAAGGAGTAGTGTTAGCTATCTGTGAGATATGTAGTAACATGTGTCTGGGTCTTTGGAATTTTTCTGCCAAGGTTTGCACAAATTCATGAAAAGAAGCTATTGAAATCAGTTGCAATATCTAAGTCTGTTGCAAGTGTGTATCCATCTTTGGAGAGTTTTATCTGCTTGGTATGTGATTGTTGTTTAGACCCTAGGATGTTAGACATGGGTGATGGTAGAGATGTAATGTTCATATTTCCTTTTGCTTCTTTAACCCTTAAACTGCGCATGGCGTATATATACGCCCTGAGTAACATGTCCCACGGTGTGCATGGCGTATATATATGCCATAGGGTGCCAGGCCCGATTCAAATGGCCCGCGGCTACACGGGGTTCACATTAGCTTCCTCAGGGCTCTTGTAAACAGACGCCATTTTTAAAAAAAATCGTGGGCAATATTCTCAGGTGTGAGAGGCACAGTACTGTTGTAGCAACCAAGGCTGGCGCACACAGTATGAGCGAGCAGCATTGCTGTTCAGTTTGTGACCACAGCATCGCCGAAAAATGTCAAAATAAATATATAATTGTTATTATTTAGCGATGACAATATTACAGATGACCCCTGACTGTGATATAAATAACCAGGGTTGTGATAATAGCAGGATTGTTGTAATAATTAGCGCTGTAGGAGGAGTGATGCTAAGAGACGGAGGGAGACATCATCGTTTACTGACTGTGTGGCCACCTGTTATTGTTTACATTCACCATACCAGCTCAGTGGTTCTCTAAGGTGAACCCAAATGTAGATACTTATATATAATGTGTGTATTAGTGTAATAACAGCAAAAGGATTATGCTGGGAGGAGCCATTTGGGTGACGGAGGTGACGTCGTCTGCACGATTTGTCTAGCTGTTTAAGAGTGTGGCCACTATGCTCTTTGGGCGCACTACAAGCTTAGGTGTACAGTTACGGTGCATAAAACACGTAGATACTTATATATAATATGTGTATATACGGTAATAACACTGCAAACAGTATTGTTGGGGGAGAAAGTTTAGTGTGTGTGACCTTGAATGAGTGAGGGAGCCGCTAGCTGTGTATAGCGACGACTCTTAGTGCCTGAACTAACTATATCAGCTTAGCTGTACAGTTGTGGTGAACAAAATATATACATACTTATATATAACGTCTGTATATAGTGTAATAACACCACAAATGGTATTGTTGGGGAAGAAAGTTTAGTGCGTGTGTTGAGGGAGTGGCAGCGAGTGGCTGGCTGGTGTGTGGCGGTAACTCTTCATTGCTTTTCGACTCTCAATACCAACTTAGTGGTTCGTTATGGTGACCAAAACATGCAGATACTTATATAAAACCTGTGAATAGAGTGTAATAGCAGCAAAACTATTTGTTTATTGTTTTATAAACATAATAGAATCACAAATATGCACACCATACTTTTGAGTATAACGATTATTCACCACTTTTATTATATAAATATATTACAATACACACTATTGAATAATATTACTGCAAAAAAATAAAAAAAAATCAATCGGAGACATTGAAACAATTAGGTAATAATATCTTTGTGGCAACTCCCACCTGTTAGCGCGGGTGACGCTGACCGGCACTGACGATCGCTCTGTCAACGCCCACTTTTTGCCAGACTTCCTGGGTCAATTGCGCCCAAAATATGTCACCTACGATTTTTTTTATTTTTCCCGTGCTCAGGGGACACAAATTAACGTGTTTAGAAGACGAAAAAAAATTTTGAATTTTTTTTTTTTCTTGCGCACAGGAGTGTAAATGTCCCCAGGACCCCTGAGCAGTGTAAGGGTTAAATCCATTCTCATAAAAGGAAGCTTTGGCTCTTTGTATTATATTGGTAATCATTGATGAGTACTGTATCTCTTAACTTCTTGTTTTGTAGCTAGGCAAATTCTATTTTCATTTTTTCATATTCGTGTTTCTTGTTACAGTAATTGTTTTATTAACACTTTGGTGCACCGTACAGTATGCCATTTGTGGGCCAGGGGTTGTTTAATCTTTTGGCAGTTAGTTACTTAGTGAGGAGAGGACTCAAGATGGCTCAAAATGCTCAGAATACTCTCNGTCCTGCGACTCTGGTCCCTGTTGTTGTCCAGTGCTGTGCCTTGTGGTATGGTTCTGTTCTTTGGTGGTGTGTGGACCAGAAGTAATTTCACAAGTACTTGGGCTGCATGCGCCTAGGGTTCCCTTACCTACGTGCCCTGTATGTACTGCCCTTGTGGCTTGGGGTTACCTTCCACAAGTCGCTTGGAACCTACTTCCATGGGGGTCTTTTGCTGCTCGGTGATTGCTCACCCTTGGAGTCAGCTGTGGTGTTACATGCGCCTCTATTTGCCTCTGGGTTGGAGGTAGTTTCATCACTGGTAGGGGCGCAGGTACTGTGCAACTAGTTTTCACCATAACATAGTGGCCGGCTCTGTTCCGCCTGGGACATCGTACTCTTGCATTTTTTTCTTTTCTTTTTGTTTCCTGCCCTTTGGGGGTTCTGCCCTTTGGTGTTGTTGACCCTTATTTATATTCTTGGTGGTCCTCCGCTAGGTCCCTGTGAGTGTACATGTCACAGGGGCTAAGCAATTAGTAGTTCGCTTGGTAGTTTGGGTGCCAGTTAGCAATACCTTGCCTGGGCTTCCCTTAGCAGAGCATCTAAGCGCCCTGGAAAACCCCACTGTGGCTCAGTGGTCTAATGGATGTGTCCTCTGGGTTCTATCTCGCTTTGTGTGAGATTGCAGTTTGCTTTGACCTTAGGGTGACACTCGCCAGTTCTGCCTCCGTCATGCTACCTGTTGGGTCCGTGACACCTTCAACCCAGAGTCCTGCGAGTGGTGTTCCTTGCTTTTACTCCAGTTCACCCAATCTACTGATCTTGATATTTGGGTGCAGGCGGCTTCGGCGTTGCATCCGCGTTTTAGGTTGCTGGAGTACGCTAGGTTGGTTGCTCACCCGGATGCCGCGAGGCTGCCCAGTTTTGGTTATAGGGACCTGGACATGGAGGCATTAGTCGCCTCGACTTTGGTTTCATCTGCGCCCCCTTTATGTCCATCCCCCTGCTGTTATTCGTCCTGTTCCTCCCCCCCCTGCACTAGGCTCCAAAGCGTCTGAGAGTTTCCCAGTTGGGGTATGGTTTAGTTGGTGGTGAGACTTGGGCAGTTTCAGGGGATGCCTCATCTGGTGTGGCAATGGAGGCATTCGAGCCAGTTCCTCCAACCGGGGCTTCTGGTTCTGACCAATGGGCCCCCTTCTTTCTTGCTTTTCCAGTGAACACTGTCTTTTCTTTTGAAGCAGAGGGTTTGGAGGACAGCTCGGCCTCGGGTCGTGGTGTGGAGATTCCCGGGACGGGAGAGGCTGACTTGGAGGGCTTGGCCCCATTTGACCCCGCTTAGGTCAGGGGTCAAAGCCTCTGAGCAGGGCTTGTTGTTACAGGGGGGTGGGGTTTTCTTATCCTCCCTCCCTGTTCAAGTTTGATATGGCGTCAGCTCCTCCACGGGTTCGGTTCCGGGTTTCCTTTGGGTCTTCGGTCCCTTCCTTCTGAAGGATTTCGGCCTCCCACATCCCACTTCATAAGATGCGGGAGGCCCTTGTGGCTTACCTCCGGCGTGACCCGATTTACGCCTTGATAACGGATCCTGCCTCGTTTGAGTTCGGTTCTGCCTTTCCATACTGGGTGCATTACGAGGTTCCGAAGTCATCTAGGTTGGCAGACTGTCCTCTTTTCATTGGGGGCGTGGCATACATTCTGTTGGTCCTGCACGCTTGAATGGCAAGAGGCTCTTTCTGTTGTTCAGGTTTACCTGGGGGGCGAATTTGAATGCCTTAATGTGTGTGTGTTTGCCCCTGCTCTTCCTCGGGACGTCGGCCTGGTGCAGCTTCACTTCCAGGTTCCCTCCCTTTTGGAGACCCTGGTAGCTGAGGAATTGCATGCTTGTGGTCAGTTGGCTTCGGTCCTCCATTTCTTTTCCCTTCTCAAGCTGTCTTCGGACTGGCTTGAAGAGGCTGTGGAGATGCTGGGTGCCAATCCTGGTTCTGGTACGCTGATCTTGGAGGTGCGGGCGTTGGCTGCCCTGTTGAAGCTGTGTGCGCTGATCCTGCGGGGAGACGATGTCTCTGTTCTTTGCTTCTCGTCTCGTATGCCATCAGGCGGTGCTCGCTCAATCTTTGGAATCCGCTTGAGTCTTGGCTCTTCGGTTTTCTATACATTTTTGTCATTTGCTGTTTGCAGAGTCTGTGGTTGTGCATTATCTGCAGTCAGCTTCTAGTTGTTGTCCCATGTCGGACTTGTTGATTCTCCGGGAGGGCCATGGGGAAACTTCCCGGAAGGATTGTGCCAAAACTCGGGGTTTCTCCCATCGTGGTAGACCAGTAGTGCCAGTTTCTGAGCCGGTGAAGCCTTCGGAACCTTAGACGTCTGGCCGGTGCGGTGATTGCTCTGCTCGTCGGTCGGCTTCTCATAAGGGGCGTTGGCCCTTTTGTGGTTCGTCCCATTGATGCAGTGATGGGGAGAGGGGGAGGTTCGCACTCTTTGCTCTTGCCTGGTCCCACGATTTGTGGGCATTGCAGATCGTTTCTTGCGGCCTGCGGTGGTGTTCGGTGGCCCTCCTCCTTTGGGGGGGTTTGGGGCTGGTGGGGTAGGCCTCTTCTCCTGCGCTCTCTCAGGTCATTTTGGAGTGGGTTCACTTGGGCGTGGTCAAAACATCCTCGTCTCTCAGGTGAGTTTCCTGCCTGTTTTCAGTTTCAAAATGGGACTGCACAGACCTGTGGTTAATTCTGGACTTGTCCCGTCTGAACCTCTGGGTTTATTGCCCCTCTTTTCAGATGACTACCCTGCCCCGGGAGCCGGTCGGCCGAGCAGACAGCACGCTGGACTTGTGATCCTGTGGTCCCGGGTTCGATCCCAGGCGCCGGCGAGAAACAATGGGCAGAGTTTCTTTCACCCTATGCCCCTGTTACCTAGCAGTAAAATAGGTACCTGGGTGTTAGTCAGCTGTCACGGGCTGCTTCCTTTTGAGTGGAGGCCTGGTCGAGGACTGGGCCGCAGGGACACTAAAGCCCCGAAATCATCTCAAGGTAACCTCAAGATAACCAAGCCCCAGGTCCGTCGTCTTTTGGAGCTGGGCGCTTAGATTGTGTCCCTGGACCTCCGGGACGCACATTGGTACATCCCGATTCATCTGGGGTTCAGGGACTGGCTCGGTTTTGTTGTGGGGCGTTAGACTTGCTGCTTTTGTTGCCTTCCATTTGGCTTGAATCTGGTGCCTCGCTTGTTCACATGCCTTATCCGGGTCTTGGTAGCCCGTCTGCGTCTCTTTGGGTCTAGTCGCTTCGGGTGACTCGTCTGCTGAGTTCTCGGGGTTTGGTTCTCCTGGGCGTTCATGTTCGGGGGGAGTCCAATGTCCTGGCGGACTGCCTGTCCCGGTTCATTCCCCTGTCCATGGAATGGACGGTCGACGCCCACTCGTTCAGTTAGATTTGCTGGACGTATGGGCTCCCGGAGGTGGACCTCTTCGTCGACATGGTCAAGGCGTTTTCCGATATATGTGGCGCCCTTCCCAGACTGCGAGGCCGAGATCGATGCCTTCAGGCAGGATTAGTCAAGGTGGGGTTACCTGTACCTCTTCATCCCCCCTCCCCCCCAGTTCTGCTGTTGCTCCAGGTTCTGGCTTGCTTGGAGACTTACCAAGGGAGAGTAGTTCTGTTGGCCCCTTGGTGGCCGGCCCAGCTTAGTTTCAGGCATTGCTTGCTCGGTGTCTGAACCCTGAGGTCTTCCCACAGCTCCGCCTTTCATCAGATTGGGCAGTCCGTTACATAATTGGTTCGATCTTCTCATCAAGTCTTCGTGTCTGGTCTTTTTGATGCGAGTCTACCACCATTTGTATGGTGAGCAGGTGACTTCGTTGATGGCGTCCCACTTGCGTGCTTTGTATTGGCAGCAGTATGAAATTTCCTGGTGGTCCTTTCATCATTTCTTGTCCCTCTTTAGGTTTTCTTCAGTTTAGGATAGGGTTGCTTTGTCGTTTCTTTCTTGGTTGTTTCAGGTCCGTCATCTTATGCTGAATACTGTTGCCTTGTATCATGCAACGCTGGCGGAGCCACTTCAGCTTGCGTTCGGGGTGGATATTACTTCTGCTCCATTCTGCAAGTTGTCTCGTGCATTGTTTCACCTCCGGCCTGCTCATTCGCCGCCTGAGCCATCATGGTCATTGGACTGGGTGCTCTCTCTTTCTCTCTTCTTGGTTTGTGGTGGCCCCTTCGGTTCAAGATTGTTTTTCGAAGGCTCTCTTTTTTTTTTCCTGTTGTCATAGGCCTCTTGGGGTTGACTTGGGGAGCTTCATGCTCTCCTCCAGTGAGGGGTTTCTGCTCCTTTGGTTCTGATGGTAGGTTTGTTCGTTTGCAGCTGTCTCCTTTTCTGGAGAAGAATGAGACTGCTGCTTTCCGGAGGGGTCCTTAGGTTGTTGATGCTTGATTGGTTCGACTGGAGGTAATTACCTAAGTGTAATTACCTAAGTGTAGTTACAGGATGAGAGCTACGCTCGTGGTGTCCCATCTTCCAAACACTCTTTGTCATATAATGCTTTGAAACTACTGATGGTCTTGGCCTCCACCACCTTCTCACCTAACTTGTTCCAACCGTCTACCACTCTATTTGCGAAAGTGAATTTTCTTATATTTCTTCGGCATCTGTGTTTAGCTAGTTTAAATCTATGACCTCTTGTTCTTGAAGTTCCAGGTCTCGGGAAATCTTCCCTGTCTCTCTTTCTCTCTTCTTGGTTTGTGGTGGCCCCTTCGGTTCAAGATTGTTTTTCGAAGGCTCTCTTTTTTTTTCCTGTTGTCTCCTGTAATGTTCCTGGCTGCTCGCTGCCTAGTTAAAGTTCCTGGCCAAAGTCGGGCGTGTGTCACATTGGGTTGGCGATTGCAACCAGTTGTCTCAATTTTGAGTTAAGGAGCGACTGGCGACAGCCTCTCGTGTAAGTCCTTCTTGTTTTATCTTTGGTTAAGTAGCTCTGTGGAGCCAAAGGGGCTCCTCCCAGAAAACCAGCGTTGAATGTAATGAAACTCCATTTTCTGGATGAGACCCGGAGGCTCCCCGGCAACCCTCCCTCCCTCCCATTCGGCAGTTTTCGTGATTTTTGACATCCAGCCTCTGAACTGGGGATGGATAGCTGGCACGGGGAGTCTGGAGCTCCCCCTTCCCCCTCCCGGCGAAGGGAAAGCTGCACAGACTGCGACGTGGTGACGGTTGTGACATGCTCGTTTGCTCATTTTTAGTTTGGAGAGTTCTGTCCAACAGTTTGACTTTTAGTAGCCATTTTTTAACCAGATAGGGTTTGTTTTGGGGTGCCTACTTGTCTGGGTGCCTGAACCAGTCGATGGCAGACATAGAATGCTTCCAACCACACGGGGGTTTCCATAGGCCATTGCTCCTTGTGCCTCTCTGAGGGGCCAGGTTCTGGTGCGTGGTCCTTGGTAGGCCTAGAACTCCATTTGTTTGATGCCATGGTCTAATACTGTACATTCATATCATCCCGGATAGCTCCGGGGAGCCTCTGGGTCTCGCCCAGAAAATGGCGTTTCATTACATTCAACGCTGTTTTTTTTTATTTATAAGCATTATTCAAAATAATGTTTTTATAGTTTACAAATGTTTCACTGAGCTCGTGCTGTACTATAAATTGCACAAGGGAGTTTGACAGTATTCCCTGTGTGAGTGTGATGTTACTCACTGCTAGAGACATTTTATTACGTTTTGTTTGATATTCAGTACAGTATAATTATCTGTTACTTAAAACTGTTATCTGGCAGTAGTGGGTAAGAATAAGAGAAGTTCCTTATCATGGATAAAATGGTGTGCCAGGCAAATGAATGGCTGTGTGGCATTGGCATTACTACTGTTTTGGATATTAAATAGCAAAGGAAGGAAATCATGGAGTTTGTCAGTACGAGGAAAAGCAGGGGTGTAAGAACTACCGCATTGACAAAAATATAGCAGTCAAGTAAATATGACCAACTAGATGATGCTGTTTATTTGTGGTTTATGTAACATCATACATAGTTACAGTATGATGTGAAAGGCCTGGGCAGTGCAATCACCATTTTCTGCTGTCACTGGGTTAAAATTTGTGTTTCTGTCTAAGGATGGAGGCCTGATGTTTGAGGCTAGCCTCTCCCAAATACAGGATGACTGGCAGGAGTAGGATTCTGTCACAGGCTGGTAAGGGTTAGTCCCATTGCCCCCTTTAATTAAAAGGATTCAGCTCCCATAGCGACCCTCATGAAGTCGGCGTTGGTGAAAGAAGAGTGGCCGAGTTCACAGAGTTTCATTATTGCAAGCTGCCTTAGAACATTAAAATACTAGAACATTGGTGGAACATCAATAATAGAGCAACCTTGGAAAATAAATACAAGAGCAACTTGGAACATAAACAATACTAAAGCAAACTTGGAACATACTACTAGAACATCCGCAGAACAGATCACAGCTAGAGTATCCTTGGAACATATCAATTCTAGAGCATCTTTGGACCATCAATGCTAGAGCATCCATGGAACAGATGATTGCTAGAGCATCCTTGGACCATATCAATACTAGAGCATCCTTGGCCACGTATCAGTGCTAGAGCATCCTTGGAATGTATCAGTGCTAGAGCATCCTTGGAACGTATCAGTGCTAGAGCATCCTTGGAACGTATCAGTGCTAGAGCATCCTTGGAACGTATCAGTGCTAGAGCATCCTTGGAACGTATCAGTGCTAGAGCATCCTTGGAACGTATCAGTGCTAGAGCATCCTTGGAACGTATCAGTGCTAGAGCATCCTTGGAACGTATCAGTGCTAGAGCATCCTTGGAACGTATCAATGCTAGAGCATCCTTGGAACGTATCAGTGCTAGAGCATCCTTGGAATGTATCAGTGCTAGAGCATCCTTGGAACGTATCAGTGCTAGAGCATCCTTGGAACGTATCAGTGCTAGAGCATCCTTGGAACATATCAGTGCTAGAGCATCCTTGGAACGTATCAGTGCTAGAGCATCCTTGGAACGTATCAGTGCTAGAGCATCCTTGGAACGTATCAGTGCTAGAGAATCCTTGGAACGTATCAGTGCTAGAGCATCCTTGGAACGTATCGGTGCTAGAGCATCCTTGGAACGTATCAGTGCTAGAGCATCCTTGGAACGTATCAGTGCTAGAGCATCCTTGGAACGTATCGGTGCTAGAGCATCCTTGGAACGTATCGGTGCTAGAGCATCCTTGGAACGTATCAGTGCTAGAGCATCCTTGGAACAGATCAATGCTGGAACATCATTGGAACAGATCAGTGCCAGATCAAGCTTGGAACATATGTGCCAGAAAAACCTAGGAACATATAAGTGCCAGAAAAACCTTGGAATATACTGGTGCTAGAAGAAACTTAGAACATATCGGTGCCAGAAGAAACTTGGAACATATCGGTGGCAGAAGAAGCTTGGAACATATCGGTGGCAGAAGCAGCTTGGAACATATGGGTGCCAGAAGAAGCTTGGAACATATGGGTGCCAGAAGAAGCTTGGAACATATCGGTGCCAGAAGAAGCTTGGAACATATGGGTGCCAGAAGAAGCTTGGAACATATGGGTGCCAGAAGAAGCTTGGAACATATCGGTGCCAGGAGGAGCTTGGAACATATCAGTGCCAGGAGGAGCTTGGAACATATCGGTGCCAGGAGGAGCTTGAAACATATCGGTGCCAGGAGGAGCTTGGAACATATCAGTGCCAGGAGGAGCTTGGAACATATCGGTGCCAGAAGGAGCTTGAAACATATCGGTGCCAGAAGGAGCTTGGAACATATCGGTGCCAGAAGGAGCTTGGAACATATCGGTGCCAGAAGGAGCTTGGAACATATCGGTGCCAGAAGGAGCTTGGAACATATCGGTGCCAGAAGGAGCTTGGAACATATCGGTGCCAGAAGGAGCTTGGAACATATCGGTGCCAGAAGGAGCTTGGAACATATCGGTGCCAGAAGGAGCTTGGAACATATCGATGCCAGGAGGAGCTTGGAACATATCGGTGCCAGGAGGAGCTTGGAACATATCGGTGCCAGGAGGAGCTTGGAACATATCGGTGCCAGGAGGAGCTTGGAACATATCGGTGCCAGGAGGAGCTTGGAACATATCGGTGCCAGGAGGAGCTTGGAACATATCGGTGCCAGGAGGAGCTTGGAACATATCGGTGCCAGGAGGAGCTTGGAACATATCGGTGCCAGGAGGAGCTTGGAACATATCGGTGCCAGGAGGAGCTTGGAACATATCGGTGCCAGGAGGAGCTTGGAACATATCGGTGCCAGGAGGAGCTTGGAACATATCGGTGCCAGGAGGAGCTTGGAACATATCGGTGCCAGGAGGAGCTTGGAACATATCGGTGCCAGGAGGAGCTTGGAAATATCGGTGCCAGGAGGAGCTTGGAACATATCGGTGCCAGGAGGAGCTTGGAACATATCGGTGCCAGGAGGAGCTTGGAACATATCGGTGCCAGGTGGAGCTTGGAACATATCGGTGCCAGGTGGAGCTTGGAACATATCGGTGCCAGGAGGAGCTTGGAACATATCGGTGCCAGGAGGAGCTTGGAACATATCGGTGCCAGGAGGAGCTTGGAACATATCGGTGCCAGGAGGAGCTTGGAACATATCGGTGCCAGGAGGAGCTTGGAACATATCGGTGCCAGGAGGTGCTTGGAACATATCGGTGCCAGGAGGAGCTTGGAACATATCGGTGCCAGGAGGAGCTTGGAACATATCGGTGCCAGGAGGAGCTTGGAACCTATCGGTGCCAGGAGGAGCTTGGAACATATCGGTGCCAGGAGGAGCTTGGAACATATCGGTGCCAGGAGGAGCTTGGAACATATCGGTGCCAGGAGCAGCTTGGAACATATCGGTGCCAGCAGCAGCTTGGAACATATTGGTGCCAGCAGCAGCTTGGAACATATCGGTGCCAGAAGATGCTTGGAATACGAGTACTAGAGAGATGGGTTGCAGTTGGCCCAATTGCTCGCCATTAAGGAAAAGTCAGCTCCCATGGCACAACTTTTTTCGGTTGAACTGGACTCCGCCAGATTACCCCATCTAATATATACCGTAATACAGTACTGTATATAGATATGGATGAGGGAGAGATGGTGGAAGGGAATCCTGCATTAATGGGCCTTTTGAATATATAATCAACCCATCCTCCTGTTTAGATAGTACTTTTTGTAATTATGTGCACCATAGTACAAACATTGACATAAAAGGCAATTAGATAGAATTTGGTGCTGTACTACTGTATTCACTTTATAGAGTCTGAAAAAATAATTAAAAAACATTTAAATATTTCAAGGCCTAGTATAGCACATATATTTGCTATATTAGGTCTCAGATAGCATGTATTCGGCCTACAAAGGTTAGATTAGGTTAGTTTAAGTTGTCTTTGCAACATAAATACAAAACCTCTTCTGGTTTATCCAGATTCAGTTTTAACAATTTCTACTTTTTAATAGTCCATTACATCATATATGTAGTACTATGTTCCTCATCGTTACTATAAGTACTAACTAAACTGGAGGATGGGTTGATATAACAAATGAGAGTTATCATGGTTGTACCATAAATTATGGGTGTTGTCAGATAAAAACATTGTTTATCAAGATTAGTAATTGAATGTTGGAGGGAGTAACAGATATGATATGGTGTCAGTAGCCGGGGATGTTTATTGGCATACTTTATTGTTGTTCAGTACTCTATTGCACTGCCACTCTTCAACATTCTGCATTATAATATGAAAATCTCTGCTGATTTGTGGTTTTTCATTATTATACAGTATATTATTTTGTAATAGTAAAGTTTTGTTATATTACTTGTAATGATGGTTGAAGCTGGGATAAAAAATGAAGTAAATAACACCTCTGAACAAACTTCAAAGAAAAAATCTGAAAAATCAGTAAAAAGGCAAAGTACTTTCTATAACCTTCCATCAGATAGTGGAAGGGCCGAGTGTTTACCAGTGGCAGAAGTGCTAGATGATGAAGTGCAGGAGAGTAAAGACATTGAATATTCGGATCATGTTGAAGCAACAGAAAATATTGCTGACTCTGCTGAACAGGACATAAATGACTTTGAAGCTAATTTTGAGATCAAGACTCGAAAATCTGAGAATCACTGGTACATGATTTACTATGATGGAAACATTGATATAAGCAATGATGAAGTGAGTAAACTTGATAAGTGTGATTGCAATAAAGTTTGTGCAACTGCAGTGCAACATTCTTCGGTGTACAAACCCAGTTTTCAAATGTTAACACTTTCGCGCTCCCGGCAGTCAAGCATAAAACATTGCCTTTGTGCGCCAGGCGTTTCAGGTGATTGTGCGGCGACACTGAAAAGTGTATACTCTTTTCAGTGTTGTGACCTTAACCCTCAAACCGCTAGGGGCCCAAATGGAATTAACACCCACAGGCGCAACAAAAAAAAAAAAAATCCAAAAAATTCTTTTGTCTTATAGAAGTGTTCATTTTTGTTTCCTGATCACAGAAGAAATAAAAAAAAAATCGTAAGTGGCATATTTTAGCCGCAATAGGGTAGGGAAGTCTGGCAAAAAAGGGGCGTTGGCAGAGCCTTCGGCAGACGATGTCTACTCCGCCCGAGCTGTCAGACGGCAGTTGCCACAAATATATTATTACCTAATTATTTCAATGTCTCTGATTGATTTTTTCTTAGTTTTTTGCAGTAATATTATTCCATACAGTGAATTGTGGTATATTTATATAATAAAATGTGTGAACCATCGCTGTACTCAAAATTATGGTGTGCATATTAGTGATTCAATTATTATGTTCATAAAACAATAAACAAATAGTTTTGCTATTGTTACACTATATACACAGGTTATATATAAGTATCTGCATGTTTTGTTCACCATAACGAACTACTAATTTGGTCTTGTGAGTCAAAAAGCAACGAGGAGTGACCGCCACACACTCGTTTGCCACTCCCTCTCTCAACAACACCTCACTCACCCTCATTCTCCTCCCACAGTACTGTTTTTGCATTTATTCATTATACACAGACATTATATATACATATTTACATGTTTTGTTCACCATAACTGTACATCTAAGCTTGTTTGGTTAGTAAAGGCACAACGTCGTGGCTATTCACACAGTCAGCTGGTGATGGCCGCCCTCAAGGCCAGACGCACTAATATTTCTCCTCCAACAATATTGTTTGTGGTGTTATTACGCTATATACACACATTATATATAAGTATCTACCTGTTTTATTCACCATACCCGTACAAATAAGCTGGTATGGTGCCCAAAGACCATGGTGGCCATGAGTAAATAACATAACAAGTCGTGCAGACGACGCATCTTCCTCACCAAAATGTCGGCTCCCAACCTACTCCTCTTGCTGTTATCTCACACTATACACACGTTATATATAAATATCTACATTTGTGTTCACCATAGCGAACCACTAAGCTGGTATGGTGAGTGCAGTCAATAAAAGGTGGCCACACACAATCAGAAGACGTCGCCACAACCCTCATTCCCACAGCCTTACTCCTCCCTCCATGGAGCACAGTGCTAAATATCACCACAATCCTACTATTATCAGAATCCTGGTCAGTTTTATCACAGTCAGGGGTCTTCTATAATACTATCATCGCTAACTAATAGCAGTATCATGTATATTATTGCATTTGTAGGCGGTGCTGTGGTCAAAAGCTGAACAGCGGTGCTGTAAGCTCGTGCTGCGTGCGCCAGCTTTGGTGGCTTGCTCATTCTGATGCTCTAACACCCAAGAATATTGGCCTGGATTTTTTTTCTAGGTGGCATCTGGCAACTATTTGTCGTGGCTGTACTATAGCTGCCCCTATCCCAGGCGGGGTGTTTAAATTATAGCACTAGACACGAAAGCATATATAAATGATGTGCGCAGTTTTGGTTTTGTCACTGATATCATATATATATGATATGCGTGGTTTAAGGGTTAATTTTTGATTTATGTGTTTCAATTTGGTATCAATGTGTTTGCAATAGAATGTTTTAGAAGAACAGATGTATAAAATGTCAGCAAAGCATGCGTGAGACCGGCACCAAATAAAAAACTACGTCGATCAGTAGTTGTGTGCACCAAATAGCGATGAAATGTTTCTACTCTTCTTCAGGTTTGTCAACTCCACACTTGTCCTACATCGTTCATTTTGGTATCACCGTGATCACAATAAAATCCCTTATACGGACATATGCATATACATTCCCAGTTATGGTCGTGCCCCACCCGCAGCAACGCCCAAAGTTGCCCTAGCATAAACCGTTAGAGTACACCCATAGCCACACCCGGTACACCCGAAAAGCGCATACTGTAATTTCCCGTTTACTAACAGAAGTTTTTGTGCTACATCGTTCATTTTGGTATCAAATTATTCGCAATAAAATGCTCTAAATGGAAATGTGAATATAATCCCTTATTGAAGAAAACCTGTGTCACTACCAATAACATTAATTATAAAGCATTATATCTTATTTATAAAAACTTATATACAAAGTGTTTGTACTTACCTAGGGAATGATGATGGTAGAACAATAAGTTGAGCATTCTGTGATCTACTCCACCTGCTTTAGGATAAGGTTCCTGAAGTTGCTCAACAGATGTTTTGTAGGTGGAGTGAATGTGTTGTGAGTGGTTACTTCTTTTCCACCCAAAATACCTTCTTCTGGTGGTATTTTGTATAGCAAGGTGTAGCACACAATGCAACATCACACGTTTTGCATTTTAGGGTAGTGTCCTTCCTTATACCTGACATGTAACAAGTACGTCGGAAGGAATGAAGATGAAGATTCTTTCTGAAGATATATTAATATGCGAAAGTACTTAAGGAAATTCCTGTTTCAATTCTTCCTCCGTGATCTGACACTCACATATATGTATATGTGTATGTTTTTTACCTAAGTGTTTTTACCTAAGTGTAGTTACAGGATGAGAGCTATGCTCGTGGTGTCCCGTCTTCCCAGCACTCTGTCATTTAACGCTTTGAAACTACTGATGGTCTTGGCCTCCACCACCTTCTCCCCTAACTTGGTCCAACCGTCTACCACTCTGTTCGCGAAAGTGAATTTTCTTATATTTCTTCGGCATCTGTGTTTAGCTAGTTTATATCTATGACCTCTTGTTCTTAAAGTTCCAGGTCTCAGGAAATCTTCCCTATCGATTTTATCAATTCCTGTTACTATTTTGTATGTAGTGATCATATCACCTCTTTTTCTTCTGTCTTCTTGTTTTGGCTTATTTAATGCCTCTAACCTCTCCTCGTAGCTCTTGCCCTTCAGTTCTGGGAGCCACTTAGTAGCATGTCTTTGCACCTTTTCCAGTTTGTTGATGTACTTCTTAAGATATGGGCACCACACAACTGCTGCATATTCTAGCTTTGGCCTAACAAAAGTCGTGAACAATTTCTTTAGTATATCGCCATCCATGTATTTAAAAGCAATTCTGAAGTTAGAAAACGTGGCATAGGCTCCTCGCACAGTATTCTTTATGTGGTCCTCAGGTGATAGTTTTCTATCTAGAACCACCCCTAGATCTCTTTCTTTATCAGAATTCTTTAAAGATTTCTCACATAATATATAGGTTGTGTGGGGTCTGTATTCTCCTATTCCACATTCCATAACATGGCATTTATTAACATTAAATTCCATTTGCCAAGTGGTGCTCCATATACTTATTTTGTCCAGGTCATCTTGAAGGGCATGACAATCATCTAAGTTTCTTATCCTTCCTATTATCTTAGCATCATCAGCAAACATGTTCATATAATTCTGTATACCAACTGGTAGATCATTTATGTAGACAATAAACATCACTGGTGCAAGAACTGAACCCTGTGGTACTCCACTTGTGACATTTCTCCAGTCTGATACATTGCCTCTGATCACAGCCCTCATTTTTCTATCAGTCAGAAAATTTTTCATCCATGTTAGAAGCATACCTGTCACTCCTCCAATATTTTCCAGTTTCCAGAACAACCCCTTATGTGGAACTCTGCCGAAAGCCTTTTTGAGGTCCAGATAGACGCAGTCAACCCAACCATCTCTTTCCTGTAATATCTCTGTTGCTCGATCATAGAAACTGAGTAAATTCGATACACAGGACAGGATCTTCCAGATTGAAAACCATACTGTCTGTCTGATATTATATCATTTCTCTCCAGGTGTTCTACCCATTTAGATTTAATTATTTTTTCCAGTATTTTGACTATTACACTTGTCAATGATACCGGTCTATAATTAAGGGGGTCTTCCCTGCTTCCACTTTTGTAGATTGGAACTTTGTTAGCCTTTTTCCACACATCAGCTACAACTCCTGTAAACAGGGATGCCTGAAAAATCAGTTGAAGAGGAATGCTGAGCTCAGGTGCACATTCTCTCAGAACCCATGGTGAAACTCCATCTGGACCAACTGCTTTGTTCTTATTTAGCTCCTTGAGCATTTTTTCCACTTCGTCTCTAGACACCTCTATGTGCTCTATGTTGTTCTCTGGAATTCTTATTGTATCTGGTTCCCTGAAGATTTCATTTTGTACAAACACACTTTGGAACTTTTCGTTTAATGTTTCACACATTTCCTTTTCATTTTCCGTGAATCTATTTCCCATTTTCAACCTCTGAATATTATCCTTTACCTGCAATTTGTTGTTTATGAATTTATAGAATAGACATGGTTCTGTTTTACATTTGTCTGCAATCCCCTTTTTCAAAATTTCTTTCTGCCTCTCTCCTCACTGCCGTGTAGTTGTTTCTCGCATCTTTGTATCGCTGGTATGTTTGGGGGTTTGGCCTCTTCCTGTATTGATTCCATTTTTGTGTCTTTTGGTCTCTGGCCCTCTCGCACTTTCTGTTGAACCAATCCTGTTTCCTAGTTCTGCTTCTCTGTTTTGGTATAAATTTTTTTGTGCCTATATCATATATTTCACAAAACTTGACATACATCTCATTCACTTCCTTGCCTAGCAACAAGTCTGTCCAATTATACTCACTAAAATTTTTCTAAGGTTGCCATAATGTCCTCTCCTAAAATCAGGTTTTTCAATTGCCTTGACCGTCATATTTTCTTCCAGATTATATCGCATTGCATACTTTATTCCCAAAAAGACATGGTCACTTTTACCCAAGGGAGGAAGGTACTGAATATCAAATATTTCTTCCTCCTTCCTGGTAAATATCAAATCTAGCATGGAGGGAACGTCCCCTTCCCTCATCCTCATAGCTTGTTTAACATGTTGATACAAGAATGTTTCCAGGATGAGGTCTACAAATTTACAGGTCCAGAAATCTTCTGTTTTAGCTTCATATGCTTCCCAGTCTATGGATTTCAAGTTGAAGTCGTCGACTATCAACAGCTGTGAACTATCGTTATCCGCTCTTGCTATGATCTCTCTCATTATTGTTATAAGACCTTCTCATTTACTATCTAGCTCCTCTTTGACCATGTGCTGCTTAGCGGTGGACTATATGCATTTATGATCATTAGTTTATCATCCTCATGGCAGATCTCTAGTGCTATTATATCAACTTCTTGTGGATTGGCAGTCATTATTTCGTTCACCTTTAGGTGTTCTTTCACCAGCACAGCAACGCCACCGCCTTTCCTAATTTTCTGTCCCGTCTCCAAATTGAGTAGCCCCTTGGGAATATGACCTCATTTAAAATAACATCTTCAAGTTTTGTCTCCGTGAGTGCAACAATGTCTGGTGTCTGCAGCTGTATTATATCACTTAACTCCAGTATCTTCGATCTTACTCCATCTATGTTGGTGTATGCAATCTTCAGGAACTTGTTCCCCTCTTCTTATTTTTCACTCCCCTTTCTCTAATGATTTTGTTGGGTTGCCTTTATGTACCCTTTACTGGTCTGCCTACCCCTATCACTTTGTAGAAAAAAAGAATTGATATCTGAGATTCCTGACCTTCATTAAACGTTTTGCCTCGGCGAGGTTCAGTTTCAGCTTCTCTATCTTCTTTTGAAAAGATCTCGTCTTAACGACCACCCTTCCCATCCTCATCACTTTGCAATTTTCTAGCATTCCTTAGTACTTCTGCCATCTGTTTGGCACCGTTTAGGGTGATCTCAAAGGTCGATCTTTCCTTTTACGTACCTGCTATTGCTCCTGTAGTCGCACACATTCTCTATGGT
>WNGS01166011.1:10912882-10950739 GCA_020271785.1 Procambarus virginalis | reverse complement strand
CCATTGACCTCATTTGTGTGCAATCACTCCTGGTCCCATTGTCGAATGCCTTTGCAAATCTGTGTACACGACATCTGCATTATGTTTTTCCTCTAATGCTCAGTGATTTTGTCATAGTGGTCAAGTAGCTGTGAGAGGCATGATCTTCCTGCTCTAAATCCATGTTGGCCTGGATTGTGGAGGTCATTAGTTTCCATGAATCTTGTGACCTGACTCCTGATCACTCTCTCAAATACTTTTATTATGTGGGACGTTAGTGCAACTGGTCTATAATTCTTTGCCAATGCTTTGCTACCACCCTTGTGTAGAGGGGCAATGTCTGCTGCTTTAAGCGCATCTAGTATCTCCCTGTGTCCAAGCTCTTCCTCCACACTATACTGAGTGCCTGTGCTACTGGCACTTTGCATTTCTATATAAATATTGAGTTCCTTGAGTCTGGACCCGGGGCTGAGTGCATGGGCATATTGTCAATTTCTCTTTCAAAATCTGCCACGCTCGTGTTGATATCAGTTATATTTACAGGTGTTTGAGTATCATTCATAAAGAAATTGTCCAAATCTTCCACTTTCATGCTGAGTATCGGAGTGCTAAACATGTCCTCATACTGCTTTTTTAGGATTTCACTAATTTCTTTGTCATCCTCAGTGTATGAACCTTCACTAATACGAATAGGTCCAATACTGGCAGTGGTTTTTGCTTTTGATTTAGCATATGTGAAAAAATATTTTGGGTTTTTCTTTATTTCTTGAATTGCTTTCTGTTCTAGTTACCTTTCTTCAGTCTGATAGGAATGCTTCAGTCTCTGTTCGATTTCTTCAATCTCCCTGTTTAAATTATTTCTTCTCTGTATGGAGAGTCGTGGCTGCTTAAGCATTTCCGTTAATTTCTTCCTCCTTTTGTAATGTCGTCTGCGTACTCTTTCTACATTGGACCTCTTTCTGGCTTACCTCAAAGGAACATGTTTCAGACAAACTTCATATGCTTCAGAAGTCAGTTTTTCTATTCCTTGTGTAGGATTTTTATTTCTTAGAACATTTTCCCATTGAACGTTAGTAAGTTCCCTGTTTATTTTCTCCCAGTCTATCCTCTTATTATTAAAATTGAATTTATTGAATTTATTCTTACTCTATTCCTTTTACCAGTCAGCCCAACAGACATTATATCCATAATTCACTCACTTAAAACCAAAGCTGGGAACATTACTGGAATATCATCTATAGTATATAAGAGTGCTGCTCATGTCCATGCACCACCCATATCTCTTCTATTCCACTAATCTCTAGTCTCATAATTTTCATACTCTTAAAAAAGCAAGAGGAAGTTATCTCTGTTGGCCAGGAGATAAAGCTCTTTTACATTGTATAGTATGCTGACCATGGAAAGTTGAAGTGGAGGCCACACTGTCGTCAGTGTCCTTATGGCTGGATACATGCCAGTACTTGGTAGGGTGTATTGCTGAGACAACAGATCTTCGCCTAGTAACACCACCATGAGAGCCGCTAACGCTCGGTTCATTTATGCTACATACATCAGAACCAATGTCACTGAACACAGAAAAAAAGACTCATCCCCTACATTATCCCAATGTTCAAGAAAGGCAGATGACGGGTGGTGGTGATGATAATGATGGGTGTTGACTTTAGACAGTTTGGCAAGAGCTGTGTACTGTACATGCTTCATATGTATCCTTGTCTTTAATGTCGGTATCACTCGAATACTAATGACCCAAAGTGGATAACAAAGGATTTGATGAACTTTATAGGTAAAAAGAGAGCGTGGTACAAAAGGATTAAGAATGGGGAAGTCAGTTTAGAACAGGAATTTGAACAACTGGTTAGAAATGTTAAAAAAGAGATAAGGAAAGCAAAAAGAAACTATGAAGTTCACATAGCAGGGCAAGCAAAGACAAATCCTAAAGGGGTTTTTCAGTTATATTGAACAAAGACTAGGGAAATGATTGGTCCATTAAAAACCGAGACAGGTCAAATAACGGATAATAACGAGGAGATGAGTGTTATTTTTAATAAATATTTTATATCTGTATTTACTAAAGAGGAACTTAACAATATGCCTTCAGCTGAACAAGTCTATGTGGGTGGGGACGAGGACAGGTTGACTAGTTTAGCAGTTACCAGGGAGGATGTAATTAAACAAATAGTAAAACTAAAACCAAACAAATCCCCAGGGCCAGATGAAGTGTTTGCCAGGGTGCTTAAAGAATGCAAAGAAGAGCTTTGCGAGCCACTGTCTACCATATTTAATAAATCAATAGAATCAGGCAGAGTGCCCGAGTCATAGAAGGTTGCTAATGTGGTACCAATGTTTAAGAAAGGAGATAGATCACTTGCGTCAAACTATCGGCCAAATAGTCTAACGTCTATTGTGGGAAAGTTACTTGAATCAATAATTGCAAATACAATTCATCTTCATCTTGAAAAACATAAAGTAATAAATTAGTCACAACATGGTTTTACAAATGGCCGTTCATGTTTAACAAATTTGCTATCTTTTTATTCCAGCATAGTTGAGGCAGTTGATAGTGGTAAGGATTGTGATGTTGTGTACCTTGACTTTAGCAAAGCTTTTGATACAGTGCCACATGAAAGACAGATTAAAATGATAGCGGCTCATGGTATTGGGGGTGCTATATTAAGTTGGATTAGGGCATGGCTATTCCAAAGGAAGCAGAGTTAGTATAAATGGGGTTAAGTCAGAGTGGGATAATGTTGTTAGTGGAGTACCTCAAGGCTCTGTCCTGGGACCTCTGTTGTTTATAATATATATAAATGATTTAGATTCAGGTAATGATGATAGTTACAAGATACGAGCTGGATGGTGTTGAGATTGCAAAGTCGGATTGCGAAAGGGATCTGGGAGTTATGATTAGTAAGAATTTAAAACCAAAGGATCAATGCATGAATGTTCGTAATAAGGCAAATAGGACACTGGGATTTATTAATCGAAGCATTAGTAACAAGACACCTGGTGTGTTCTTCAGCTATATCTTGCTCTGGTTAGGTCCCATTTAGATTATGCAGTTCAATTTTGTTCGCTGAATGGATATAAATTCACTTGAACGTATCCAGCGTAGGATGACAAAGTTAATTCCCCAAATTAGAAATCTTTCATATGAAGAAAGATTAACAAAGCTTAAATTGCATTCACTGGAAAGGCAAAGAGTTAGGGGTGACATGATAGAGGTTTACAAGTGGATGAATGGACGTAACAAAGGGGATATTTATAGGGTATTAAAAGTATCACCACAAGACAGAACACACAACAATGGGTATAAATTGGATAAGTTTAAATTTAGGAAAGACTTGGGTAAATACTGGTTTGGTAACAGGGTTGTTGATTTGTGGAACCAGTTATCGCAAAACGTAGTGGAAGTGGGGTCCCTCGATTGTTTCAAGCATGGGTTGTACATGTATATGAGTGAGATTGGGTGGTTATTAATAGGAGCTGCCTCGTATGGGCCATTAGGCCTTCTGCAGTTACCTTTGTTCTTATGTTCTTATATATTTGACACAGTATTTTGTCCAGAACTTCTTGAAGGGTGTGTGACAAGCATGTAAGTTTCTTATCGTCCCGAGTATTTTAGCATCATCAGCAAATATGTTCATATAATTCTATTTCATCTGGTAGGTCATTTATAATAATAATAATAATAATAATAATAATAATAATAATAATAATAATGTTTATTCAGGTAAGGTACATACATACAAGAGATTTTATAGAATTGGATAGATTTATAGATAGAGCTAGTACATACAATGCCTCAAGCCACTGTAACGCAAAGCGTTTCGGGCAGGACATATAATAATAATAATAATAATTCATTGTCGGGGGACAGGAAGACCGAGTGTGTTCATATACATTAGGCTTTTATCAAGTTTCTCTCCCCCTCCAAGCCAAATTACTGAACCCACCCAGGATGCAACCCCACAACAAGCTGACTAACTCCTGAGTACCTACTTACTGCTAGGTGAACAAAGGCATTAGGTGAAAGGAAATGTACCCAACCATTTCTGTCCTTTCTGGGATTTGAACCCGGAATTCTCGATTGTGCGTCTAGAATGAACCCAACTGTACTACCCGCGACCATTTATGTAGAAAATGAACATTACTGATGCAAGAACAAAACCCTGTGGTACTCCACTCATGACATTTCTCTAGTCTGATACATTGCCTCTGATTACTGCTCTCATTTTTTGTCAGAAAATTTTTCATCTATGTTAGAAGCCTCCTTGTCACTCCTCCAGTATGTAGCAGTTTCCAGAATAACCTCTTATGTGGAACTCTGTCAAAAACCTTTGCATGTCTCTGCATTTTTTCCAGTTTGTTGATGTGCTTCTGAAGGTATGGGCAGAAATGCAATAACATACAACTGCTGCATGATTTGAGCATTGTTGATTGTGTTACTGAAATTAACTGTCAAATTGGTATAAAAATGTTTAGGCTAGCTCATCCTAACCCTTGCACAGAAGCCCTCCAGAATTTCTTTATTGAAGATCAACATTGTTCCAAATGGATAACTAAAACTGGAACTGAACTCAATGTATCAGATTTATCATTTGTACCAAGAGAGACAACAACGGCACTTTCCTGCACCATGGTAGATTACACCCTTTCCAATGTTAATCCCTTCCTTTCCACTCAAGAAGCAAATTTGAGATCAGCCCAAGCTTTGTCTTGAGGCAAAGCTCAACGCCTTAAATTCACATTAAATTCCATTTGCCAAGTGGTGCTCCATACACTTACTTTGTCCAGGTATGCTTGAAGGGCATGGCAATCATTTAAGTTTCTTATCTGCCCTATTATCTTAGCACCATCATCAAACATGCATATATACAGTAATTCTGTTTTCCGTCTGGTATATCATTTATGTAGATAATGAACATTACTGGTGCAAGAACTGAACCCTGTGGTACTCCACTTTTCTCCAGTCCGATACATTTACTTTGATTACTGCCCTCATTTTTCTGTCAGAAAATTTTTCATTCATATTAGAAGCCTACCTGCTACTCCTCCAATATGTTCCAGTTTCCAGAACAACCTCTTATGTGGAACTCTGTCAAAAGCCTTTTTTAGGTCCAGATAGATGCAGTCAACCCAACCATCTCTTTCCTGTAAAATCTCTGTGGCTCTATCATAGAAACTGAGTAAATTTGTTACACAGGATCTTCCAGATTGAAAACCATACTGCCTTTCTGTTATTATATAATTTTTCATCGTGTGCTCTACCCATTTAGTTTTAATAATTTTTTAAATATTTTAACTATTACACTTGTCAATGATACAGGTCTATAATTGATGGGATCTTCCCTGCTGCCACTTTTGTAGATTGGAACTGTTAGCTTTTTTGCACCCATCTGCTAGGACTACTGTACACAGGGATGCCTGAAAAATCTTTTTTAGTGGAATGCTGAGCTCAGGTGAGCATTCTCTCAGAACCCATGGTGAAACTCCATCTGGGCCAACTGCTTTGTTCTTTCTTAGCTCCTTGATCATATTTTTCTACTTTATCTCTTAGACATCTCTATGTGCTCTGTGTTGTTTTCTGGAATTCTTATCGTGTCTGGTTCTCTGAAGATTTAATTTTGCACAAACACACTTTGGAACTTTGTTTAATGTTTTACACATTTCCTTTTCATTTTTTGTGAATCTGTTTCCCATTTTCAACCTGCTGAATGTTATCCTTTACCTGCAATTTGCTTTTGATGAATTTATTGAATAGGCCTGGTTCTGTTTTGCATTTGACCACTATCTCTTTCTCAAAATTTCGTTCTGCCCCTCTCCTCACTGTCGTGAAGTTTTGCGCTTCTTTGTATCACTGGTATGTTTGAGGGTTTGGCCTCTTCCTATACAGGTATTGATTCCATTTTTGTGTCTTTTGGTCTCTGGCTCTCTTGAATTTCTGTTGAACCAATCTTGTTTCAGTTCTGCATCTCTGTTTTGGTATAAATTTGTGTGTGCCTTTATCATATATTTCACAGAAATTGATAATCTCATTTACTAAATTGCTTAAAGAATTTTCTAAGTTCCCCATAATGACCTCTCCTGAAATCAGGTTTTTCAACTGCTTCAACTTCCTCATTGTCTTCCATATTATAACATTGCATACGTTAGTCCCAAAAGGACATGGTTACTTTTACCCAAAGGAAGAAGGTACTGAATGTCAAATATCTCTTCCTCTTTATTGGTGAATATGAAATCCAGCATGGAGGGAACATTCTCATCCCTCGTCCTTGTAGCTTGTTTAACGTGTTTATACATAAATGTCTCCAGGATGAGGTTTACGAATCTACAGGTCCAAAAGTCGTCTGTTCTAGCTTTGTATGCCTCCCAGTCTATGGATTTCAAGTTGAAGTGCCAGACTGCTAACAGTCTTGATCGATCTTTATCCACTCTTGCTATAATATTTCTCATTATTGTTACGAGGCCCTTTCATTTATTATCCAGCTTTCATTTATTTTACTTTCTCCATTTATTATCTTTTGTCCATGTGTTGCATGGCAGTAGATTTTATGCATATATGATTATTAATTTATCATCATTGCAAATATCTGGTGCTATTATGTCAACTTATTGTGGATTGCTAGTTCAAAGTGATGCTTGATTCTCATGGTGATTACTTGCCTGCAGGCAGGCAGGCAGGCAGGCAGGCAGGCAGGCAGGCAGGCAGGCAGGCAGGCAGGCAGGCAGGCAGGCAGGCAGAGGCATATAGACAGACATTTCATTTATAGATGCAGATAATATTTAATAAAATATTTCATATCATATTTCATATCTTTTTACAGATGGTTAACATTTGACTAAGACACATGCTGCAATGGGAGATGAACCACCACCTTTGCCACCGAAGCTGCGATCTGCAGCGGGAGGCCGATACACAGAACAAGATATTGCTAAGGCTTTGGAAGAAGAAAATAAAGAGTATGAACGCATTAGAAGGGAGAAACTGGGACGGTCACAATCCCAAAAATCTGCTTCCTTAAATGAAAATGGCCCACCAGGTACAGTAGTAAGGTTACATAGCAAGTCATACATTTTATTAGCTTTCTATAACTGAAGCATGCTCCTCCCAGTGTATGTTTCCAGGTTCCATTAGCATCTTCAGATGTGTTCTGTTGTGTGAGGGAGGGTTCTGACTCTTTGCCTTTGCCAGCAAGGGGCAGAT
Source organism: Procambarus virginalis (assembly GCA_020271785.1). Lineage (NCBI taxonomy): Eukaryota > Metazoa > Arthropoda > Malacostraca > Decapoda > Cambaridae > Procambarus > Procambarus virginalis. The sequence goes on along the minus strand of WNGS01166011.1, from coordinate 10,943,556 downwards.
CTGTTTCATTTTCTCCTTTGAGATCAGAACTTTACAGCCTTGATAGATTTTGAATCTATTGAGTTCTATTGGTTGCATTCTGAGGATCATGATTCCTTCTGACTTGCAGACAACCCGTAATTTTTCAGTGGAGGGAGCCTAGCACAGTTTCTGGGAGGAGCCCGTTGATGGCTTCCTAAAGCCTTCTTGATGAGGTGGCTCCACCTAACATACTAGGTCCCAAAAGAACTCCCCAACAATGAAAACAAACCACCCAAATGTTGTAAAACTAGCACAAGCTAGTTTGCCCCCACCTTTCCCCCTTGTTTGGGGGAAAGAGGGAGGTGGGCCAGGTCAGCCGACTCGCCCCACACTCGTTTCTTTGCTGATGGTGCCTAGTCATTGGTGTTGTCACTCTGGCTCCAGTCTCCTGTTTTCAAGTGAAGTTTTGCCTTTGAGGCTGTTCTTAAGTGTTTGTGTAGTGTGAGCCAGGAATGTAGGGTGCTTGGAGCTGCATGTAGTTTGGGGGCGCACTGCAGTTTGTGTGTCCAGTTAAGTTGTGCTAACACAATGCACTGACGTTTCTCCCAGGTTGCTCGTTTTCTGTTTTGTCCTGGGAGCTTTGGGGTTTTAGTTTATTTATTAATTTGTCACTGCTTTTTTGCACTTAGGGGTTCTTCTGTTTCATCTTATAGGCTTTGTCTATGGTCATTGTGCAGTTGAACCCCCTTGCTACACCCTTAACTTTTCCATTGGTTTCAGGTGGCCAGGGGCTGCCTGTTCCATTCAGTGGTTACTGGCATAGCATTCCAAGTGCCTGTGCTTCCTGCAGGGCTCGGTCACCCTGCAGGCCTTGGAAAACACCTGCAGGCTCGATTGTACAGTACTATAGAAACCTCGTCCGAGCCTGCTCTTGCTTCGTGCAAATTTGTGGGTTGTTAATCACCTGTGCCACTGGGCGATATTCACATGTTCTGCCTCCAAGAAACGTTTAGAAAAGGGGAAGGGAAAAAAAAATTTTGAAAGGGAAAAAAATGTGCTTGAATGTTTTTTCTTCGCACAGTGGTGTTGGTGGCTATTAATTAATGGCTGCACCGTACTTTGATGTGATTCCAATTCATAGCTGTTATTAGTAACAAATAATTTTTGAGTTGAAGGTTTACTATATTGCTTTTCAGTGTGTAAACTGTCTTTTCTTTGATATTTCAGATTTGTCGAGGTCTCAAACTCCCACTGAGAAGAGAAGTTCAAGGGCAGGTGAAACAGTGCCTCGGCCTCGTCCGAGTGCAGTCTCAACCCAGCCCACACCTAAACCTCGTACAGTTAGTCTTTTACAGACTCAGCCAATAAACCACCACAATCATCCACAAAACATTTCCAAGCCCAGATCTGTTTCATGCTGTGTTACAAATATTTCCATCGAGTCTGATTTAGGCTGTACCAGTCAGTCTGTGTTAAGGGCGTCAAGTCAGGGCTGTAAAGATGCAAGTAGTCAGCAAGATCTTATGTCATTTCATAGCCCAGAGAAACCAAAGAATGATATACTAGAGCTTCTCCATAACATAAATGCAAATCAGAGTGCTGTAGTTCCTGTGTCAACCTCTCAGGGATCCTACAGAATGTCAAATACTTTTGCACAATCATTTAATTCTCAACAATTACCACTAAGACCAACATCAAATTTGCCTGCATATCAAGGGACCATTGCCCCAGTGTTCACAGGATCTCAGTGGCCGACAGTCACCCCAAATGGGGCATCATATTCATGTTTTAGTTCAGCACCCTCTTCAGTTCCATATAGACCAGCATTGCCTCCATCACACACTTTATCTAGTAGTCTAAATTTTACAAATTTCTCTAATATTGGACAATTAGTCAAATCATCACCAGCACTACCAAGCTCTCATATTGCTCCTCCATTACCCCAGAGATGTCCAGTATTGGAGATAAGCCGAATGAGCGCACTGGTCAATCAGTTGTCTGTGACTCAGAGTGCATCAGGTAGTACAGCATTTTCTCCTTCAACTTCAGGAACACCCACATTTGAAGCTCCCATTAGTTCTGGTATTGTTGGAACTAAAGTCAGCACTCCCAAAGGTGATGACCTCATTGATTTGGGGATAGGCTCAATTTTAAAAGAATCTGCAGATGATATAGAAGCAAGGACTAATGTTTTAGATGTGTTTGATCCAATTTTGTTAAAAGCTAAAGAGGAAGAATTGAAGAAAAATATTAGTACTTCCTCTAGTGTAGGAGTTGCAAGTGTGGATACTGACAATGTATCAATTAGCAAAGAAGCTCATGAATTACTTCAGTACAAGATGCCCAAGTCCCTTTGTGATGATGAAATGAGTTACTATGAACAAGTTGATCCTTTTGAATATATGCATCCTGGTGCTAGCAGTACAAGATCAGATCCTGTGTATGATGCATATGATGGTTTGGTTAGCCCTGGAGCAGTTGGAGGAGAGACCTTTGACATACCACCACCTCTACCTCCACGAATAAATACTAAAGATGCAGAAGTCAAATTACGCAAAACACTAACAAGCCCCAGAATGCAAAAAAAATACATGGCAAAGGTGAGGCACTAATTTTGTGTTGTCTATAGTCCATAATACATATATTTTTATTTTTAACAAGTGTATTACCTCATCTATTAGAAGTAGGGTGCAACAATGCAAGTTTGATTCTTATATTATATCAAACTAATTTGTGTAATTATAAAACTAGCTACATCATGAACTATAAAATAATATAGCAGTCATTGAAAGAAGGCCCTTTCTGCAGGGAAGCCCCATTGGCTCCCTGAAGCTATCATCACTGATCAAGTACGATACTACCTAGTGTCATCAGTTGCAGAGTTATTTTTGCCTACTGGAGACCATGAAGCAGAACCTGGCCCTCCCCCCTCAGAGATGCATGGGGAGTGATAGCCTATGATCACTTTACATTTATAGGAATACATCTTTGCCATCACCAGGGAAGGCATCCAGAAAGATAGGCAAATCAAAACAAACCAATGCTGGTTTAAAAATGTGACTAAAACCCCCAAAATTTCAAAAGAACTCCCCCAATAATAAAAGAAACAACCAAAACTTAGTGAAACTAGTCCTACCCCTGCTAGTTAATTCCACCTCCTCCTTTGTTGTATGGGAGGGTGGAGCTGATCAGCTTCAGTTCTTTCCTGATGTGCTTACCTAGCAGCTGTGTTGCTCCGGCTCCTCTGTCCCATTTGCGTGTTTTTTTTTCTCTCCTTTTAGACAGTGTTTTGCACAGGAATGTGTGTGAGAGCCAAGAATTTTAGTGTACTAGAGCTGCATGAGCTCAGGGTTACCTTCCCTAGGCATTCTGTGAGTACTGCTCTTGCATGGCCAGAGTTATCTTTCCTTGGACGTTTGGGGAACGCTCCCTTTAGTGGGCCTACTTCCTTGTGGTGGTCCTTGCCCTTATGGTAAGTCAGGGGTCTTGAGCTTTGTCTTCCCTGGGGTTTGGGAATATTGTTGGCTGGTGGGGCGCACTGCAGTTGCACAGCCTACGTTGTCTACTAGCTGTTTCGGGGTGCGCCGATGTTTCTCCCTGGCTGCTTATTCCTTTCACTTTATTAGGCCTAGCCTAGAGTGTGTGCAGTAGAACCCCCTTGCTGTCCCCCCCTTGACTTTTCCTTAGGCTTTGGGTGGTCTGGTTGCCTTCATCGACAGGGTTTACCCCAGTGGCCCTGTGTCTGGGCTTTGTTATGGAGTGCAGCCCCATATTCCCGCATATAAGAGTCATAATTCCATTTGTACATAACTAGAAGAAATTGTGAGTTGATTTTATACACTTAAGAGGAAGCATGAAGTTGCAATTTTGAGTTTATTTGCGATGAGGCTTCAAGCGTCTTCTCCATGTAAATATGGCAGAGCAAGCCAAGGGAGGAGGCAAGGGTTCCCACCCGGGGATGGGGTCTCCAGTGCACATTGGGAACAGCGTCAGCCATGGGGTGATTGGTCAGCGGCGTGGGCTTGGCCGGAAGGACCAGTGGTGTCACGTCACCAATAGCATGACGTAGGCAGGACGGCAAGCGCCCCTGCAGGGAAGTGCGAAATCTGAGATCACTTGCTTCCAGATGTTCGAGCTGAGTAGATGTACGCTTGAGAGCTCACCTGTCAGAGAGACATATAGGCCTCCAGGGGGAATAATTCGGGCAGCTGACATGTACTGACGAAGAGGAAGACCTGTTGACTCCCTCCAAGGGCTCGCTGCCGGCAGTGACCTGAGTAACTGTGAAGTGGCACTGGAAGGAGTATTGGACATTCCTGTGTGCTGCATGTCTGAAGCTGTGTGGAGCTGAATTGGTAGCAGTCCTAGTATGCTGAAACTCAGCGATCGTTTACCCATGTTACGAGGCTGCGTGGAGGCAGTGGACCAGTATGTCGAGTGTGTTAGTCCGGGTGAGCAACGCCCAAAGCAGTCTCGACTTGTCATCTGGGAAGGTATATCTGGTGTAGGAGCAGCTCCCAATGAGGAACAAGTGAGCAGATGGCTTGATCACGGATCTACAAGGAGCCTTCCATCGCGACACTGAATCTACAACCTGCAGTATCGGCTGATAAGGTAGATAATTTTGCCCTCGATAAGGTAGATAATTTAAACCACACCAGGCTCCAGGGGAGCATGGCATGGTTTTGCATTACCCATATGCTTGCTTGGTGGGAGGTGTCTCCTGTGTTGTTGGTTTATTTGGGGTCCTCTCTTTGCTTCTCTCCAAGCATGTTGGCGTGCCTTGTCACCCCTTTCCTTCCCTGTGCCATGGGTCTGGTTCAGCTACATTATCAGGTTCACCTTCTTTTGGCTGCCTTGGCTGCTGCTGTTTTCAGATCTGATCGCACTTGACTTCTGTAGTGCGGTTCTCGTTTTTCACCTCCCATTTCGCGTGTCAGTAGGCTGTGCTGGCTCATTCTGTGGACTTTGCATAAGCCCTGGCTCTTCTTTCTGCTTCTCCCTTTGGTCCTCTTTCCTGAGGGCAGTATTGCTCAGATTTTGTCCGTGGCCTTGGTTTTTGCAGTCCTGTTTTTGCATTGTATGTCCGGTAGGGTCGGTCTCGCTCTTCCCAAAGGGGTTGGGCTAGGGCTTCGCCTGCTGTTGAGGTGGGTCTTCCCCAACTTTTCCGACTTGTCGGTGCCGTGCTCGCTCTGTTTGGATCAGGGCAGTTGGGAAGTTGGCTCTTCTCTTTCCTCTGTCGAGTAGTCTTTGGTGAATGCATTTGGCATGATCAATACGGCCTTGGTTTTTCGGCGGGTTTCCGCTTTTTTTTTTGGTGCCGGAGCAGGATTGTGCAGTTCTTCCCTCCTCTCTGGTTTTTCTCTAGTCTGTCACGATTAACTCCTTGCCCCACTTTTGGGTGACTACCTTTCCCAGGTCCGACTCTTTCTCGAGTTGGATGCTTGGATTTTTTCCGTTTATTGGCGAGCTGACAGGCTTCCTGTTTTCAGGCTCTCCCATTTTACTGCATCTGGCACCCATGTGTTTTTTGTGCTTGCCTCGGGTCGTTGTGGCTCGTCTTTGTTTCCTGGGTGTTATCCTACCTTGACGACTGGCTGGTTTGGGCTACCAGTCGGTCTGCTTATCTGCTTGCCAAGGATCTGGTTCTTTCCCAGCTTGCCGGGTTAGGGTTCCTAGTGAATTGGAGGGAGTTCCAGTTGGTTTTGTCCCGGGTTCGGATCTAGTTAGGTTTGACTTGGGATTCTCGGTTGGCATTGCTTTCTCTGCCGCCAATGGCCTTGCTCTGGCTACAATCCCGTTGTCTGCTGCTGTTGAGGGGGGCCCTGGGTTACTCGGCAGATGCTTGAATAGTTGTGCGGGAGTCTGACTTTTGCCCTTCTGGTTTACTCTGCTTGATACCTGGTTGATGGGCTTCTGGGAGTCATTGTTCTCCTCAAGCTCAGCGTGAGACCAGGCTTGACTTGTGAGAGCTTGGTCCACCAGGCTGTTGCTTGGAGCAGCCTGCAGGCCCACAGATCCACCACAACCCGGTTGGTCTGGCACTCCTTGAAGAAAACTATTTAGCTTTCTCTTGAAGATGTCCACGGTTGTTCCCGCAAAATATTTTTTATACTCACTGGGAGTATGTTGAACAACCGAGGACCTCTGATGTTAATTCAGTGTTCTCTGATTGTGCTTATGGCTCTCCTGCTCTTCACTGGTTCTATTCTGCATTTTCTTCCATATTGTACACTCCAGTATATTGTTATTTTACTGTGTAGATTTGGGACCTGGTCCTCCAGTATTTCCCATCTGTATATTATTTGATATCTCTCTCATCTCCTTTCTAGTGAGTACATTTGGATAGCTTTGAGATGATCCCAATAATGTAGGTGCTTTATCTTGTCTATGTATGCCGTATATGTTCTCTGTATTTCCTCTATTTCAGCAATCTCGCCTGCTCTGAAGGTGGTGGTGAGTATTGAGCAGTACTCAAAACATTTTGGGCAGGGTTTGGCTTCAGAGGCTATTCTGGTTCCTTCAGGGCAGCCCCTTTCGCTGCTCTTTTGCGATCGCTGGATTCAGACCCCTGTGGCCCTGCGCTGGTTGCTGCATCACCGGTTTCCTCTTCAAGGTTTTTTGTGGTTTGGTGCCTTGGTGCCTTCCTCCTCCCTCGCTCGATGTGTTCACGGAAGCCTCGGCTGTTGGTTGGGGCTTTGTGACCAGTGCTCATCAGTCTGGCCAGGATCATTGGCATTTTTTTTAACAAGCTCACAGAATGGTGGGATAGTTTGTAACTGTGTGACAGGCACTGCAGGGTGTTTGTATTCCTCCGGACTTTGTGATCCGGCTCCATTTGGGTTGTTCCCCTGTGATTCCTCGTCTCGACAGCATTCTTCATTCTGTGGCTGTGTGGGGATGGTCGCTTCGAGTAAATTGTCTTAGTTCTCAGTTTACATCTCTACAGCGTTCATGTTCAAGGTGTGTCCAATGTCTTGGCTGATAGTCTGTCTCGCTTCCTTCCTCTTTTCATGAAATGGGACTATTGATGCCGTTTTCTCCCTCTAGTTTTGCCAGAAGTTCGGGCGCCCTGATGTCGACCTCTTCTCGACAGCATGGTCTTAGCATCTTCCTTTTCTGCGGCGCCGTTTCTCGGCTGTGAGGCCCTCGCGATGGATTTCTCTCGGATAGACTGGTTGAGATGGGGGTGCATTTACCTCTCTTTCCCGGTCTGGCTATTGTTCCAGGGGCTCGTGCATATGGAGTCTTACAGGGGGAGTGATTCTTCTGCCTCCTTGGTTTAAGGTGCTGCTTGCTCGGTGTTCGAACCTGGGCATTTTTCTGTGGCTCCGACTCTATTGGAGGGTCGGGTGGGTGACATATCTCGCTGGTTCAATCTTGTATTCCGCTTTTTGGGTCTGGAATTTTGACACATTTTTCTTGCCATTTCTATGGTGATCATGTAGCTGATTTGATGGTGTCTCACCTGCTATCTGGCAGTATGAGGTTTCTTGGCAGTCTTTTCATCCTTTTCTCTCCTTTTGTCGTCTTTTCTGTATCGGACTGGGTTGTTCTGTCCTTTCTTGGCTTTTTCTCAATTGGCATCCCATGCCTATTACTGTACTGTTGCTTCTTATTGTGTAGCATTGGTGGAGCAGCTTCTGCTTGTGTTTGAGGTAGATGTAACTTCGGCCCCGTTTCACAAGCGTTCTCGTGCTTTGTTTCACCTTCAGTCTGCTCATGCGCGGCCTGATCCTGCATTTTTTCTTTGGACCGGGTTCTTTCTTTCTTTTCTTCTGCTTGGTTTACTGTGGTCTCTTCGGTCTGGGATTGTTTTTGGAAGGCTTTGTTTATTCCTTCCTTGGTTTCCAGTCATTGGTATGTTTGCTTCATGCTCTCCTCTGGCACCAGAGATTTTTCTTCCTTTGGTCCTGGGGTTGTATTGTACACTTGCAGCCTGTGCTTTCTTTTCTTGCCCAGAATGAGACAGCAGGAAGGGTGCCTTGGTTAGTTTGGCCAGGGGTGAATCATGCGCTTTGTCTGGCTGTGACTTTATGATGCTGCCCTGTAGCCGCCGGTTCTGTCTTGGTGGACTTGTTGTGAGTTGTTACGGTTTCTCTGGTTCCCTGTTCCAGAGTTTGTGTTTCTCAGGTTGTCCGCAGTATCATTGAAGCTAGCCAGCCTGCGGTCTACCCTCGAGCTCATGATATTCGCAAGTATGCTGCCTTGTCAGCCATTTTTGGTAATGTCTTGGGTCGATATTTTGGAGGTAATGATATGGACACAGGAGTTTTGGAGGTCTAACAGGGTCTTGGCTGCCAGGTATTTGGTGAACGTTCCGGATCCTCTACGGCCTTGTGTTGCATTGGGGCGTCTGTCACGGCCTTCAGTCTCAATTTTGAGTTGATACCTGCAGTGTTCTTACCTCCCTGGTAAGTTTTCCATATTTGTCGTTCTCTGTGGGTAGTTAGCTTCAGAGAGCCGATAGGGCTCCCCACGGAAAACCAGCATTGAATATAATGAAACTCCAGTTTCTGTGTGAGCTCCAAAGGTTCCTGACATCCTCCTTCCTCCCAGGTCGGCAGTGTTTTTCATTAAAGAACTGAAATCAGGTGCTCGGGCCGACTCCTCCCTATCCCCAATGGGGGGGGGGAGGAGGAGGAGTTAACTAATGGATGGGTAGTTTCCTGTATTTTGGTTGTTTCTTTTATTATTGGAGGAGTTCTTTTGGCATCTTAGGGGCTTTGGTCACATTTTTAAATTAGGCAGTGGTTTGTTTTGATTCGCCTATGTTTCTCAGTGTCTTACCTGCTGATGGCAAAGATAATATCTTTTAAATGTAAAGTGAGCATAGGCCATCGCTCCCTGCACCTCTCTGAGGGGGGCTAGGTTTTGCCTCGTGGTTCCCGGTAGGCAAAAAGAACTCTGCAACTGATGGCACTAGGTAGTATGGCACTTAATCAGTGATGATAACTTCAGGGAGCCTCCAGGGCTTACTTAGAAACTGGCATTTCATTACATTCAATGCTGGTTTTTGTCATGTTATAGAACCCGCCACAAGCATGTCATCTGCTTGTGGGTGGTTCTTCCCATTATGGAGGCAATACCAGCAAGCTCTAAGATACATACATCCCAAGGAAAGCAGTTTCCTCAGAGTCCAAACAAGAACTTTGGCAAATAAGCACTCATGTGAAGCAAATATTAAATGAAGGAACAAACACATAAACTAATTGGCTCCCCATAGAACACAATCCAAAGGACTGCCTACATTTATCCCAAAACCGAGAACTTGAAAGGTGCTAGAGTACCAGAGTAGTGTGAGCGATGTTTTCATAGCCACACCAGGAAAATGACTGAGGATTTGCTTTGATTGACTCAGAAGTTGGGGGTGATGGCACCTAGTGGTGGGCTGCTGCAACGGCCCGGTGAATTGTGTTCCCAAGTTTTTGGGAACTTTTTGGCATTTGGGATGCTGTTTTTGGCATCTGGTCCCCAGTAGGCTTACAGTGACTTGCAAAGGCCACGCATGGATCGAATTGGGTGAAGTTACTCAGGTGGCTAGCAAAAGGGATGCACCAGAAAGGCATTTCATTTTGTTTAATGCTAGTTTCTGGGGGGAACTATTTGGCTCCCCAGAACTATCCGGGCTGATTTGAATGCATTTGACCACGGCATCAGTCAAGCAAAAGAGTTCTAGGCCTACTGGGGACACGAGCCAGAACCTGGCCCCTTCAGGCAGGCATGAGGAGCATTGGCCTATAGAAACCCCTGTGTAGTTGGAAGCATTCTATGTCTGCCATCGGCTGGGTCAGGCGCCCAGAAAGGTAGGCGCCCCAAAATAAACCCTATCTGGTTAAAAAATTGCTACTGAAACCTGAACTGTTGGACAGAACTTCCCAAATNAATTGACCGGGCGCCAATCCTTAACTGTAGCCTCTGTTCACCCAGCAGTGAATGGGTACCTGGTTGTTAAACGATTTGGGGGATCGTATTGCGGGGGGGGGGGGGAGAATTAGGATTAAAGACCTGCCCGAAACGCTATGCGTGTTATTGGCTGTACAAGAATGTAAGAACTCTTGTATATAAAAATAAATACATGCTTGGCTCTAGACCTAAAACCCCATCGTCATTTTGTGGTTACAAATATAAATATGTAAATCGTTGTAGCTCTTTGTTTTTACATTAGCAATTTACAACTGTTATTAGTTACTGCATCTTTAGGGTTACATTCTTACCAAAATATTTGTTGTCTAACATTATTCCGTGAACCTCGTTTTTTGTTCTTCATAATTTTCATCACCAAATGTTCACAACAGCTCACAATATTATATTACGTAAAACTTACACAGCGTAATTTTTCTTTTCCTTCTTACCTTTTATGTTTTGTAGTTAATACCTGAAAATCTTACATAAAATAATAATAATAATAATAATAATAATAATAATAATAATAATAATAATAATAATAATAATTAATGGTAATGTCGTATCACAGTCATGGTAACGGGATAAAAACTCACACATATATATTTATGCGTTCTGTGTAAAGATTTGAACTACACCAAGTCAAGAACTACACCGAGTGCATTGTCACGGTCTGAGTATTAGGTTAGGGAGAGACATCACAAATCTTTACATAAAAACATAAATGTGTTTTTTATCCTATAATAATATCAATAATAATAATAATAATAATAATAATAATAATAATAATAATAATAATGAGGAAACTGACAAAAAATTATAAGTAATATATGATAAAACCCTAGCATAACCATTAAATAAGAAATTGAATATAGAAAACAGCACTTGTCCTCAATTAATTACACTAGGTTTGTTGAAAATTTAAATTATTTCATTGGACTTTGACTGTCGGCCATCGGATACGAACTCCTAAGCGTCAAAAGCGGGTTGAATAACGGAGGCTGTTGACTCGAGGGAACACTCACCTTTTTACTCTTGGTATCACCAATTGAAGTAATGATGTAGTTTCTCTCATGGTTGGTAATCCAGCGATAGCTAGCGGGCGAGTCGGTGACGATGAAGAACCATGCGAGGCACCACACGAGCGTCAAGGCTCCCTGGATGTAGAACACTGCTTCCCACCCCAGGTTGTCGATGATGTAGGCCGACACCGGGAAGGCGACCACTGTACCTGCCGGTACTCCTAACATATGGAGCCACAGAGGCTGCAATTAATAGACGCTTCACCCAGGGATTACATTATCTTCTTGCAACTCATTAATCGGATTTCGCTTTAGTTTAGCCGTTGTAGGTCCGTTTGGTTTTGCTGAGAGAACAGCAATAATAATTTGCTTTATCTCACAAATATGCAATGTTTCTCCACTATCAGTAGGAAAGACGCCCTATGTAACAACAGAGGGTCAGCATCAGTGGAGTGGAGTGCTAGTGGAGCTAAGCTGTACTCGGCAAAAATGCAATGGGTTTGCCCAAACAGGAACGTTCAAACAGAAACAGCCCACTTAGACTACGGAGATTAATGGTCAGAAACATTCAATATTACGATGCTTTAAATTTTTACTAAAACCGCACATTTTTAGTTTTGTCAGTTTGGTTGTATATGCGATGTATTACGTGAGAGGACAGGTTGCACAGCCCACTGCTCTTCATAATTTAGATCAAAGACCTGGATACTGGAGTGACCAACAATATCAGCAAGTTTACATGAGACGTGATAAAAGATAAAACGTGCATAATACGTAGGAAAGTTCGGATGAACTGTAGGTATCATTCAGCTATATCTAGCTCTGGTGAGGCCCCACTAGGATGTGCATTTCTAATCGTCGTACTACAGAACGGGCATGGACTCTTCGGAGAATTTCAGAGAAAGATAAGTACACCGATACCTGGTATTGGGAAGCCTTCCTACAAAGATAGTTTAGTCTCGCTCTACACTCGCTGGAGAGACGCCAGCATACAGTAAGAACCAAGCAAATGTGATTAATATAACAACAAAGCCTGCTGATAGTATCGTAATTGGGTAGATAATACTAAACATATTAGCACTATACACAAAAAATTCACATTAACGGGATTTTTTAATGAGAAAATCGGTAGGAGCCACGAGGAGGATTCAAGCCTATGCTCTGGGTACTTCCAAGCAACGCTTTAGACCACTGCACCACGACATGGTAAAATAGTATTAGATCCTGTGATTCAAGTCAATCCTCTAGGGTTCACGAGGCATTCACTGAAGCCTAACCAGGGTTAGGAAAATCCTCTAGGATTCCTGAAAATTCCATTGAAGCCTCAGGAACCCTAGAGGCTTCACTTGAATCCCAGGTTGCAATATTTTTTACCATGTCGTGGTGTAGTGGTCTAAGGCGTTATTTGGGAGTACCCAAAACATAGGTTCGAATCCTTCTCATAACTCCTACTGATTTTCTTATTTGCGCTATTACACCTACTTCTGTTCCTGCTGATGTTAATGTACCATTTACTACTGAAACTCTAACTACAGCTTCCACTTTGTACATTACTGCTGGTACTATAATTATTGTAGATATAAAATGCAAATACTATTACTGTTCCAGCTAGAGTTCAACCACTTGGGCTGGACGGTAGAGCGACGGTCTCGCTTCATGCAAGTCGGTGTTCAATCCCCGACCGTCCAAGTGGTTGGGTACCATTCCTTTCATCCCATTCCATCCCAAATCCTTATCCTAACCCCTTCCAAGTTCTATAAAGTCGTAGCGGCTTGGCGCTTTCCCCTGATAATTCCCGTCCCGTCCAGCTAGTAATTATACTATCATTGACATTATTACTTGTTACTATTATTATTCTGTTTATATCAACTTGATATATTATTTTGTTACTATCATTATAACATATTTTGACAACATTACTTCTGTTAATAACAATTCTTCTGACTGAATTTGTTAGATTTGATAAAAGCCTTAAGGTGAAGTCATCTAAAATGAAGGTTACTCTAAGCTTTGAGTGCCTCTACATGACTACTTGAGCCTTCAGCATATATTACGACTATCTTTCTCGACTGCTGCGAATACTAAAATGGCATGGAATAATATCTTGACGACTCCAGCAACAACCCAAAACACTAACATTGAAAGAAACACCTCTAGTTAGCAACCCGCCCTCCTAATACAGAGTCGCATTTTGACGCATACTTTACCTAAAACCAAAGATCGTCGTACTAGAAAATGGTAGCGGCTCGCGAAATTGAACTACAGACCCATTTTCTTTGTTGGGTTCTCTGGTAGGTTAGGGTAGGTGACTTTAGAACGACAGTTTCTTGACGTTGGAAACCTTAGGAAGACGGGCTACATAGCCATATCTTTATAGATTACGTACACATTAAGTGTTTACCATTACTTACCTGCAAATCTGACATAAAGCTCCAGTTGGTCCCATTGCTTACCTGCATAGATGACGTGAAACTAACTGTTGGTCCCGTACCTGCGTATATGATGGCTGAAAGAGTAGACCGCTCCATAGGTGGCGCCCACCCTGAGAGGAGAGCATGGTTGGCTGGTGAAGTTACACCCTGGGAAAAACACATTAGTCATTTCCTGGTGTTTTGGCGCAAATTCTTTTCATGAAAGCTTGTCCAACTCTTTGAGGAGTGGTAATATCTACTTTATATTTTAAGAATTGCACGTTTAACAACATAATCCATTAACTGGGCTATCATTTGAGACTTATAATTTCGAAGATACCCACTTCGTTTTATAACACTCACCTGGGTGTCCATTTACTATGGAACCCTCCTACACAGGCCACCTGTGTGCCCATATACCCTAGGACTCTCCTACAGGTACTCTGAGAGAGAACTCTATCAACATCAGAGGCCCGAGACTGTTCAACACGCTGCCACTACACATAAGGGGTATAACTGGCCGACCCCTCACAGTGTTCAAGAGAAAACGTGACAAACACCTTCAAAGGATACCTGATCAAACAGGCTGTGACTCATACGTCAGGATGCGAGCAGCCGCGTCCAACAGCCTGGTTGACCAGTTCAGCAACGAGGAGGCCTGGGCGATGACCAGGTCGCAGGGTCGCTAAGCCACGAAATCACTTCAAAGTAAGGTACACAGGCCATCTAGGTGTCCGTATACCCTAGTGTTATGACCAGGGTGGTCCTAGATAGTGGGGACCAGATAGAATGTACCTGATAAATCTGGAACAGTTGAGATCACAGAATGCTGCCATATGCATGACTAATTAAAACCATGTAAGCTCCTGGTTAGTTTTAAGAGAAGTTAATGAGTAAATTAGTTAAATAATAGACAGAAGGTTACATCATATATGTGATTATCATGTAAAAGACTGTTGGTGGGTGAATGATTGTCAGAGAAGAACTGTTACTGTACGATAATTTGGGCTACTGTACGATAATTTGGGCTACTGTACGACAATTTGGGCTCCTCTTGGGCAGCTTGAGAACACGGAACACGGCTTGTTCTTTCCTTCCTGCGGCCGCCGTCATTAGGTGCCAATACAACGCCTTCCATGACAAAATGTGACCCAGACAACATGACGGGGCTAGAGAGCGCCTTTATATAATATATTAGTATAAACCCGTTATTGGAAATAGATCAGCATTCCCCCATATCCATAACCTCTCTTCCCTCCCTTCTCCAATTCATAACTCGTGGGGGAGGGGGGGACTATTTTATATTTTTTGAAAATTTAGTTTGTATCTGTGGAAAACGGTAATGCTGGAGGCAAGGATATGTATATATATATATATATATATATATATATATATATATATATATATATATATATATATATATATATATATATAGTAAGAGTACTCTTTATTTTCTTCTCCGAGGCTATGGGTCCCTACACTTGCACCAGAGGTGGTACCCTTCTAGGTTTAAAAATATATATATATATATATATATATATATATATATATATATATATATAATATATATATATATATATGTATATATATATATATCCTTGCCTCCAACAGTAGTATAGGAAGAGGTGAAAACAAATTTTCAACACAAGCCAGAACGGGGTAACAGCGGGGTAAGAACGGGATAAGAACGGGGTATAGAACAGGGTATAAGCTAAAGGGAAGGATGGAAGTAACTGCAGAGGGTCTATTGGCCCATCTTGCCAAATATGGTATCTTGCCAAAGAAATGGACACAAAGTCTCATAATACCAATTCCTAAACCTAACTCTCAAAAATTCAGACCCATCTCCCTTACATCTTGCATGTGTAAAGTCTTGGAGAGAATTGTTCTCAATCGTGTCATTTTTCAGGTCAAAGAAAAACTGGCCCCAAACCTATATGGGTTCATGCCAAAGTGTAGCACACAAACATGCTTTGCTGAATATTTTGTAAACTCCCAGGATGGGACACAGGCAGCCTTTATTGACCTAAAGTCAGCTTTTGATGTAGCGAATGGCGAAATAATATTAGAGCAACTTGCTGAATTTGGAATCAAAGGTAATCTTCTGAGTTGGATAAAGAGCTACCTATCCAACAGGCGTGCTAGTGTCCTATTTAAAGGAGTTAAAAGTACAAGGACAGATGCATTCGAACTAGGCACACCTCAAGGTGGTGTCCTAAGCCCTATGCTCTTCAATATACTTATGCACAAACTTATCCATGACATACCTGTACAACCTACGGAAACTGTTATATGTTATGCTGATGATATTTGTATTATGGCACACAGTAAACCAAGACTACAAGTGTTACTTGATGCATTCTCCAAGAAAGTAGTAGAATGTGGCCTCATAATCTCTGTTGATAAAACAAGGGTTCTTATTCCCCATTCTCTTCATGTTAACTATACTATTAATGGAGTGCCCGTGGAGACTTGCGAGTCTTATAAATATCTTGGAGTCGAGGTTAATGATACAAATCTCGTCAGCAACCTGCGCAAAAAACTAGTTGAGCGTCTTAAACCTCTCAAAACTCTTGTTGGCAAAGGATTTGGCATTAACATAAAATATGCCCGTAGTTTTTATATTGCCTTTGTACGATCTGTTGTTGATTATTATGCCTTGCATCTTCTTAATTTTTCACCTAAACAATTACAAGGCCTAGATGTAGTACAGAATGATGCCATGCGCATCATCCTGGGTTGTCCTAGAACTGTCAGAATTGTTAACATGAGAAAGGAACTAAACTTACCTTCCATTTACGAAAGAATAGTTCTACTTAGTACTATGTTTTGCGCCAAAACTTTGAAGAATAATGGTCCCCCCATCTCTATTCAAATTAAATTGAGATCCATTCTAAACAATTCTGACTGTTCCCTCAATCCGCCGCAAAAAGCTCCCTACAGTGTGTGGCTCAGTTGTTGTGCCTATAATCTTCAGAAACTGAATGTGTCTCTTAACCCTGATAAAACTGTTCACTATATTCCCCCTTGGAAAGATGTGGAGGTCTCTCTGCATTATACCCCCATCAGTGTTAAACAAATGTATAACACTGACATTTTGAGATGTATAACATTAGAAGCTATTGACAGTCATCTTCAAATTTTCAAACCGACTGAATCCTATGCCTTTACTGATGGCTCTGTGCAGTTAGGCACTGGTAGAACAGGTTGTGCATGTGCAGTGTATAAAGGGAATGAAATGATCATGTCTAGTACACAGAGATTGAACAACTGGGCTAGCACGACACAGACCGAGCTAGTGGGCATTTATCTAGCCACTGAATACCTTAAGCTCAATGGTGGTGGAGTTATTTTCTGTGACTCTAAAAGTGCTCTGCAGTCCTTAAATAACCCATCACAATGTATGTCGGACGTAGCTTGTAATTTTAAATGGAATGTAATTTTTGCCAATGATAATAACTCTTGTATAAAATTTGTGTGGATCCCATCCCATGTTGGAGTTGGAAAACATGACTTCGTAGATCGATTGGCCAATGAGGCTTGCAGGAAAGAAAACATTGATTATGACTTTGGACTATCTAATGCAGTTATTAGAAACATACAAATTAAAGAAATTAATTCAGATTTAGAAGAACTAAGAAATGCCCAGAGACCTGAAAGCTGCAGTATTAAAAGTTATGACAAGTTTTGTAATAATAGGTATTTGTATGGTCAGCATAGTAGCCGAACCAGGCAATGTGATGTAGTCATTGCGCGAATTCGCCTTGGCTATAGACACATCTGGCAGGTTAGTGAGGCTGAGCCACTACCAGAATACTCAGATTGTAAACTCTGTGATAAACCTTTAATGCATTCACTAGAACACTACATTGATGAATGTGAAACCGTAAAGGACTTTAGACCTCCTGGCCTCTTGTACCACCAACTGTGTAACTATTTTATTGACTCAGGTGTTCTGGACGACATCCTAACAATTTACCCAAAATTTGCTTGTCCATTTTAAAGAATGAAGAACAATTTTTATGTATATTACTTCTAAGCTGCATCACCTATGAACCCATCCCTGCCCTTGTGTGTCAGTGCACAGTAGAAACTTGTTTTCACATATCCATATATTAAAACATTGATTGTAACCGTGATATATATGTGCTTCAGCCTACAGTTTAGACCTATTGTCTTATGTATGACCCTCTGTCCTGCGTGACAGTGAATACTAGCATTATCCTCACTTTAATCAGACTATCAAAATCCTCAGATTAGGCAAAATTGTAATTAATTTTGTCAATAAAGATGTTAATAATAATAAGTTGTATTGGCACCTAATGACGCCGGCCGCAAGAAAGAAAGAACGAGCCTGTTCCGTGTTCTCACGCTGCCCGAGAGTAGCCCAAATTATCGTACAGTAGCCCAAATATCGTACAGTAACAGTTCTTCTCTGACAATCATTCACCCACCAACAGTCTTTTACATGATAATCACATATATGATGTAACCTTCTGTCTATTATTTAACTAATTTACTCATTAACTTCTCTTAAAACTAACCAGGAGCTTACATGGTTTAATTAGTCATGCATATGGCAGCATTCTGTGATCTCAACTGTTCCAGATTTATCAGGTACATTCTATCTGGTCCCCACTATCTAGGACCACCCTGGTCATAACACTAGGGTATACGGACACCTAGGTGGCCTGTGTACCTTACCTTGAGATTACCTCACTTTGAGGTGATTTCGGGGCTTAGCGACCTGCGGCCCGGTCGTCGACCAGGCCTCCTCGTTGCTGGACTGGTCAACCAGGCTGTTGGACGCGGCTGCTCGCAGCCTGACGTATGAGTCACAGCCTGGTTGATCAGGAATCCCTTGGAGGTGTTTATCACGTTTTCTGCTGCCAATGGAGTCTGGTGTTGACAAAGGCCCAGATCGACCGAAACGTTCATCTCTCTTTTTCCATTTCGCTGTGGATTTTCCGCATACAAATGATCAGTGTTTCGTAATCGTCAATGGCATATATATATATATATATATATATATATATATATATATATATATATATATATATATAAGATATATATTTATATATTTATATATTGATATATATATATATTATATTATATATATATATATATAATATTATATATATATGCACATAATGTATGTGTGTGTGTGTATGTTATTAAAATGCTGCCGCCATTCTTGTTCTCTATGGTTTCGTTGTGAATTTGCATATCAAATGACACGTTCTTAAATAGCATAGTGATTTACTTTTTCTTCACGGCTTAGTAAGTCCAGAAGTTTAATTACCTGCTAGGCTTCGTTGCTCCGAAACCTAAGATGCCTATATTCCTTGCTTATGAACACATGGAACAAGAGCGAACTAAACATTGGCTTAAGAAGAATATAATTATATCAGGTTAGCCAGAACCCTTTAAGGTCTAGCCTAACGTTAGAGAAGTGAGAGGAAGCACTTACCAGAGAGAGGCCCACCATGATCCTAGCGAAGATTAGGAGAATGTAGGATACTCTGGCCAAAACTGGTTGCATGAGGGTGAAGAGACTAGCGGAGAGCAGAGCACCTCCCAGTACCCTGCACGGACCCCACAGCTCCGCCAGGCGGCCGCCAGGCAATTGAGACACCACGTTGCCATAGAAGAAAGCCCCAGCTACCAACCCTTGTGTCCACTCATCCCAGGGCAGGTTACCGTTCTGCAACAACAGTGCTCTTATCTAGGGATCCTTGTTAGAGTGCCATATGCATGTATTTTAATCACTGCACCTGGATATTGATGTAAGAAATTTTAAATAACCGAGGAGAAAGAATAATGAGGAATTTGTATTTTAAACGAGGATAAAATGAATTAATTATATCTGCGTAAGCAATTAAAATATGACCTTCCTTGAAGTTTATGAGGTCACATAAGGAGTATACATATGAGTTGACTCGTAGGCTATGAAAGCTGGGAACTCTCTCGCAACTAGTTAATACACATATAACCCTTGAACACTGATTTTCACAAGTGAGCAGAGACCCGAGACCCGAGGCTGGCAAGGATATGTTACTCCTGATCTTATACAAAGTTAACAATACACGTTTTGTATTATTGTGAAGCTAGCAAAAAATACTTGAAATATAACACTAAGTATGATTAAAACGATTACGTTTGCTTTAAGTATTAATGTTTTTTATTATAAATAACTCTTATACCAAAAGTAATTGTAATTATCAGGAGTGTTAAGCTCAGTATGATATAAGGACACTAAAGAAGATAGACAGCGTTGCCTGGGTGTATATGCTCAGGCATTCACGTGCCGAGAGAAAGTATCTTACTCCTTGTGGCATAAATCGGCTGTTGGCAGAAACAACTTTGCCTTGCGGCAGGTTACCACACTGTTCAGCAGATACTTGACGCCCCCAGACAAAACCCGGGAAGGCAAGAGCAGGACTGCTACCCGGCATAGATAACCAACAGCAAGACTATCAACACCTAGCAACCCCAGACGACATAAATTGCATGCATACTTTGAGGTCTGAATAATCGATCAAAAGTTCCAGCCGAAGGTCAGACACGGAAGGGCCACCCTATTATCAAACCCAGTCTTGCAAAAACATATCACCGTGTTCCAGTGGCCTTCAGCGTAGCAAGAGCAACCCGCTCACCACATCCCTCGGATACACCAGGAACCCATCAGAACCCGCCGACCTTTCTCAGCCAAAAATCTATTAACTTCCCTATGACCTCAGGCGATATGAGCCAGGCGTCATATCGGTCTGGGTTGCTAAAGGTAAGGTAAAGCAATTTTCAGGAAAATTTCTAAGAAAGTATGACTTACAGTCCTGGTTGTTAAGAGGGCTTTTCCTGCGACTCTCAGGCGGAGCAAAAAGCAGACATACCGTTCGTCTAGCGTAGAGGCTGAACCAGGTGTGGCTGACGGAACGATGCCCAACCACTTGGATTGGGGAACGAACGCCACCCCTACAAGAGCGAAGTCATCACAGTACTGACCAGTCAAAGCAGATTTATCCGTTCTCCCAAAGTGTACATCCAAATATTAGGAGACATAATTACATTTATATTGGCAACACAATTATTAAATATACATAAAACGCAAAAAAAAAGAATAATTAGTAAACACATTCAGTGAGACCTAAATTAATAAGATAATATTTTCTTACTATATCTCATCCCACTTTAACCTACTAGTTGGTAAGTACCAGGGCAGTAGACGCCTCGCTGTTGTCTGGGATAGGCTGGTTCCTGCAGATAAACACACCCATGTCTGTAGACAAAGCACTTACCAATAACAAAGCAGAACTATACTGAAACTGTCATTCTTGTAACCAGTTCCATCAATGATGCAAGCACCAGGCATCCATTCTTGCTACCTCTACCATTGTTGATGCAAGCACCAGACATTCATTCTTGCTACCTCTACCATTGTTGATGCAAGCACCAGACATCCATTCTTGTTACCACTATCATCACTGAACAAATCCACAGGAACCGTGACGAGGGTTCGAACCTATGCACTGGGTGTTCCAAGATGCACGCTCTAGTCGACTACGAAAGACATGGGGAGCCGGTCGGCCGAACGGACAGCACACTGGACTTGTGATCCTGTGGTCCCGGATTCTATCCCGGGCGCCGGCGAGAAACAATGGGCAGAGTTTCTTTCACCCTATGCCCCTGTTACCTAGCAGTAAAATAGGTACCTGGGTGTTAGTCAGCTGTCACGGGCTGCTTCCTGGGGGTGGAGGCCTGGTCGAGGATCGGGCCGCGGGGACACTAAAAAAGCCCCGAAATCATCTCAAGATAACCTCAAGATGGTAAAATAATTGCAACCTGGCGTATTGCTGCACCCTCAAGGATCCCGAGGCTTCCACTGAAGCCACACCAGGGTTTCACACAATTCCCCCCATGCACTCGGGGTCTGTGATGGTAGTACACAGAGAAATCACATTATTGTGAGATATTAATGAACAAAGAGCGTGCATCTGGGAACACCCAGCGCGTTCGAACCCTCATCACGGCTCCTGTGGATTTGTTCATTGATATATCACGATAATGTAATTTCTCTGTGTACTACCATCACTGATGTAAGCACCAGAGACAGCCATTCTTGCTACCACTAGCCTTATTGATGCAAATACCAGAGGCAGTGATTCTTGTTACTACTATCATTACCGTTGTTACAAACATCACAAGTTATCAGTCTTGCCATCAGTGTACCTGGTAAAACAATTTTACCGCCCTTTTATCAGCCACTCTTTCTCTATTACTAGCCAATCCTTTCAGTGATGGTGATAGCTTTCTCCTCAAGGATATGTGCTTTTAACCAGTAACTTCCATGCCATCATAACCGTCAAGCAATCTTTCTACATATTTACCAATCATTTCACCAATACTTAATAATAGTGGTGGTAAAATTTTACTAGATTTACACCTTTTATTAGAACTTGCACATATATACCCATATACCCACTACTTGCAATTGTATTCTGCTACCAACGTTTTACACACACACACACACACACTTTCATATCAAGCACCATTCAGTCAACATTAACAAAGTTTCCTTTTAACACTGATAAAGGTAACTAATCAAGACTAAGATATCCTTCAACTAATTGCTTACCAAAGTAGCTAATTAACCTGTAAAAACAGATATATACTGACGTAGGTGGTGTGCGATGTGGTGTCATTAGCAGGCGCTGGGCAGGTGTAGACGGATTGCAGGGAATCGTCTCCCTGGGAGGCGTTGACGGCGTCGTTATGGGTGGGAATGCCTATGGCTGGTATGACGATCTCCTGAGGCTTCATGAGCACGTCGCCCTGGGAGGGGTTGAAGGCGTCGCTGGGTGCGTGGGTCACCGTGACAGGGTTGTGTTTCACCATGGCCACCAGGGCGAAGTTGATGTTGACACGGAGGATGTAATTGAACGTGACTCCCAGGAAGGCTAGCATGCAGACGACATATCGCGCTGGCAACCATGCTGGCAGGAAGAACTGTGTTATATGGTGACCACTGCGGGGTCAGTATGTGAGAAATGGGAGAGATTTGATGAGTTGTGGCGCAACGTATAGCTATCACATGTCGTATGATGAGGACTGTCGTAACACGTGGTTGGGGGAGGGTATGGATTATAGTGATGAATTAACATGATACTGATCCCCAAAAGATAGTATTTATAAGAATTATTTGGTCGAACGTACAAAAATGGACATTTGCAACCAACAAAGTTCATGTTATGTACTATTAATTTTGTAGAGGCCTCGATAAAAAAAAAAGAGCCAAAATACAAACCTAATCTTTCCTACTCCTAATATATCACATACATATACAAAATGAGGCATAAGATAGCATATATTAGGCCTAAGGTTCTTTATTTATCCCATGGACATGTTATGTGAGGTTCTTTAGTTACGTTTTATTTCTTTAGATTGACATTTAGGATAATTAAATAAAACCTGAATTTTTGGAGGGTCCATCAGTATTTTTCCATGTTTGACAAAATTGTTGTTATAAGTGTTATCATTACTGGAGAATGGGCTGCACAATGACCCATACCTGTACATTGAGGTCGGCAAGCTATGGGCAGTTACTATAAATGCAATTTGGCTCGTAAAATTACTAATTTAATCTTTAGGACTCTTGATTGTTGAAAGAAATCATCTTATGTCATACCATCCTGATTCAGATTGTGTTATAATAAATATATTGATTTAATTCACAACAATGTTTCATTTGCTATGTGTGGGAAATCCCCGCCGAAGTCTAACACTATTCCATCAGTCGTATGAAGACAAATTTCTGCTGATAATTTGTTTTGTTTATCCACGGGACAGTTGCTACCTCGAATTCCACACCATATGTTAGACAATTTATTATATCAGCTTTCACCTGAAAATATTATTCTGTTGTAAAACAGCAAACCTTAATATTAGAAAAATTTGATACTGCAACTTACTGTTCGGGTACTTTAAGGGAAGTAAGAGGAAAAATTCTAACCCCCAAGGTACCCTAAATATTACACTGTTACACAGGAATCACGAAGTAGACCGATGACCCTCGGTATTCAACCAATTACATTTATACTAAACAATCGTGATACAATTAGGGAAGCCCACATATATTACTAACAATAACATAAAGTAATAAAGAGGAGTCACACTTAATAAATTAAGTGATTATAAATAAATTGTCCGTACAAATTAAAGGATCAATTAATGACTGATAAGCCAATAAAAAGTGACAGAAAGCTCAGTGTTGTGTTGCGCGTCACCAGAAGAGACGACGTGTTTTTGCGTAGTGATCTCTTGACATTTTGCACTTCCTTTTGAATTTCATGATATTCATAGGCTATAAACGTCCTCGTGTCTGTTTATAATATAAGAAAGCGCGAATGGTACCTCAGACATAGAGAGAGAGATACCAGAGAACCAGGAACGAGTATGTCAGTGTGAGAAGAGCAGCTGAGAAAAGGTATGAAAATGATATAGCTAATAAAGCCAAGACTGAACCAAAGCTACTACACAGTCACATCAGGAGGAAGACAACAGTGAAGGAACAGGTGATTAAACTTAGGGTGGGCGAGGACAGGTACACAGAGAATGACAAAGAGGTGTGTGAAGAACTCAACAAAAGGTTCCAGGAGGTCTTTACAATAGAACAGGGAGATATCACGGCGCTGGGAGAGGTGGCAGCAAACCAGGTGACCTTGGATAGGTTCGAAATTACAAGAGATGAGGTCAAAAAGCACCTATTGGAGCTGGATGTGAGAAAAGCTGTTGGGCCGGATGGAATCTCGCCATGGGTATTGAAAGAGTGTGCAGGAGCACTTTGCTTACCACTCTCCATAGTGTATAGTAAGTCACTGGAAACGGGGGACCTACCAGAAATATGGAAGACTGCTAATGTAGTACCAATATACAAAAAGGGTGACAGACAAGAGGCACTGAACTACAGGCCAGTGTCCTTAACTTGTATACCATGCAAGGTGATGGAGAAGATTGTGAGAAAAAACCTAGTAACACATCTGGAGAGAAGAGACTTCGTGACAACCCATCAACATGGGTTCAGGGAGGGTAAATCTTGCCTTACAGGCTTGATAGAATTCTACGATCAGGTGACAAGAATTAAGCAAGAAAGAGAAGGGTGGGCGGACTGCATTTTTTTGGACTGTCGGAAAGCCTTTGACACAGTACCCCATAAAAGGTTGATGCATAAGCTGGAGAAACAGGCAGGAGTAACAGGTAGGGCGCTCCAGTGGATAAGGGAGTACCTAAGCAATAGGAAGCAGAGAGTTACAGTGAGGGGTGAGACCTCAGACTGGCGTGAAGTCACCAGTGGAGTCCCACAGGGCTCTGTACTTGGACCTATCCTGTTTCTGATATACGTAAATGATCTCCCAGAGGGTATAGACTCATTCCTCTCAATGTTTGCTGACGACGCCAAAATTATGAGAAGGATTAAGACAGAGGAGGACAGCTTGAGACTTCAAGAAGACCTGGACAAGCTGCAGGAATGGTCGAACAAATGGCTGTTAGAGTTTAACCCAAGCAAATGTAATGTAATGAAGATAGGGGTAGGAAGCAGGAGACCAGATACAAGGTATCATTTGGGAGATGAAATACTTCAAGAGTCAGAGAGAGAGAAAGACCTGGGGGTTGATATCACGCCAGACCTGTCCCCTGAAGCTCATATCAAGAGGATAACATCAGCAGCATATGCCAGGTTGGCTAACATAAGAACGGCCTTTAGAAACTTGTGTAAGGAATCTTTCAGAACATTATATACCACATATGTCAGACCAATCCTGGAGTATGCGGCTCCAGCATGGAGTCCCTATCTAGTCAAGCATAAGACTAAACTGGAAAAGGTTCAAAGGTTTGCCACCAGACTAGTACCCGAGCTGAGAGGTATGAGCTACGAGGAGCGACTGCAGGAATTAAACCTCACTTCGTTGGAAGACAGAAGAGTTAGGGGGGACATGATCACCACATTCAAGATTCTCAGGGGAATCGACAGGGTTGATAAAGACAGGCTGTTTAACACAAGGGGCACACGCACTAGGGGACACAGGTGGAAGCTGAGTGCCCAAATGAGCCACAGAGATATTAGAAAGAACTTTTTTAGTGTCAGAGTGGTTGACAAATGGAATGCATTAGGAAGCGATGTGGTGGAGGCTGACTCCATACACAGTTTCAAGTGTAGATATGATAGAGCCCATTAGGCTCAGGAAACTGTACACCTGTTGATTGACGGTTGAGAGGCGGGACCAAAGAGCCAGAGCTCAACCCCCGCAAGCACAACTAGGTGAGTACATGGGGAAATATAGCCAACGAGAGAGAGAATTAACTCCAGTTTACACCATTGAACACTTGGCGGGCCTCACCAATACAAAATATGCCAGACAAATAAACTTCGATTTAAAATATTTAGCAACATCGTTCCAAAACCAGTTGTAACGAAGGAGAAAGTCCAACACGAGATTAGTGTTGTATTATAGTATTAGTTTTCCTAATAGAAACCAGCCTTTCAAATGTTAGTGCTTATATCCTTTTTGCGTCTATAATGCGTCTGAAAGCAGGATTAATCATAATATTAAGAAATATTCTTCTGGTATAGCTGTGTCTTGTAGGCTAGTAATTATGCGGAATTAAAGCCTTAAAATGCTCCTACTCTTGGTCGTTCCCACAAAGCAAATTTTCTCACATTGTGCATAATGCTTTCAGTTCAAGTATATTATTAAAGTCAAACTCAGAAGCTCACTTGGTCCAAGGGAACTGGACCTAAGTACAATCGGTCTCATTGAACATAGGTCAGACCATGGCCGTCTTGGTCTGATGGCCATGCAATGTAGGCCCTGAGCAAAGCAATGTAGGCCCTGAGCAAAGCAATGTAGGCCCTGAGCAAAGCAATGTAGGCCCTGAGCAAAGCAATGTAGGCCCTGAGCAAAGCAATGCACTGGGATCCCTAACTAGATGATGGGCAATAGGGCCCTCTACCCAGATGATTGGAACTGTTGCCCCCTATCAAGAAGATGGGCACTGGGGCATCCTACCACAAGATGAGCACTGGGGGCCCCCTACCAACAAGATGGGCACTCGGCCCCCCCCTACCAACAAGATGGGCACTCGGCCCCCCCCTACCAACAAGATGGGCACTGGGGTCCCCTACCAAGAAGATGGGCACTGGGGTCCCCTACCAAGAAGATGGGCACTCGGGCCCCCTACCAAGAAGATGGGCACTGGGGCTCTCTACCAACAAGATGAGCACTGGGGCTCCCTACCAAGAGGATGGGCACTGGGGCCCCCTACCAGGAAGATGGGCACTCGGGCCACCTACCAAGAAGATGGGCACTCGGGCCACCTACCAAGAAGATGGGCACTCGGGCCACCTACCAAGAAGATGGGCACTGGGGCCCCCTACCTAGAAGATGGGCACTCGGGCCCCCTACCTAGAAGATGGGCACTCGGGCCCCCTACCAAGAAGATCGACACTGGGGTCCACAACCCAGATGATGGGGCCCCGCCCGTCCGCTAAAGTGCAGGATTATCCTCAGGAAGTTATGCACAAATTATTTTTAGTATAAATATTATTTGAAATGGGAATTGAATCCCAGGCCTTTCTAGCGGGTGGCCAAGTAATTATCCACTGTGACAAGAGATCTCTCAGGAACAATATGGCAGCATGGGGCCCCTAGAATAGTGAGGCCAGGGGCAACTACCAAGTGTGCCCATATGTTAATTTAGTACTTCCATGTTAATGCTGGATTCGAAACTTTCGTGTAACTGATTCTTGTAATTATTGCAACACATGTATGAATAGTGATAATTGATCATGTTTATAAACAATAAAATATTGTATTATATATCAAAGAGGTATATAAATTTTTCTTGTGTATACTGCCTTTTCCTTATCCTGATATATGACACGATGACCACACCGTTATCCTTCTGCCTGTCGTGACTACTGTCTTGAGGCATCTATCCCGCTCCATCCTCCTTATCACTGCCGCTAATCCTTCCCAAGGTTCATTTTCTTTATATAAGGGGCGTTTAACACACACACACGAGGGTTCTGCTCGGGCCAACGCTACAAATACAGAACAACAGGTGTGCAAATCCAAAAAGTAGGCGAGCTAAAAAAATTTACTTGTTAATATGAACCCATGAAGGTGAAGCGTATAAAAACCTGAGGAACTGAAACGTGTTTGTGTGTGAGATCAGATGACCACTTATGTATAAACCCGCACACAGGCATCTTTAAATTCTGGAAAAACTAAACCTTGAACTATACTCTAAAGGTTCAAGTTGCTCTCTCGCGCGGGGGCGGCGGCAGGTGTTGGTAAACACTCAGGAGGTTGGCTGCACCGAGTGTTGTTCCGGTAGAGGCTGGTGGTGTCAGGGAATTCGTCTGGTAGAAACTGGTCAATGGTAAAATTATGGTAAGGTTGTCTGACAGATTAGAATAATTAGCCAGGTGTGGCTGGCTAAAACTCGCTCATTGTCAGCCGTTTAAAACCCGGATCCGCTGTGCCAAAACATCCTGTCCTCAGGGAGAAGGTACACTGCAGGTGATCACTTCAAAACCACTACATATTTTGTGATATTATCTGCTTCCTATCCAAGGTTTGGTTATGTTAGGGTTAGATTAAATTATGTTTTATTACATTTGGTTATTTTAATACAGTGTATTATTCTCAAACATGTGAAATATAAAATTCGAAAACTATTTGACTTCCTCTAGAATTTCAATTAGTGAAAACCAAATTCTTCAAACCATTTAAAAGAAAATGAGTTAAGTATGGACATTTTATATTTTAAACCAACAATTTATAATACAATAAAGTTATAATGAAGATATTCTCTGTTTAGGACAAAGGTTTACTTGCCAGTTTACAAGAAGACTATTATTTGAACCGTAATATGTTTTCAGACCATCACACATATCTAGATAACTAACTATCCAGTTGGTGTGAGAATGGGTTTGTTGTCTGGTGGTAATCCCTTCACCATGAGCACGGGTGCGACAAAAACATATCAAGGACAAGCTGAGTGGACAATAGTCTATATACCTCTCCAACATATTCAAAACAAAGCTGTAATACGCTAATAAAGTTACTCAGAATTCTATCGATGAAGGTATTGATCGTACTAAAATTGACAAATGATGCGATTAAAATGGAAATCAATACGCATCCGTCGGTATCGAACTTTGCAGTCGGTTTGAAGGTCGGGGAGGGTCCAGGCTGCCTGTTTTGGCTGTATGATACTTCACTCCTGCAGGCGTCTATACACTTCAGTCTTGTAAGCTTCACTCATGCTTACATGGTTATAATGAGGAATATGATAATAATGAGGGACATCGTTATAATGAGGAATATGATAATAATGAGGGATATAATTATAATGAGGGATATAATTATAATGAGGGATATGATAATAATGAGGGATATAATTATAATGATGGATATAGTTATAATGAGGGATATAATTATAATGAGAGATATAATTATAATGAGGGATATAATTATAATGAGAGAAGTGGTTATAAAGCGGGTTATAATGGCTACAAATAAAAACTCGGCTATAAAGAGGTAAATGTCCTTCATTAAATGAGTTTTTGCTATTTTTGAAGTGGCTAAAACGGTATTTTTTTGTGCTTGTCCTTTTTTTTATATAGCGTAACACGCTTGGGTGTCCGCCGTTGTCCTCCTGGCGTGACGCCTCCTTGTGGCTTGCTACCTCAGGTAAGGGAAAGCCCATCTTCACTATACACTGTCTTCATCACTGTACCACATCTTTACTATACATGACCATCATCACTGTAACTATCTTTACTGTACATGACCATCATCACTGTAACCATCTTAACTACACACAACCACCACCACTGTAACCATCTTAACTACACACAGCTATATTGCGAATGTGTTCTAGTGTTCAGGGCGCCTGACAGCTGGGTGGGCAGCGCTTCAGATTCGTAGTCCTGAGGTTCGGGGTTCGATCCCCAGTGGAGGCAGAGACAAATGGGCAAAATGTTTCTTTCACTCTGATGACCCTGTTACCTAGCAGTAAATAGTTAGACAGCTGCTACGGGCTGCTTTCTGGGGTGTGTTACAAAAAGGAGGCCTGGTCGAGGACCGGGCCGCGGGGATGCTAAGCCCCAAAATCATCTCAAGATAACCTCAAGATAGTGTGCTTAATTTAGCAGCAAGCTGAGGTTGTTCGTGATTAGTTTCTTGGTGGGGTATGCAGGCGTCAGGATGTCAAAAGGTACTATCTGCCAGGGTGGAAGGAAGTGCTGTACTCCTTCATCTTTACATACATCTTGAAGTCCCATCATCAAGATGTATGAGTGGCTGTCATCAAGAAGTATGAGTGGGTGTTCTTCGAGTCCATTTAGACTCGCTAGTTCCATTACGTATGTGTAAACTTTTCTGTTATACACAAGCAAAAACGATATTTTAAAAATATATTATTTTATTTTTGTGTTTATTTTATTTATTTATATACAAGAAGTTGCATTGGGGGTTAACAGAGAATATAGAAAATAAGTTGAATTAACATTCTTGTAGAGCCACTAGCACGCATAGCGTTTCGGGCAAACAATTATAATATAATAATATTGTATTCTTATGTATAGTTAGCACTACAGTAGGTAGATTACGTGTTTCTGTTATGTTGGCAATTGTTTGTTATTCAATCTGTCCTTAGGCCAGGCTCGTTAAATCGGCAGTCCTCCTCAAGATTCCGCATTCATCAGTTTTAACACACTGTGTATTAAAAATAGGTTTGCTCTCATATATAAATTAATTTTATTATACATCATTGGTCGTGTTGGTTAGGTGTTTGGGTTCTATTGGCGATTATTTGTATTTGTAATACGTGATTGAAGCGTTTCCAGAGTTGCGATTCGAGCAAAGGTCGGCAGCGAAGCTGTGTTCGAGAAATTTTCGGACGTCATCAGTCGTGAGTAAATCGTTTTTCATTCATGAGCAGCGAGTTTGGAGACTGGATTAACCAGCATTTGACCTTTGTTGATGAGGACATGCTCCTCAGGTGGAAATGTGTACTCACCTAGTTGTGTTTGCGGGGGTTGAGCTCTGACTCTTTAGTCCCGCCTCTCAACCGTCAATCAACAGGTGTACAGATTCCTGAGCCTATTGGGCTCTATCATATCTACACTTGAAGCTGTGTATGGAGTCAGCCTCCACCACATCACTTCCTAGTACATTCCATTTGTCAACCACTCTGACACTAAAAAAGTTCTTTCTAATATCTCTGTGGCTCTTTTGGGCACTCAGTTTCCACCTGTGTCCCCTTGTGCGTGTGCCCCTTGTGTTAAATAGCCTCTTTATCTACACTATCA
>WNGS01166011.1:10900382-10907882 GCA_020271785.1 Procambarus virginalis | reverse complement strand
CGTCATTTTTGACATCAGATATCTTAAACAAGTTTAAGTTCATAGCTGCTGTTATACTTCTAGTGACGGAGTGCTCGCGTGGAGGCCCAGGAGGGAACTGTCCGTCGCCAGCTCTTCGTTGAGACTGGCGCGCTATTGTCTTCCAAACGGCCGCTCCAATTTGTAAAAAAGCCTGGAAAAACTGGAACCTCTTGAACATGACATTCAAACCCCATCAGCCCTGGTCGCCATTGTTTACTCTCTTGGCTAGTGACGCACAACTAACAGCCATGTCAACTATCAATCGCCTACTAACGCCTTCTGATAACAACCTTACCGCACTTGTAATATCACTCACACGCATTGCATGCTTCCAGATGCTGAGTGGACCAGGTAATATTCCTTCTTGACGACCCCAAAATTGTGGGTAGTAATCTTTCATGTACACACATGTTGAATATGACCGAAAAGGTGAGAGTAATGATTCTAACACGAATCTTTTCAATATTTCTTATTTTTTTTTCACTTTCGAGGGAAGTTGAAAAAATTAACTCTCCAAAGTTCATTTGCACAATTTATTATGGCTGTTGTTGTTGTTTTAGATTCAGCTATTCGGAACAAAAAGTTTCAAGTAGCACGGGCTATGGTGAGCCCGTAGTGGACACCTGGCACAGGAACGGGGCTGTGACTGTTATGATTGTTGTTGTTTTAGATTTGGCAGTCCCCGTGGTGTAGTGGTGTAACGTACATTTATGTTACGTTGTTGGGTTGATTAGATACACAGTGTTTAGTGAGTTTCATATTTATTTAGTAGTCCTGGATACAGCAGTGTCGCAGACGTTGAGACGAAGCCTGGAGCAGAGCAGAGAGCTGAGTGAGGCCGGAGTCGTGGAGCTCTATGCGGGAGAGCGTGGCGGCTCGATTGGGAATTGCGAGTGTCTGAACTCGGGGAACGAGAGCGTTGTAGCTGGATGCGGTCGTAGTCTGCTGTCTGCTCTGTGTCGAAGCTGTAGCGCCTTGGGTCAATTAGAACTGCCCACGCCGAGTACTACATTCTTGACTGGAGATTGTACTGTTTTGCTGTTCTCACATCGCTGGGTTATATGGTGATTACACCTCAGCTCCCTCCAACAAGGTGAGAAGAGTATTACCTGTAATTGGGGAAAGGATTGTAGCTTGTGTGATTAGTAATGCATTAAGATAATGAGATAATGGAGCGAGTATAAGGATTACTCGCTACAGGACTCCCCCTGCCAGGGAATGGAAGAAAACAATATAACAAAAAATACGTGGTCGTTGTGGAACATGTAGTCCGGTACCAAAAGATGCAGGCAGTGTGTGGACAAGCTCGATGTAGCAGGAGAGAAGAATGTGCATGATTGTTGGGTCCTTGGGTCGCTGGTGGAGCATTTAGATCCGGGGCGGATGGGCTCGGGCACCAGGACAATAGGAGGTAATGTAGGCACGTAGTTAGGACAACGAGGGAATCACTGCTAGAGCTGAATTGTCCTGGAGGCGACGAAGAGTCGGAAACGCAAGCTGTAGGTCGAAGATGCTTGAGTCGGCAGAGTATCAGAATGCAGTGTACGTGTAGATGAATCTGACGAAAGAGCAGCTGTCGTGGGCGTCCCTGTAGAACAAGCAGTGCCCTGGCAGCGACGGAGAGTCGGCATTCCAGCATAGGCTGTTTCTTGTTCACAGTAAGTTTAAGTCGGTTGCGTTTTGTTGGGTTCCCAGCCTTATTGGCGTGTCTTTAAATGAGCGTGTGAATGCTGCCGCCAAGGAAGCTGTCCGCTCTTGTCCCATCTCTCGTAAAGGTATTCCATATTCTGACTTTTACCCGGTTATCCATTCCTCCATCCTTACCCGTTGGCAGGCTTCTTGGTCGTCTGTTACTGGTAACAAACTCCGTACTCTTAAATGTTGTGTTTCCTCGTGGCCGTCCTCCTATCACCGTAACCGGCGATGGGAAACTGCTCTGGCGAGGTTGCGTATTGGCCATACTCGCTTAACCCATGGTTACTTGATGGTGCGCCGCCCTGCTCCTTATTGTCCTAATTGCATTGTCCCTCTTACGGTCATGCATGTCCTTCTTGATTGTCCTGACTTCCGGGACGAGCGTGTCTTGCTTTCCGACTGCCCCTCGCGGTCACCTGTCCCTCGATAGAATTCTTGGTGACTCGGATACTTTTGATATCGTTCGCCTTATGCGTTTTTGTTCTCGTATTGGCATCCTTGGTGATATTTAGCGCCCTCTGATTATTCCGCACATTTGATGGTGCTACATAGCCTTCCCGGTTTGGTGCCTTCTTTTGATAATTACTTACTTACTTACTTGTAGCTGAGGTAGGCTGAGAGGTGTGGCTTGTACTTGAGGTAGGCTGAGAGGTGTGGCTTGTAGCTGAGGGAGGCTGAGAGGTGTGGCTTGTACTTGAGGTAGGCTGAGAGGTGTGGCTTGTAGCTGAGGGAGGCTGAGAGGTGTGGCTTGTAACTGAGGTAGACTGAGAGGTGTGACTTGTAGCTGAAGTAGGCTGAGAAGTGTGGCTTGTAGCTGAGGTAAGCTGAGAGGTGTGGCTTGTAACTGAGGTAGGCTGAGAGGTGTGGCTTGTAACTGAGGTAGGCTGAGAGGTGTGGCTTGTAGCTGAGGTAGGCTGAGAGGTGTGGCTTGTAGCTGAGGGAGGCTGAGAGGAGTGACTTGTAGTTGAGGGAGGCTGAGAGGTGTTGCTTGTAGCTGAGGGAAGTTGAGAGGTGTAACTTGTAGCTGAGGTAGGCTGAGAGGTGTGGCTTGTAGCTGAGGGAGGCTGAAAGGTGTGGCTTGTAGCTGAGGTTGGCTGAGAGGCGTGGCTTGTAGCTGAGGGAAGCTGAGAGGTTTGGCTTGTAGCTGATGAAAGCTGAGAGGTGTGGCTTGTAGCTGAGGTTGGCTGAGAGGTGTGGTTTGTAGCTGAGGGAGGCTGAGAGG
This sequence comes from Procambarus virginalis, assembly GCA_020271785.1. Taxonomy (NCBI): domain Eukaryota; kingdom Metazoa; phylum Arthropoda; class Malacostraca; order Decapoda; family Cambaridae; genus Procambarus; species Procambarus virginalis. The sequence continues at coordinate 10,904,944 of WNGS01166011.1, read as the reverse complement.
TGTGGCTTGTAGCTGAGGGAAGCTGAGAGGTGTGGCTTGTAGCTGAGGGAAGCTGAGAGGTGTGTCTTGAAGCTGAGGGGAGCTGAGAGGTGTGGCTTGTAGCTGAGGGAGGCTGAGAGGTGTAGCTTGTAGCTGAGGGAGGCTGAGAGGTGTGGCTTGTAGCTGAGGGAGGCTGAGAGTAGTGGCTTGCAGCTGAGGGAAGCTGAGAGGTGTGGCTTGTAGCTGAGGGAGGCTGAGAGGTGTGGCTTGTAGCTGAGGGAAGTTGAGAGGTGTGACTTGTAGCTGAGGTAGGCTGAGAGGTGTGGCTTGTAGCTGAGGGAGGCTGAGACGTGTAGCTCGTAGCTGAGGTAGGCTGAGAGGTGTGACTTGTAGCTGAGGTAGGCTGAGAGGTGTGGCTTGTAGCTGAGGGAGGCTGAGAGGTGTGGCTTGTAGCTGAGGTTGGCTGAGAGGTGTGACTTGTAGCTGAGGGATGCTGAGACGTGTAGCTCGTAGCTGAGGTAGGCTGAGAGGTGTGGCTTGTAGTTGAGGTAGGCTGAGAGGTGTGGCTTGTAGCTGAGGGAAGCTGAGAGGTGTGGCTTGTAGCTGAGGTTGGCTGAGAGGTGTGACTTGTAGCTGAGGGATGCTGAGACGTGTAGCTCGTAGCTGAGGTAGGCTGAGAGGTGTGGCTTGTAGTTGAGGTAGGCTGAGAGGTGTGGCTTGTAACTGAGGGAAGCTGAGAGGTTTGGCTTGTAGCTGAGGAAAGCTGAGAGGTGTGGCTTGTAGCTGAGGTTGGCTGAGAGGTGTGGCTTGTAGCTGAGGGAGGCTGAGAGGTGTGGCTTGTAGCTGAGGGAAGCTGAGAGGTGTGGCTTGTAGCTGAGGGAAGCTGAGAGGTGTGGCTTGTAGCTGAGGGAGGCTGAGAGGTGTGGCTTGTAGCTGAGGGAAGCTGAGAGGTGTGGCTTGTAGCTGAGGGAAGTTGAGAGGTGTGACCTGTAGCTGAGGTAGGCTAAGAGGTGTGGCTTGTAGCTGAGGGAGGCTGAGAGGTGTGGCTTGTAGCTGAGGTTGGCTGAGAGGTGTGACTTGTAGCTGAGGGATGCTGAGACGTGTAGCTCGTAGCTGAGGTAGGCTGAGAGGTGTGGCTTGTAGTTGAGGTAGGCTGAGAGGTGTGGCTTGTAGCTGAGGGAAGCTGAGAGGTGTGTGGCTTGTAGCTGAGGTTGGCTGAGAGGTGTGACTTGTAGCTGAGGGATGCTGATACGTGTAGCTCGTAGCTGAGGTAGGCTGAGAGGTGTGGCTTGTAGCTGAGGGAAGCTGAGAGGTTTGGCTTGTAGCTGAGGAAAGCTGAGAGGTGTAGCTTGTAGCTGAGGTTGGCTGAGAGGTGTGGCTTGTAGCTGAGGGAGGCTGAGAGGTATGGCTTGTAGCTGAGGGAAGCTGAGAGGTGTGGCTTGTAGCTGAGGGAAGCTGAGAGGTGTGGCTTGAAGCTGAGGGAAGCTGAGAGGTGTGGCTTGTAGCTGAGGGAGGCTGAGAGGTGTAGCTTGTAGCTGAGGGAGGCTGAGAGGTGTGGCTTGTAGCTAAGGGAGGCTGAGAGTAGTGGCTTGTAGCTGAGGGAAGCTGAGAGGTGTGGCTTGTAGCTGAGGGAGGCTGAGAGGTGTTGCTTGTAGCTGAGGGAAGCTGAGAGGTGTGGCTTGTAGCTGAGGGAAGCTGAGAGGTGTGACTTGTAGCTGAGGGAAGCTGATAGGTGTGGCTTGTAGTTGAGGGAGGATGAGAGGTGTGGCTTGTAGATGAGGTAGGTTGAGAGGTGTGGCTTGTCATATTGGAGCATCATATTGCCCTGCAGTGGTCTTGCAGTATCACATAATACTTCTCGTGTTAACTTCGATGCGATACGCAGCAGTGACTAATTTTCAGACTGCTACATCAGGACAGCCTTTAGAGTTAATTCTTGAGGAAAGCTACTCATTACTTGTGAAACTGTCTGAGATGCCTACTTTGTTTCTTATGTAGTGCATGGTGCCAAACGTTGTCAGAAACTTACAATGTCCATTAGATCAATACATCCGGTTTAGATTTGTTCAATATTTCTGCCTGTCCCTCTCCTTCTGTCGCTATTTCTGTTTCTGACCAAGACAATATATCACTTCAATTTTGCCTTATAATCTTACTTTTCGTGTCTCTGATGGTAATATAATGATACACACCACTTGGCATGCTAACACCCAGAACACTCTTAACTCTGTATTAGACTCATGTCAGGACCTAGGTTTAGTCATTTCAGCAGAGAAAATAAAAATACTAAATCGGCGCCCATCCAGGCAGGGAGGAGCTGTTCGCAAGATGCAACTGTCTGATAGCTCCCAGCTTGACTATGTAAACAGATTCAAATACCTTGGCCTCGAGGTGCCACCGTACGGTCCTGTTGTATTCAGACTCTGTCGTTAGTATAAAGAGAGCCTCAGAGCTCTCAAGGCTGTTGAAGGTTATCACTCAGGCTATGGTGCCTATTTCAGAATTGTCAAAATGATGTTCCTTGCATTCGTCAGATCTTTAGTGGATTATGCTGCACCTCTACTTGCTTTGATGCCTGAAAGAAAGCTTGGAGGGCTTGAAAAACTGCAGAACGAAGCCTTGAAGTTAATCCTTGGGTGCCTTCGCACCACAAGGATACTTATCATGAGAAAGGAACTTAATATTCCGAGCGTTGTTAATCGTGTTACTGAAATTAACTGTCAAATTGGTATACAAATGCCTAGGCTAGCTCATCCTAACCCTTGCACTGAAAGCCTCCAAAATTTCTGTATTGAAGGTCAGCATTGTTCCAAATGGATAACTAAAACTGGAACTGAACTCTGAATGTATAAGATTTATCATTTGTATCAAGAGAGACAACAATGGCACTTTCCTGCACCGTGGGAGGTTACACCCTTTCCAATTTTAATCCCTTCCTTTCCACCGAAGCCCAAGCTTCGTCTTGAGGCAAAGCTCAACGCCTTAAGCCACATTGATGCTCTCTCCACAGAACATTCTCTCTCAAATCATATACACTGATGGTTCCCTACACCGCCCCACGGTTGCAGCTGGAAGTGCAGTTGTCCTGACAATGGGCGATGGCTTATATTTTGAGTGGGGAATCCGTCTAAACAACTGGGCCTCTACACTTCAGACCAAACTATTTGCCTTGCTTCTTGCACTGAAATGTGTACAAGTCTCCAAACTTGATCTATGATCTATCATCATACTATCATGCAAGAAGAGCCACACATCTATGGAGAATCCAATAATATCAGCAGACTTCTAGATGTTACTACTGCTCGGCTTAAACTCGGTTACGAGTATCTCTGGGAATTCTCATTATCTGCTGATGTAGACCTGACCAAATGTAAACTGTGTCAACAAAATTATTCGCACACCCTCCGTCATTATGTGATGGAGTGCGAAAAGATGCGTGAATTCAGAGACAATTCTATAAAGAATGTTACAGAGTTGTGTAAATATTTCCTTCAAAATGACCTGCTACCAGAAATCTTAGTCCGAATATCCCCAGTTTGCTAACTGTAGGTAGTAAGTAAGTGATTGTAACCTATCCACGGCTGCCCACTGGATGGGGGGCGGTGTGCAGGACACACTTGTCAATTGTGACACTAGTTCTGCACATATGTCAGTTGCTTAATTTAGAAACTGTACTTGTAATAAATAAATAAATAAATGTTTATTTTGGTAAGGTACATACATACAAGAGATTTTACAAAGATTGATGGATTTATAGATAGAGTTAGTACATACAATGCCTAAAGCCACTATTACGCAAAGCGTTTCGGGCATGAAAAACATTAATGACTAAAACTTAATACAAATTGAGCATAAAGAATAAAATGTGTTGAGAACAAATAAAAATAGAGATAAAAAAGGGGGAAACATGGCTGAAAAAGCAGCACAAATACAATTAGGTCGACAAAACAGCGTTGTTTAAAAAAAACAGACATGGATTGACAGTAGAGGGGTAAGGTAGGTTACAGGGAATTTATTAGGTAGTGCTTCGTTTTTATCTTAAACTGGTTGAGAGAGGTGCAGTCTTTAACATGGTTGGAAAGGTCATTCCACATTCTGGGTCCCTTGATTTGTAGAGCATTTCTAGTTTGATTAAGTCGTACTCTTGGAATATCAAAACTGTATTTATTTCTGGTGTGGTGCTCATGGGTTCTGTTACAACCTTCAATGAAGCTTTTGAGGTCAGGATTGGCATTACAGTTCAGCGTTTTATATATGTATAATACACATGAGAGAATGTGCAGTGACTTAATATCTAACATATTCAGAGATATGAGTAGGGGTACCGAGTGATGTCTGGGGCCAGAGTTGGATATTGTCCTAATAGCAGCTTTGTGTTGAGTAATTAGAGGACGTAAATGGTTTTGTGGGGACTGAACAACCATAATTCGATTTGACTAAGACAAGTTACAATCTTGATGAGCCAGTTACAAATTCAATGCACTTCGTCACATCATCAATGGGCTTGAGATCGACCACACACTCTCTACTACAAATAGTTGACTATTACCTCACTCATTCTATCCCTATCTTCACTATGGTAT
>WNGS01166011.1:10856569-10894556 GCA_020271785.1 Procambarus virginalis | reverse complement strand
AAATAAATAAATATATATATATATATATATATATATATATATATTATATATATATATAATATATATAGTATTATATATATTATATATATATATATTAGACTCTGATAGTGCATATATGAGAGGGAGAGTGTGAGAGGTAACGAGCGTAAGCTTGGAGTTGGACTTGCCTGCCAATGTGATAATATCTAGGGCTGTAAGGTTCTTCCCGCTGGACATAAACGAGAGTCTCTTTGATAGCCTCTTACATTTATAGCCGTCTGGATCGCGGATATGATAGCAAGCATCGCTTCCAGTTGTAAAGAGGTCGTTAGGGATATTAGTCTATTTTGAGAGCAGGTTTTCTCTAATACACATGTCATTAAACACAACATTGTGACTATTATTAATTTTCTTTGGGATAATTTCCATTCTACGCAAATATCTTCTACTATCTGGAGGGTGAAGAAACACTACATCACTTAATCTTTGCATGATTATTGTTCGACGCTTCATCAGCAATGTGACATCTTCAGGAGTACACTGTACATCTGACACAGGTATATTAAGCTTACAAGGTTGTTGTTGTTTTAGGTTCAGCTACTCGGAACAAAAAGTTGCAAGTAGCACGGGCTATGGTGATACCCCAGGAGAGGTTGAAAATCCCAGTTGGATACCAGTTTGTGCCTCTTGGACTCTCTCTTATTGTGGGTATTTGTAGTTATTTGGTAGAGCTTCTGTCTTCTACTCAAGTGGTCATGAGTTGAATAGCTTTGAGCATGTCGAGGCTGGGGTATGGCGCGGGTGTGGCATTCAACAAGATGCTGATTCAATCCCCGCTCTGTCCAGCGATATTCTCATTGATATATCCCTTATTTTGTTTCTCTTGTGTATTTTAGTATTTCCACTGGTCTCGGGATGCTCAGGGAGTATGGTGGCGCCCTCAACCATCAAAACAGACAAAAATCAAGTAATGTAACACACTAATCTTCACACCGAACCAAACTCAAAATTAAACATTTATAGTTAGTCTTGCGAACCAAATTAATATATCTTTTTTCATGCAGAAACATTGAAAAAGTGCAAACGACACAGTTTATACAGAATATCCATTAATGAGAGAGCGGGTAAACATCCAGATGATTGGACAGGTGTCGAGCAGAGAGAGATCACCAGAGGTGGAGAGCTGCCACAACAGGTAACCAACACACGCTACCCAGATCTTTCTCTCATGTAAGATGAGCCAACAACTGTGATGCTCCACGATAACATGTCTTGCGGCCCTGGGAAAGTGTCTTAGTGAACAACTGTTGCCTAAATATTAATCCACGCCTAACAATTTACTTGAAAGGTCAAACCGACCCTTTGATGACACTCGGCTCTTGTTTCAACTAAAAACATTGATATTGTGAAAATTTAAATTTGGAGATGTTTTAAGTGAATGAAAAGGACCAAATATTGTTTTCAAGAAACAGTGCTACAGGATGGGCCGTTGTGCAGTGTCTGGGAGATATGTGCATTAGAAGGAAGAGAGAGTTACGTGTGGCAGGGAAGTGGGAGGCCTGGCGCCCCATGGAGCCAGCCAGCGTGGGGCCTCCTGTACATCTTGGCACACCTTTTACCATAATGGTGGCGTTCCTTAAACAGCGAGTGGTAATCTTCAGCTCTCCTCGTTACTCCTTCACTTGTTATAATATATGCGACCCTCACTTGGTGTTTTAAGAGCTGTGGTACAGCTGTATACATCGGCTCCCACTTCTCCCGTAACAACCACCACCACTTTCATCGCCAGCACCCACGTTATCACCAGCACCTACACCACCACCACCACCTACACCACCACCACCACCGGCACTGTCACCACCACCGCAAACACCATCACCATCAGTGGCATTACCGCAACAAGCTGTCACCATTACGCTAGGCACACTGCTCAGGCTGTGAACTTGAGCTAACCTGCACAAGGGCTTATTTAGGATCACTACTGTTTTAAAGTTACAATCTGCAACTTGCAACAGATAGAATCTTCAGATTCTATCTGTTGCTGTGAAACAAGTAAACTCTACTTGTTTCTTGAAACAAGTAGTTTACTCAATCATTTCTGTTTTGTTTTCCTTTAACTTGGATTAAGAGAGAGAGAGAGAGAGAGAGAGAGAGAGAGAGAGAGAGAGAGAGAGAGAGTCGTAAAGACTGAAATATGATGGACCTCAAAGGACTTTATATATGTTTGGATTCAGGACATACCCTACAACAGTCCATCTGGACCATTGACATTTACTACCCTATAAGAAAAGCAGGAGTAAATGATACGGAGGAGGAGGAGGAGGAGGCAAAACAGCAAGGTAGGAAATGAGGCAGAGCTCGTGAGAATGAACAAAGAGGGAAAGAATGCTTGCAAAGGGTAATGGACGAGAGTGTAAGATTATAACTTGAGAGAAACGAAGAGAGATACATAATAGAGAAAGGAACGAAGGAAGAAAAGGATTACAAAATATTCATAAATAACAAGAATAAGGATAAAATAAGAAACTAGGATGAAACAAGCAGGACACACAGCAAAGGTCATATGGACAGAAAAAGATTGTCCTCTTTAAATGTTAATCGATATTTGAGGGCTAGAGGCGACGAAACAATAGAGTTGAAATGGCCGTGAAACATTTCCTTTACCTCACACGCCCTGCCACACATTGGAGAATCCACATAACGCACATTTCCTTCAGGTGCCGTGAGACTGTCGTTAACACACTAGACAACACACTCATTCAGCTATACTGGAACTGTGGTTAATACACTACGTCTACCACCGTATTCCTACAGTCAATAACCATCAAATAACAAATTGAAACAGCCAAGAATTTTAAGGCTTGTGTTAGCTCATGTAGAATTCATTAACTACGAATTAATATGAAATATGCAAATTACGTTATTGTAATACGTCTTGCTAACCTCAGCAACGCGTGCTAGCAAAACTTGAGTCATAAGAATGCTAGAAAATAATGCAATTAAATAAAGAATATTTATTTCATTTGTATTAATTTTGGCAGCTGAGAGTGTACTCAACGAGAGGCTGGTTAGGAAGGGGCACGCCCACCAGATGGAAGGGAAAATTCTCAATAGCATCACAACTTGCTGGAAGAATAGGAAGCAGAACCAGAAGTGAAGTCATTGTAAAAAAATGTCAATAGTTTTATCCCCAAGGGTCATCCGACCTTTGTTCAGATGTCAAAGACCTAGATGTTGGAGTGAACAGTAATGATACGAAGTGGAGCGAATAGTAAACTTGAACGAGAAACTCAACGGAACTCCAGGAAGACCTCATCATATTGCAGAACTTTGTAGAAAAGTGGCAGATAAAGTTCAACATTGATAAATGCAACTTGGGAAATGACATATCATTCGTGTACCTATCGAATGATACAAATTTCTGCAAATCGAGTTGCGAGAGACTTGTGGATCAAGAATGGCGGTGACCTGTGACCTAGACAAGAGAATATCAACGCGCGTAACAAGGCAAATAGAATGTTTGGGTTAATAACCAAAAGTGTCAGCAATAAACGAACAGACGTCGTTTTTCAATTACGTTTGGCTTTGGTGAGGTACAACTTAGATTACGCATTCTCGTCATTAGATTACAGACCGGACACAAATTTCCTCTAGACAAATCAAGGTAGGACAACCAGAGTGATCCCTGGTATTCGGGCCTACGTTACCTAGAGAGGTAAATGGGGAGGGAAGATAGAGGTCTTCAAGTGATGAGTATCAACAGGGAAGACATAAACAAGGTCATGAAACAATCAGACAAAGAACCAATAACAATGGTTATAAACTTGATAAGTTTAGAATCAGGAAGGATATGGGGAAGTATTGACTTGTCAACAAGATGATACACGAGTGGAAAAGGTTTCCGGCCACCATCATAGAGGCCAATGGCAGCCTTAAAATAGGCTTTGGGTAGAGGGGGTTGTGTGTGATTTGAGGTTTGAGGTGATTTAATAAAATGCTATGCCCAAGATTACCATCAGAGTGCCGGCGGGCTGATGGGCTAAATAGCCTCGGCTACCATCAGTTTTTGTCCAGCCGTGATGGTCAAGTGGATTAAGGCGTCCTGTACATACCAGTTGCGTTGCTCCTGGCAGTATAGGTTCGAGTCACTTCTGGGGTGTGAGTTTTCATTGCATATAGTCCTGGGGACCATTCAGGCTTGTTCACACACACACACCACACATATTCCGTCTACCCTCTAAGTCAGTGTAAGAACCAGGCTCGAGTGCTAGTGACGTGTTAGCTACTGAGTGTGGTAGGTGGCTGAGAACTCCAGCACGTGACGCAAGTAAATTACAGACGTGATTAATTATAATTACAAAGTTTAGATTAGAGTGCATATATGTACTTTTATCAACCTGTACCCACTGTTACTGAGTACTTAATGTATAGGTTCCAAAAGGGATTTTTAAGTAGTAAAACAGCCTAGTCCTATTGGTAAATGAGTGTGTGTTTGGGGGGGAGGAAAGATGGAGACTCAGAGGTGGATGATAGGAAGGGAGTGGAGGGGGAAGGACGGGGAACTGGCATGGATGGATTGGAAGGGTTTTGATGTAAATGTGAAACATCGCTTCGTTTTATATTTCCCAAATCTCGTTACTGATACAACTCAGATTCGTAAAATAAAATTGCCTCGCAATATTCTTGATGAGGCTTCGGCAGTGCCGACGCAGTCACATATAAATAGTCTGAGAAACTTATAGAAATGGCTTCAAGTCGGAAGTGACAGTCAGCCAAGCCTCGGTGCTCACGCTGTTAAAACATTAAATTGCAATTTCTATATAGAGGGCATAAAACCAGAGTGTATAACTTACATGGGTGAAGTCATTACTGAGATTGCCTCACCCGGAGTTATGGGCCTCCAGCTCACTATTCCGGGGAGCGGCTGCTATAACCAAACTCGACTCCAGGTCTGCGGATTATCCGCGCTCCACTGTTAAATTAGTTACTGGAGGCTTTTCCATGTAACTTAAATGTTGCGCCTAGTACAGTTTACGGTTAAAGCTTAGTCAATTACCCGACTCATACTCCATAGCAAGTTTCCTGACCTGAGTTACCTTTTTATCCTAATTATCCAAGTTAGTAGTGTTCCAGCATGCAGTTCATAGCCTGATTCTCCGGTCATATTTCTAGGTGGGGTTTTAGCGAGAGCTGAAACAAGGACAAGTTACTATCTGCATCGAGTAACGTTCTGTCCTCGAACTCGCAGTTCTAGGACGATTGCTCAGACACTGCACTCAAACAGTGACAACGATCATTCGAACGCTGTGTCCTAGAACGGAGATAGTTCACAAATACTGCGAACTAGGACAACGGCAACAGTTGACAGACATCGGTTGCAGGACAACGCTTGTACATGGAACAATCATTCAAGGACAGTGACTGTCATGGACACCTCACTCAACAACAGCGGCTGAGACCCACGGCTGTATAAGTCCCAGGTTCGAGACCCATACAGCCCAGGTGAATGAAATGTCATCCACACTTCCGTGGAAATAAACAATGTATACAGATCTAGGCATTTTGGTAGGTCCCAATAGTTTAGATGTTTTACCGAGTGGATTATAGCAGTAAAATATTTCTGCAGCCTCTGGTTCATGTCACCAACCACACACGTCTGGTTCATGTCACCAACCACACACGTCTGGTTCATGTCACCAACCACACACGTCTGGTTCATGTCACCAACCACACACGTCTGGTTCATGTCACCAACCAGCACCAACCACACACGTCTGTTTCATGTCACCAACCACACACGTCTGGTTCATGTCACCAACCACACACGTCTGGTTCATGTCACCAACCAGCACCAACCACACACGTCTGGTTCATGTCACCAACCAGCACCAACCACACACGTCTGGTTCACATACATGGAACTGTACACTCAACCTACTCTGGGACATCTCGAGAAACTAATCATACAGTGCTCTAAGTATATAACATTACTCAAATGTTAAATTATCAATTATACAACACAAGTGAGGAAGACATCACACAGTAGTTGTTACAACTCAAAACTCCTGCTATTACTTTCCGTACTACCCTACTTTGTTTGAATTTTCATACCTGGCACATTAAAGTGAAAAATTATCCAAAATGACTTGAACTAATTGCCACTCAGCTGCAATGTAATATTTCACGTGCTCTTCATTTATTTCAATGTTTTTAATTACTTTCCACTGCAAATTATATTTGACATGTTAAAGGTCGATATTGTCTAAATTGCATGACATTATAATTGGGGAGATTCATAAACAATAAACAACCGGTATTTAGAGTCTCCAAAATATTATCTATTAAAATAATTCCAACTAAAAAAAGCGTCATATTTCATATTCAAGTAAAACAAATTTCAATCCAAATACAGTTTACATTTAATACGTATAGTAGAACCCGACAAGAATTTGTCATTACAATCATTTTTATATACTATTTCAGCTACATATTACCATTTACTCGTATATATCGGAAATAAAATGTGCGTTAAAATTATGCTTAAAAGTTTTGTTTCTTTAACATTTATTGTATGAGAAAATTAATATATTAATTAATATATGTAATATGGCAAAAAGTCCACTTGTAGCAGTCGAGAGCTTGGGGTCTCTGGAGAGCCTACTGGATAGCTCAAACTGCTAACGCAATTTATTTTGCTTTATTTTCTTTTTACGATGAGAAAGCCTAATTCTTTAGCAACAAATGTTTCATATTCTTTGTGCGGGGAAGGTGGGGGGGGGGGATGTAAACGGATATTGAATAAAATTATTATTATCATCTTAACTCTTGTGGGTGAGATTGCCATCTAGCCATTACTTTATATATTTTAGTTTGTGTTAGGAAAAAAAATGTGTGCTTAGGGGTACCTACCTCTGCCCATGCCTAGTGGTTGGGGGAACGGGTGCCCTGAAGCTATATAACACCCCCCCCCCCTCCCTCGAAGTGGCAAGGGATGTAGGAAACAAAAAAATCAATATATAACAATAACTGAAAACTATGTAAGCTCTTTTGTTGAAATTATACTGTTGACCGGTGCCACATTTGGTGAGAAGATTCAAAGCTCAGAACTCAATATTTGTACATAAATCAACAACAAATCATTAATGTTTATCAGATATCTGTATTCTTTTCAAACAAATAATTTTAAACAGTCCTTTAACGCGTTTCCTCTGTTTTAATACACAATTTTTTTATATTATAATGTTATTAATATTAATGAATTATAATTATATTAATGAATTATAATTATATTAATGAATTATAATTATATTAATGAATTATAATTATAATGAATTAAACATGGGAGCGAGGGAACATAATAAAAGGGGAATTCTATCTCATGTTATTACAGATACATGTTGCACTATATCTATGTATGGTGTAACATACTAACTCAACATGGAAGCAAAATGACAGTGGGAGTATGCTACAGGGCTGACTCGGCAGCAGCAGAGGAAGTTGCGAATCTGCATAATGTGATCAATGTAGCTTCAGAAACAGAAAGCCTAATAATAGGGGGTTTTAACCATGAAACCACAGATTGGGTAAATCTAACACCACAAGCAGAAGAACAATTTCTGGACCTGGTACAGGATTCCTTTCTCATACAGCATGTGGTAGAGCTCACACGCGGTAACAACGTTCTAGTTCTTGTTTTAACATTAGAAGAGGGCATGACTGCTCAAATTCAGGTGGGGGAAAAGCTAACCCCCGCATGTGATCACCATATTTAAAGATGGACTACGAATATAGAAACCCGCATACAGGTAAATGATGATGAATTTCTAGATTACCATCGAGGAGACTATCACGGAATGAGAGAGGAACTATAACCCATCTCCTGGAGGGAGCTGATAGGTGAACATGGCATGAAAGCATAATGGCAAACTTTCAATATGGTCTTCATGGAACTCGTTCCAAAATATGTGCTAAACAGAAGAAAAGAAAGGGAATAAGATGGATGATACAGATCGTAAAACGAGGAATGATAACCTAGCAGAACCTCTGGAGAACGTATAAATCCACGATGGACATCAGTGATTATGAGATATTCAAAAAGGCACTAAACTCGGCCATCCAGAAACACAGATCAGCCAAATGAGACCACAAAAGAAAACTTGCCCAAGACACAAAGAAAGATCCAAAATCATGCTATGCCTATATAAGAAGTAGAATCAAAAAGGATTCTGTATGACACTTAATAGATGAGACTAATCAAGTTATAATGGACGACAAAAAGGCAGTAAACACTAACTAAATGAATATTTTACATCAATGTTCACACAAGAAAGATTAGATGACATGCCATCACTCACACAAATGAATGCAGGTGAGGAAAATGAATTTAGGGATATACCCATAACTACACTGCACGTAATATAACCATTAAACATAAGTGCATAACATTTCCAACAATTAAATACGTACATTGTAAATTTATTAACAAAGTCAATAAAAAATATTGGAATCATAAAACTACCTCCACTGGGATGCAAACCTGTAGATTTATAGCTTGTCTAGTTTGCAAGTTTGCTTGTTATTGTAATGGCAAGTGGGCTCCCTAGGCCGACCGGCTCCCTAGTTAATGGCAAGTGGACTCCCTAGTTAATGGCAAGTGGACTCCCTAATTAATGGCAAGTGGACTCCCTAGTTAATGGCAAGTGGACTCCCTAGTTAATGGCAAGTGGGCTCCCTAGTTAATGGCAAGTGGACTCCCTAGTTAATGGCAAGTGGGCTCCCTAGTTAATGGCAAGTGGGCTCCCTGGTTAATGGCAAGTGGGCTCCCTAGTTAATGGCAAGTGGACTCCCTAGTTAATGGCAAGTGGACTCCCTAGTTAATGGCAAGTGGACTCCCTAGTTAATGGCAAGTGGACTCCCTAGTTAATGGCAAGTGGGCTCCCTAGTTAATGGCAAGTGGGCTCCCTAGTTAATGGCAAGTGGGCTCCCTAGTTAATGGCAAGTGGGCTCCCTGGTTAATGGCAAGTGGGCTCCCTAGTTAATGGCAAGTGGTCTCCCTAGTTAATGACAAGTGGGCTCCCTAGTTAATGGCAAGTGGGCTCCCTAGTTAATGGCAAGTGGGCTCCCTAGTTAATGGCAAGTGGGCTCCCTAGTTAATGGCAAGTGGACTCCCTAGTTAATGGCAAGTGGGCTCCCAAATTTAATGGCAAGTGGGCTCCCTAGTTAATGGCAAGTGGACTCCCTAGTTAATGGCAAGTGGACTCCCTAGTTAATGGCAAGTGGGCTCCCTAGTTAATGGCAAGTGGACTCCCTAGTTAATGGCAAGTGGACTCCCTAGTTAATGGCAAGTGGACTCCCTAGTTAATGGCAAGTGGACTCCCTAGTTAATGGCAAGTGGGCTCCCTAGTTAATGGCAAGTGGGCTCCCTAGTTAATGGCAAGTGGACTCCCTAGTTAATGGCAAGTGGACTCCCTAGTTAATGGCAAGTGGACTCCCTAGTTAATGGCAAGTGGGCTCCCTAGTTAATGGCAAGTGGACTCCCTAGTTAATGGCAAGTGGACTCTTTAGTTAATGGCATGTTTGCTCCCTAGTTAATGGCAAATGCAAGTTAATGAGTTTCAAATTTCATGCTGTTTAAGAATTCCTAGCAATTAAATAACTTGAATATTCAATATATTCCTGATAAACTAAATACAGCAAATATGATCTACGTACCTTGTTCATAATCCATTGTCGCACCAAACGTTATTTCTTGATCGTTCACATTTTCATTTCGCACTGGATGCAAATGTACAGCTTTATGTAATTTAAATATATATATATATATATATATATATATGTATATATATATATATATATATATATATATATTATATATATATATATATATAATATATATATTAAATATGACCGAAAAAGTAAGATTAATAATTCTAACAAGAATTTTCTCAATATTTCTTATGTTTCTTTTCACTGTCGATGGTAATTGAAAAATCAGTTCTCCAAAATTCATTTTTATTTCTAGTCTGACGCGACACTTTGAACGCGTTTCGTAATAACTTATTACATTTTCAAAGACTTTAGTTTACACACACACACAACTATAACCTGCAAACACTAAACAAATTTCTTACTATGCTACAATTCAAACGGCTTTTCATTTTGTATACCTGCATTTGGGTGAGGTGATATGTTACAACAGTTTTGGATGAGGTGAAAACAAACTTTCAACACAGGATAGAACACGAAATATTGGGTAATATTTGGGTAAAGTTAAAGGGGAAGAATGGAAGTAACTGCAGAGGGCCTATTGGTCCATATTTCTTGATGCTTCTATATTGGTGCGAAGTCTTGAAGTGGGTAGAATATAGTTGTGTATTAATTGACTGTTGATTGCTGGTGTTGACTTCTTAATGTGTAGTGTCTCGCAGATATCAAGCCGCTGCTATCGCTGTATCTATCGATGATTTAAATCAGCGATGATTTAAATCATCGATAGATACAGCGATAGCAGGCGGCTTCATATCTGCGAGGCACTACACATTAAGAAGTCAACACCAGCAATCAACAGCCAATTAATACACAACTATATTCTACCCACTTCAAGACTTCGCACCAATATAGAAGCATCAAGAAATATGGACCAATAGGCCCTCTGCAGTTACTTCCATTCTTCCCCTTTAACTTTACCCAAATATTACCCAATATTTCGTGTTCTATCCTGTATTGAAAGTTTGTTTTCACCTTATCCAAAACTGTTGTAACATATCACCTCACCAAATGCAGGTATAAAATGAAAAGCCGTTTGAATTGTAGCATAGTAAGAAATCTGTTTAGTGTTTGCAGGTTATAGTTGTGTGTGTGTAAACTAAAGTCTTTGAAAATGTAATAAGTTAGTAAGAAACGCGTTCAAAGTGTTGCGTCAGACTAGAAATAAAAATGAATTTGGAGAACTGATTTTTCAATTACCATCGACAGTGAAAAGAAACATAAGAATATTGAGAAAATTCATGTTAGAATTATTAATCTTACTTTTCGGTCATATTTAATAATCTATGTCTACAGGAAAGACTGCTACCAAAATATACAAATATATATATATATAATATATATATATATATATATATATATATATATATATATATTTTATATATATATATATATTTATATAATATAATATATATATATATATATCACTAAGAACTCTTTGACCCGGCCAGGATTCGAACCCATGCCGTCCAGGATCACCCCTAAACGTACACAGTACCGTGACCACCGCACCAATGATCGTCTATAAGGATTGGTCAGTCTTGGCGCTTATTAACAAAGCTCCCTGACTGACCAACCCGACGACACTCATGGTTCCATTTGGTACAGTTTTTCATCAAATTCTGGCGCATGCACGGGCCGCACTGAGTCTATCATGTGTGAGAAAGCTGCATGAACGCGCAAGCCATATATCACTAAGAACTCTTTGACCCGGCCAGGATTCGAACCCATGCCGTCCAGGATCACCCCTAAACGTACACAGTACCGTGACCACCGCACCATGATCGTCTATAAGGATTGGTCAGTCTTGGCGCTTATGGCTTGCGCGTTCATGCAGCTTTCTCACATATATATATATATATAATAATATATATATATATATATATATATATATATATATATAACTGAAAACTCACACCACCCCGAAGTGACTCGAACCATACTCCCAGGAGCAAAGCAACTGGTAACTACAGGGCGCCTTAATCCGCTTGACCATCACGACCGGACATAAGGAAGTGATAGCCTGAGCTATATGAACCACTTCCCCGCCGGCACCTGGATGGTTATCTTGGGCATAGCATTTTATCAAATCACCTCATTTTTTGGGGCAACACGTGAGGAACACAATGCAAACAAGCCTGAATGGTCCCCAGGACTAGATACAACTGAAAACTCACACCCCAGAAGTGACTCGAACCCATACTCCCAGGAGCAAGCAACTGGTAACTACAGGGCGCCTTAATCCGCTTGACCATCACGACCGGACATAAGGAAGTGATAGCCTGAGCTATATGAACCACTTCCCCGCCGGCACCTGGATGGTTATCTTGGGCATAGCATTTTATCAAATCACCTCATTTTTTGGGGCAACACGTGAGGAACACAAATGCAAACAAGCCTGAATGGTCCCCAGGACTAGATACAACTGAAAACTCACACCCCTTTGCTTTGCTCCTGGGAGTGTTGCTTGCTCCTGGGAGTATGGGTTCGAGTCACTTCTGGGTGTGAGTTTTCAGTTGTATCTAGTCCTGGGGACCATTCAGGCTTGTTTGCATTTGTGTTCCTCACGTGTTGCCCCAAAAATGAGGTGATTTGATAAAATGCTATGCCCAAGATACCATCCAGGTGCCGGCGGGGAAGTGGTTCATATAGCTCAGGCTATCACTTCCTTATGTCCGGTCGTGATGGTCAAGCGGATTAAGGCGCCCTGTAGTTACCAGTTGCGTTGCTCCTGGGAGTATGGGTTCGAGTCACTTCTGGGTGTGAGTTTTCAGTTGTATCTAGTCCTGGGGACCATTCAGGCTTGTTTGCATTTGTGTTCCTCACGTGTTGCCCCAAAAAATGAGGTGATTTGATAAAATGCTATGCCCAAGATAACCATCCAGGTGCCGGCGGGGAAGTGGTTCATATAGCTCAGGCTATCACTTCCTTATGTCCGGTCGTGATGGTCAAGCGGTTTAAGGCGCCCTGTACATACCAGTTGCGTTGCTCCTGGAGTATGGGTTCGAGTCACTTCTGGGGTGTGAGTTTTCAGTTGTATCTAGTCCTGGGGACCATTCAGGCTTGTTTGCATTTGTGTTCCTCACGTGTTGCCCCAAAAAATGAGGTGATTTGATAAAATGCTATGCCCAAGATAACCATCCAGGTGCCGGCGGGGAAGTGGTTCATATAGCTCAGGCTATCACTTCCTTATGTCCGGTCGTGATGGTCAAGCGGATTAAGGCGCCCTGTACATACCAGTTGCTTGCTCCTGGGAGTATGGGTTCGAGTCACTTCTGGGGTGTGAGTTTTCAGTTGTATCTAGTCCTGGGGACCATTCAGGCTTGTTTGCATTTGTGTTCCTCACGTGTTGCCCCAAAAAATGAGGTGATTTGATAAAATGCTATGCCCAAGATAACCATCCAGGTGCCGGCGGGAAGTGGTTCATATAGCTCAGGCTATCACTTCCTTATGTCCGGTCGTGATGGTCAAGCGGATTAAGGCGCCCTGTAGTTACCAGTTGCTTTGCTCCTGGGAGTATGGGTTCGAGTCACTTCTGGGGTGTGAGTTTTCAGTTGTATCTAGTCCTGGGGACCATTCAGGCTTGTTTGCATATTATATATATATATATATATATATATATATATATATATATATATATATATATATATATATATATATATATATATTGAATGTGACCGAAAAAGTGAGATTAATGATTCTAGCATGAATCTTCTTCTATTATCCCTACATTTTTCTTCACTTGAGAAGGAAGTTGAACAATTATATACCAAAGTAAAATTTTACAGCTTAATTTGGCCTACCACCAAGAGTTGTGTTTCGTTAACCCTTGTTGGTATTGTCAAGGCAGACTAGGAATGATTACAAAAGTGTCTTGTTTCATGATATGTATCAAACGATAAGGTGAAGGTGATGAGGTGAAGGTGCTCCATTGCTCCATTTATAGCTCCATTGAATCTTATCACTCTCGCAGAGTAATAAGAGTGATATTATCGCAGAGGCTCAAAGCAATCGTAGAACAACAAATGGAAAGCATCTCAAGACCAACAACCACTCACATCTTCACAGATGGATCAGTTGATCAAGAAAGAGATTCTGCCGGGGCAGCAGTTTACACTAACAACCATGAAGCTTACTGGAGCATGAACTGTGGGTGCTCAACTCTGCAAACATAACTGTACAGTATACCCTGAAAGAGACCGTAAATTATGCAATTGAGAATAATTTACATGTCATCATTTATACCGACTCTAAATCTTCGCTCTAGGTATTGTTATCCAGCCAGCACAGAGGTAATCCTACATACAGGACAAGAAGCACACAATCTAGGGCTATCAATCACCCTAAATTGGATACCAAGTCACACTGGTATAAATGATAATAAAAGGCAGACTCACTAACAAAAACTACCACTGCTCTACTTGTTATACACGTTAAAATATCTCCAAGTTTTTTACTGATTAAGGAGCAAATCAAGAAGAAAATACGCTCAACTAGTTAACATTATGTCAACTTAGGCCGATGCCTGGGAGCTTGGCGTATGCCCAAGGGCAGTGACAGACAACATTTCTCAGGAGCGAGGGACAATACCTCCCTTAACTTCATTTCAGTGCATAATCTGCTTGAAGCTGTCAAAGCGACGTCCACCAGGACCTTGGCCCACATCCCCAAGGCTGCCCATCAACAAGCAGCAACCAAACTCGCCAGTCTTCTGACAGTAGTCCATAATGCTCCCAGAACCATCAGAGCATGGCACAATCTTCTATTATTTGGGAATGCATGCCTCAGTGTCTCTCCTACCGAGGAGAGACAAGTCATTAGCAGCATCGTAATTAGGGCTATTAATGAATTCCCCAGAGAAGAGAATCTAATCCGCCTTCTCCCTTATGCCGCATAGACGAGATAAAGCACCTAAATTACTGGGATCGTCTCAAAGCTCTCCAAATGTACTCACTAGAAAGGAGACGAGAGAGATATAAAAAAATATACACATGGAAAATACTGGAGGGACAGGTCCCAAATCTGCACAGTAAAATAACAACGTACTGGAGTGAACGACATGGAAGAAAATGCAGAATAGAACCAGTGAAGAGCAGAGGTGCCATGGGCACAATCAGAGAACACTGCATGAACATCAGAGGTCCACGGTTGTTCAACGTCCTACCAGCAAGCATCAGAAATATTACAGGAACAACCGTGGACATCTTCAAGAGGGAACTAGATTGTTTCCTTCAAGGAATGCCGGACCAACCGGGCTGTGGTGGGTATGTGGGCCTGCGGGCCGCTCCAAGCAACAGCCTGGTGGACCAAACTCTCACAAGTCAAGTCTGGCCTCGGGCCGGGCTTGGGGAGTAGAAGAACTCCCAGAACCTCATCAACCAGGTATCAACCAGGTATGCCAAGAACACCAACCGCAAGACCAGCTGTAGCTCACCTGAAAACCACAAAAGGGCATAGATCACCAGGAAAATAGAAGAGGGTAATACCGCAGGTGCAATCAGTCAAAACCAGCGTGGATATTATCGCCCCAGGAACGCCATGACAGCACGGGACAGATAAGACAAAACACGTACAGCTCCAGATAGTAACGGGGATCTCCAGGAAAATATTGCTGGTACAGAACCCTTTTTGGTGTTTGAAGCCTTGGTGTTTGTGCAGTGCCAGATGCCTTGAAAGAGATGTTTTTGTCTTGCCTATTTGCCGAGATTGTTGGGGTTGACAAGTGTCCAAGTGGGCATGTGAAGGCATGCACATTTGTCTCTTTCAAGGCATTTCGTTTGGTATCGGGAAGAGTTCTTCACAAGCAAGTTAGGGTGTTCTTGCTTCTAGAGTTATGAGTTAACTCGATAATAAAACTATAAAATGAACTTAGTACAGATAATTATTTAACCTCAAGTGAAGAAAAACATGAAATACAGAAAAGATTCGTGCTAGAATATTTTATCTCATCATTTATGTCAAATTCAATAACATATTGGTAGCAGTTTTACTTGTTGTCACATATAACTGTCACATAAACACTTTTAAAGAGACTTCAAAGTATCGCTAATCACTAGTTAAAAAACACTAACGCACTGTATAGTCAAGGTATACACAGAGTCGGTAAGGCAAGAGTTTAGGGGCGCTGTGTGTAGGGCGTGAGGCCCAGCATGGTGGCCCCAGGGGCAGTGTAGAGCCCTGCGTCACCAGAGTGGAGTTAATGGTGCAGGAGGGCAGCGAGGCAGGCCTGGCCGCCCTCAGCATGTCCACCCACAGACACACACCATGCCTCACACCACTATACGCGCATAACCGACATTGTCATCCCTCGCACTGCTTCACCACGTGAACTTCAGCTCACCACTAACGTCTCCTGTGGATTCCTTGTTGTAATGTCAAGTATATGGTCCTTTTTCGGCCAATATATTTGTGACACACACTTACGTTTGTTTTTGTTCCAAAACTAAATTTGCTTCTGAGTCGTCTGTAATAGTTTTCACGTATATTAAATAAAAACAGCTGTCTCTTTTATTTTATTTATGTATTAACAATAATAGTATTAATAAATTAAACAAGAAAAAGAAGTGTCAGTGCTTTGTTACTGAAAATAGGACGTTATTTATATAAATTTTAAAGGCTTTACTTGAAGCGCGAACTCTGTTTTGCTGCCAGCGCCATCTCTCGGCCTGGATAGTCACTAGGGCTAGACTGGACTGGCACGCGCGCGCACACTCCTCATTCTGTGGGATCCCTTACTTTCTTGTGAATGTTGTGTATTAAATTACAGTAAATAAATATGGTATCGAAATACCTTTTTTATCTTGCATTTAAAGTCTATAAAGATTATCCAGTAGAAATCAATACTAAGTAAAAATGTCGCTAATGGAAGGAAAAATGCATCCTGCAAAAAGGAAGCCTAGTATTCGTATGCATTTTTCCATTAGTAATGTCAAGCTGAGCACTGATGTTCCATGGGCGTCAGCAGGCACGCTCCTTTAGAGGTGTATTATTGTTTAGAAGGAACGCTTCCTCTTGTATTTTATAAACAATATTTTGGCGACATTTTCCTGACCTGGGGGCTTGACTGCTGAGTGAACAGCGCTCGGGATTCGTAGTCCTAAGATTTCGGGTTCAATCCCGGAATCAGCTTCCTGGGGATGTGTGCGTGTGTTAGAAATATATGTAGTAGATATTATTTAGGAAAAAATACATGGTTAGAAAAATGGGGTCCAAGAGCTAATAACTCGATTCTGCAGACACAAATAGTAAATACACACATACTCATGGGACGTTAAAAATAACCTTTTCGGTGTCAGGGTAGTTAACAGATGGAATGCACGTGGAAGTGATGTGGTGGAGGCTGACGCCATACACAATTTTAAATGTAGATATGATAGAGCCCAGTAGGCTTAGGAATCTATACACCAGTTGATTGACAGTTGAGAGGCGGGACCAAAGAGTCAGAGCTCAACCCCCGCAAGCACAACTAGGTGAGTATGCACACACACAACACACGCACGCATACACAACACAGGCATGCATACACAACACACGCACTATGCACATCACACGCATGCACACACTTATACACATATATGCGTGTGTAGCTACCGTATATAATTAGTTTATTGTTTTTCATGATAATACAGTGATTGCTGTATCTGAAGGTAGCAAATAGGGTTAACTTCATGGTGGAATGACAGACTTATAGCTTCGGATTACAAGGTGTAATTGTGTTTACAAAACGTCAGGCTAAAATATTTACTGTACATTAAAGTTTGAAGAGGATGAACGGGAGAGAAAGTGGCGGGCAGGTCCACCCTCCACACCTCACATCGTCCTGCTAGCCAGCCCACCTCTCACATTTATATTGATCACTCCCATATATTTACGCTCATCTCGTACCTGATCTGTTTGTGATTCAACATTTTAGCCCGGCATCTTTTGTTGTTAAAAAGGTATTTGCTAAAACAAATGTACATCTGCTCCGAATATATGGAGAAATAATACACAAAAACATTGAACTTGTGAAGCTCCGCCTGATATTTATCGCGAACGAAACATTTTGAGAGAACCTGTCGTCCTGACAGGCGGAGAGAGACAAGAACGATTTGACAAAGCTGAAATACTTCTCCAATGTTTCGCAAGACATTGTTCTGTGTCTTTAAACAAAAGTTTGCAGTAGTTTATATCATGATTTCCTGACGGCTGTCACTGAACGAGATGTAAACAAATCCTCGGTGTGGAGATTAGCAAGGATGAGTTGCAATTGTCAGAGTTGTGTTTCCTTAGCCTGTTTATATTCAGCTGATGGTGATAATACTAAGATAAGAGGAAATGTAGATATTTAGGCAGCGCAGTATAGCCTAACTTCACAACCTCGTCTCAATTAAGGGCGTGGACCGAATCATTTCTTGGTCAGTTTTACGCGTATGTACACTGCAATTTTGTTGTGTTTAGCAATTACTGGGTAATTGCTAAAATTACCCAGTAATAAATAAAATTATAAATGGGTCACTTCATTCTCAAGTGATGGGTCTGCATGTTGTTGTTGTTTTAGATTTAGCTACTCAGAACGAATTGTCCATGTAGCACGGGCTATGGTGAGCCCGTAAATGGAACTGTAGATTGATTAACTGATGAAGATTAAGCAACCCAAGAGGTGGCACGGGCATGAATAGCCCGTAATCGGACTGTACTGGGAGTATTGGATTTATACCATTTGGAAGGTAACATCAGTTCCCCAATGACTCTGTAGTATCTCCATTATCCAAACAATTATGTATTAGCGATAAGACCTACCATTAATGTATAATGACTTACTGTAAATATATAGCTCTTAAAATAGAACCTCTGTAACTAGCTGACATTGTAACTATAAGGTGTGAAGGATAGATGAAATTGTTATGTAATAATCTAAGATGAGGTCTGATAAAGACCTTTTGTGCCCTCTGTAATGCTTTTTGCGCAACCGCCCACTAGATGAGTTTAGGGTGCACAATAAACTGGCATAATAATTTAAACATTTAACACCGAATGGACAACTTAGTGTGAAGCGGTTAAATTTAGGACATGGTATATGGAGGGATGAATGGTCGCTACGAGTTCCCTGCCTGAATTGAATTGAATTGAAATTGAAATTGAAATAAGTTTATTGAGGTAAAATACACACAAAGGGAGCCGAAAATTCAATGCTGGAATGCTGAGCTCGTCTTATATTACACAATACATGCCACAAATTGCGCCATAAAATATGACTGTTCTACAGAGTGGCTGAAGTTGCTATTCATTAATGTTAAAGGCGGGATTGAGGTGACCTTTACCCTCGGTCTTCGCGGTGAATTGTCCCATAGTTGCGTCCTCAACACTCTTGCCATCCTCACTATCTCCCTGCCTCCCAGGACACTGGAGTCTCTCTCCGTCTGGACGGCTGTGGTTGCCTTCCTCACAGGCAGTTCCCTCCCTGATGTTACTGTTGCTCCCTGTACGCTTGAGGTTTTTAAGGTCAGCGTAGCTCCCTTCGCTAAACACAGCTTTGTGTTTACTAGTATTCTCTGATTCTTCACGATAATCGTTGATCTGTGACAGATGAGCATCCCTTTGGTGAGACGTGGTCTTGTCGGCGCTGTGCTGGTCTTCCCTAGTCTCCCCACTCTCGGGGTGCTGAAGCTCAGAACTATTCCACGGCTGCACTTCCGCTGAGGCGAAGACGAGGTAGATGACTGTGTCCAGCACGTAGATGGCGGCAGTAATGAAGAACACTATCCTCCACTGGGGTAGGGTTTGCTGTTGGGTAAGAAGTAGATTACAGGAACTTAAACCTGTATATATATATCAAAAGTTGTTAATATGTGACGGATGGTTAATGAACCAGTAAATTGACGAGGTAATTACTATTCATATTATGCCAAATACATTCAATATGCATTGCATTGAATGCATTGATTATATTGAATTGTATGATTGAATGCATTGATTGTATGCCAAAATCTATGTAAATACCTGGTAGCGGTAACCAACCTGGTGGTCGCCTGAAGTAGCGACCAACCTGGAGGTGGCGACCAGCCTGGAGGTGGCGACCAGCCTGGAGGTGGCGACCAGCCTGGAGGTGGCGACCAGCCTGGAGGTGGCGACCAGCCTGGAGGTGGCGACCAACCTCGAGGTGGCGACCAGCCTGGAGGTGGCGACCAACCTCGAGGTGGCGACCAGCCTGGAGGTGGCGACCAACCTGGAGGTGGCGACCAACCTGGAGGTGGCGACCAACCTGGAGGTGGCGACCAACCTGGAGGTGGCGACCAACCTGGAGGTGGCGACCTACATGATGAAGTAGCGACCAACCTGGAGGTGGCGACCAACCTGGAGGTGGCGACCAACCTGGAGGTGGCGACCAACCTGGAGGTGGCGACCTACATGATGAAGTGGCGACCAACCTGAAGGTGGCGACCAACCTGGAGGTGGCGACCAGCCTGGAGGTGGCGACCAGCCTGGAGGTGGCGACCAACCTGGAGGTGGCGACCAGCCTGGAGGTGGCGACCAACCTGGAGGTGGCGACCTACATGATGAAGTGGCGACCAACCTGGAGGTGGCGACCAACCTGGAGGTGGCGACCAACCTGGAGGTGGCGACCAACCTGGAGGTGGCGACCAACCTGGAGGTGGCGACCAACCCGACAGTGGCCATGAACCTGCAGTTGGTGAGGTAACCAGCCTGATTGTGGTGATGACTTCACCGGTGGTGGCCTATATTGTGATAACTTTAGTTGTGATGGTCTGCATAGTGATATATTTGGTTGTGATGGTTTATATGGTAATTAATTTGGTTGCGATGGTCTGCATAGTGATATAATTAAATATAATGGTCTATATAGTGTTATAGTTAGTTGTGGATATCTGATTAGTAGTAGTGGTCAAGTTAGTGTTAGTGATCCATTATTGATGTGTTATATTGTGTGACTGTGACCAACCTGGTTGTTGATGATGGCGCCGTTGATCATAGGAGCGAGGAAGCCTGGAACATTGCCAATGGTGTTGGTGATGCCTAGCAAGGTGCCAGCAAAGTTCGGGGCGAGATCGATGGGGCTGATGTAGTGGCCAGAGAAAATTAGACCCTTGAAGGCGACTCCGACGACGAGCAGTGCCACCGTCAAGTGCCAGTCGCAGCCAGCACACATGAGCCCCACCACACACACGGCTGGACCCATATTGGCTGCCAGGGAAGGGTTATCTTGAGATGATTTTGGGGCTTAGTGTCCCCGCGGCCCGGTCCTCGACCAGGCCTCCACCCCCCCATCCCCCAGGAAGCAGCCCGTGACAGCTGACTAACTCACAGGTACCTATTTACTGCTAGGTAACAGGGCATCAGGGTGAAAGAAACTGCCCATTGTTTCTCTCCGGCGCCCGGGATCGAACCCGGGTCCTCAGGATCACGCGTCAAGTGTTCTGTCCGCTCATCTACCAGCTCCCCTTATCTGTATCTGACATGGTTGTTTTGACATTTTATAAAGAATATTAACAGTAAAATATGGATACAGCGTAGCTTGAATGGAACATATATTAACTCTAACAGTTAATATTAAAATATTTAGGTACATTACACCACAAAACACGTGACGTTGGATTGCAAAAATATCCACAATGACAACTGAAAATAGTTTGGACACTGAAAACCTCGCCAGAAACAGTTATGGGTTAGCACTGTAAGGGTCAGAACAGGTACAATAGAGTAAAATTCCATGTAATTAAACCCTATCGCAGCATAACTAAAAAATAAATGCAAACAATAGGCACTACGAACAAAATTTTAATTAACATTTTGATACAGAATAAATGGCAAGAGTTCCAATCTCACATTTTATACAAAATATTAAACATACTAAATAAGCTCCATGTTGGCTCTATGGCGACGCGTGGAGCCACCACACATATAACACGAAAACAGACAATGAACACACGCGGTTCCTGATATTTATGTGGTCGTTAGCAGTTTGCCAAGGTTTGGCTTTGATACATAACACAAATGACACATAAAGAAAAATTATGCACAGAGCAGGTTGGTATAACTGAGTAACGAACAGTACTTAGATTAACTGAAATAGAGAACAAGAAAAATAATAAATTGAAGCTTGGAATGAGAATCAAGAGAAGAAAACAAAGAAATTGAGCTGAAGCAAATCGCTTTTGGAAAGGAAAGGCATACAGAAAGAGTTAAAAACAGAAAAAGGCAATAATAGCCTAAATTATTTGTCCATATCAACGCCCAGGCAGAATGCCTGTATTTACCAACCCCTGACACTAATTCATCTCTTTCACATAAACTACACAACTTTAAGCTTCTAGTTTTGAAAGAAATTAAAGTTGATCTGTATTTCATTCATTTTGAGAAAATATTAATCAACATTGAATGGCTACATGACAAGTGGGTGGCTTTCACAAAGCCAGTTGTCAAGATCATTTTCTTGCATGCAGCTTTGAGCTTATGTTCGGGTATAATTATGTGAAAACAACTTTCATGTAGGTTTATAAGTTGTTGTCAAAGGTTTACCACGAGAACTTTAAACAATTACAATGTCATCTGGGCCAAACTTCTGTAGAATTTGCGGGTTTAAGGCTCACCTGTTTGAGCAGTAGTTCAAGTCTAAGGTTGATTTAAATTAATTTAAATAAAACTTACTGGTTATTGGGGGAACTACTAACCTGCTTCCCATGTGATTGAAGTAGGCGTTTGGGAGGAAAAAGGCCTTTAGATAATTTTAAGTTAGCCCGCATCGCATATGAGTGTCGGCGTTTGTACGAACTTTTCTACGAGAACTGTTCTTGTAAATCTAATAAGTATAGCCAACAGATGACAAACACCTCTCATAGGTTATTCCCGAGAAAAATTTGCAAGACACAAGTGACCAATTTTGACGAGTCAAATTAATAGATTAGAGAATAGTTAAAACTGAGGGCGACGACTAGTGTAGGTCAAAGGTTACCACATGAACTTCCCACGTTGGTCGGAGGAAGACAGCAAGGGAAGACCTAGACCTAGGGGAGGACCCAGACCCAGGGGAGGACCCAGACCCAGGGGAGGACCCAGACCCAGGGGAGGACCCAGACCCAGGGGAGGACCCAGTCCCAGGGGAGGACCCAGACCCAGGGAGGACCCAGACCCAGGGGAGGACCCAGACCCAGGGGAGGACCCAGACCCAGGGGAGGACCCAGTCCCAGGGGAGGACCCAGACCCAGGGGAGGACCCAGTCCCAGGGGAAGACCTAGACCTAGGGGAGGACCCAGACCCAGGGGAGGACCCAGACCCAGGGGAGGACCCAGTCCCAGGGGAGGACCCAGACCCAGGGGAGGACCCAGTCCCAGGGGAGGACCCAGACCCAGGGGAGGACCCAGTCCCAGGGGAGGACCCAGACCCAGGGGAGGACCCAGACCCAGGGGAGGACCCAGACCCAGGGGAGGACCCAGACCCAGGGGAGGACCCAGACCCAGGGGAGGACCCAGACCCAGGGGAGGACCCAGACCCAGGGGAGGACCCAGACCCAGGGGAGGACCCAGTCCCAGGGGAGGACCCAGACCCAGGGGAGGACCCAGACCCAGGGGAGGACCCAGACCCAGGGGAGGACCCAGACCCAGGGGAGGACCCAGACCCAGGGGAGGACCCAGACCCAGGGGAGGACCCAGTCCCAGGGGAGGACCCAGACCCAGGGGAGGACCCAGACCCAGGGGAGGACCCAGACCCAGGGAGGACCCAGACCCAGGGGAGGACCCAGGGGAGGACCCAGACCCAGGGGAGGACCCAGACCCAAGGGAGGACCCAGACCCAAGGGAGGACCCAGACCCAGGGGAGGACCCAGACCCAAGGGAGGACCCAGACCCAAAAGAGTCAGAGTTGTGACAGTCCTTTGGCGTTCCACTAGAACTAATTATAATCGTACAACACTTGATTCTGCCTCAGATATTTTACTTATATTAATGTTTAATTAATGATAATTAAATTTGCCCAGAACAAACAAAATTAATAATTATATAAGACGGGAAAACGTAGAATACAATTGATGTATATTTTGCATACATCTGCATACCATTTCATCATCGATACCTTGCTCTTTGCCTTCCGTCCTGTCCTTGGCTTACCGAAAAAATGCGAAGTTTTCCTGACAGCGATGGTGGAGGTGCCCCAGCGCTGCTGGCACCAGTCGCACACCACGCCGCCGGCCAGGGACATCACCCACATGCCCACGAACGGCAGCCCCGACACTGACGCGTTCTGCTTAATCGTGACCAGATTAAATAACCTTGTAACATCAACCTTGCACATATATACATATATATATAAATAAATATAATATATATATATTATATATATTATATATATATTTATATATATAATATAATATAAATCGTAAAGGAAGAATAGAACATAAATGGGGACGAAACATACAAAGATTAATCAGATGTAGTGGTCGTGGCATGTTGAGCAGTGTGTGTTCTATGTTGGCATCTTCACGTTCCGGTCTTGTTCTTACTCTCATGGTGGGTGGAGTGAATAGTTCTGTAATTTGGGTATTCATGGTAGGTTGTTCTATTTTTATGTGGATTGCTTCAAAAATTTGTAATCTTCTTACATCTTGTGGTTTGTCTATTATACAAGTATTTTTATTCAACATCTCTCTTGTTAGGGTGATGTCATGGGTTTGTCTCATATGATTTTTAGGGGCACCTCATTGACGATGACAGGTCAAACGCCTCGTCAGCTTGGTCGACGTTATACCCATGTACTTAGATTGAAGGCTACATCCTTTTCGAAGGGGCAGGTGTACATATATACCACATTTGACTGCTATAAAGGGTTCTCCGTCGGCTTCGGGCTGTTTTTAATGAGGTCGGTAGTCGTCCTTGTTTTATAGAAAATGATTAGGTCTGTGTATTAGTTAGGAGTTGTACTTTTTACTCCTTTACGGATTATGTCTTTCATTATTCTTTCTTTGTTTTTGTTTTTTAAATCTCATCAAGATCTTTAAGTACTGAACAAGTTGGAAGATGTAGGATAGAGTTCACTTCTTTAAAAGGTCTAATTAAACGCATACAAGGGGAAACAGCTTTAAGCTCAAGAAGCCACAATGTAGGACAGAAAACAGGAGATACTTTTTCACCCATAGTGTTATAAACACATGGAACTGCCTACCCGCCGAATCCGTTCATGCCATGACGTTACTTCATTTAAAAATTTGTCAAATGTCCAGATGTCCAGATGATTTTATCGAACTGGATTTTTAATATACCATGACATATTGTTAGAGTATAGAGGGTGCCAATGTTGAAGAGATATTAGTGCTAAATATGATATCCATTATATTAATAATTGTATTCTCATATACAAGGGAGACGGGAAGAGCCAACTCTTTAACTTTGTATAAGATAATTCATGCAAGACTGACCGACTTAATGTCCTGATGGAGGATGGTCTGGTGTAGAGCGGGACGGCTGAGAGGAGAGTGTAGAAGCCCAGTTATGACCAAATGAACCAGCCACCACCGACCACACTGGCAACGATGTTACCACCGCCTTCCACGGCACCGCAAAGCTCTGTAACATAATCCGTACTATAGGTCTGTCTTACGACCGGGGTTACAACCTTATACTGTCCATGCTGTAGGTCTGTCTTACGACCGGGGTTACAACCTTATACTGTCCATGCTGTAGGTCTGTCTTACGACCGGGGTTACAACCTTATACTGTCCATGCTGTAGGTCTGTCTTACGACCGGGGTTACAACCTTATACTGTCCATGCTGTAGGTCTGTCTACGACCGGGGTTACAACCTTATACTGTCCATGCTGTAGGTCNAAAAAAGGTGGTAAGAGAAGCAAATACTTGTATGCCTTTAGAGTCAAACGACAAATTGCTTTGAATACTAGTTATCCTCGGTTGAATATTTTCCATTTGGACTGGTTGACCAGTCCAGCAACGAGAAGGCCTGGTAGAGGAGAGGGGCCTCGGGGACGCTAAGCCCCGAAATCATCTCAAGGCAACCTCAAGGTAAGGTATGCACTTCGTCGAGGCTCTGGGTCCCCACAATTGCACCACAAGTTGTACCCCTTTTATATATATTATTATATATATATATATATATATATATATATTGAATATGTCAGAAAGGGTGAGATCAATGATTCCAGCGCAAATCTTCTTTACATTTCTTATGTTATTCTGCCTTTGAGAAGTTGAAAAATGACCTCTCCGGAGTTTATTTTAGTGTTATTATGGTCTGACGCTGAGAGATGCGCTTCGTTGACCCTGTCAACATTTTCAAAGGCAGAGTACAAGTGGATATAATTTGACTGATTGTTGAAGACTAAGCCACCCAAGAGGTGGCACGGGCATGAGTAGCTCATAAGGGTAGATTTTTTGGAGTGAATGTGATCTTTGGTCGTGAAAGATTATTATAATTAATATTAATATATAATATTAATATTAATATAATATTAATATTATATTAATATTAAATTAATATAATTAATAAGATTAATAATTTGCCTGGAGGAACTGAATATATAACCGACAGTGAGGTGAAGTGTAACGTGGGCCAGTAGCCAAACAGCAGCTTATCAGTCCTATGTTTAATGATGGCTGGAGCATAATGCTAGTGTTTTCTGCCTTTTGGTCGTGATTAGTTTTCTTTCACAGCAAATATGTTTAGTTTAGTTCTTTTAACGATTGAGATTGTGATTAGCCTGATGTTAGACGTAGCTAAAGCTGTCTTTGCCCAACCACTTGAGCTGGACGGTAGAGCGAGTCTTTCCTTCCCCTCGTCCCATCCGAAATCTTTATCCTGACCCCTTCCCAGTGCTATATGGTTGTGGTAACTTTGCGCTTTCTCCAGGTGGTTCCCTTCCCTCCAGCTGCCTTGTCTGTGTGGTCTTGATGTGTAAACTTTTGGTTTGTGCCTCGGTAAGGTCAAGCATATTTAATTATTAGATTTTTAAGCATATTGTAAAAGTTGGGTTCTCATGTGCTTGAAGTTTACTTAGTCCATTTCAATTACTCTTTTACCAGTATATAGTGTTTGTCAAGTTGTAGTGTAGCTGTGTCTGTGTGTTTAGTGGGACACTACAACCATTACCACTACCACCATCAACACCAGCTGCGTCACCATAACCAGCTGTGTGTGTGTGTTTAGTGGGACACTACAACCATTACCACTACCACCATCAACACCAGCTGCGTCACAATCACCACCAGCTGCGTCACCATCAACACCAGCTGCGTCACCATCACCACCAGCTGCGTCACCATCAACACCAGCTGCGTCACCATAACCACCACTATCAAAACCTACGCCATCACCTTCACCATTGCAGTAAACAGCAACGGAAAACTGAAGCGGTTCTTGCAGCAGGAGCAGTGACAACAGCAGCAGCTCTAGCAGCAGGAGCAGTGACAACAGCAGCAGCTCTAGCAGCAGGAGCAGTGACAACAGCAGCAGCAGCTCTAGCAGCAGGAGCAGTGACAACAGCAGCTCTAGCAGCAGGAGCAGTGACAACAGCAGCAGCTCTAGCAGCAGGAGCAGTGACAACAGCAGCAGCAGCTCTAGCAGCAGGAGCAGTGACAACAGCAGCAGCTCTAGCAGCAGGAGCAGTGACAACAGCAGCAGCTCTAGCAGCAGGAGCAGTGACAACAGCAGCAGCTCTAGCAGCAGGAGCAGTGACAACAGCAGCAGCTCTAGCAGCAGGAGCAGTGACAACAGCAGCAGCTCTAGCAGCAGGAGCAGTGACAACAGCAGCAGCTCTAGCAGCAGGAGCAGTGACAACAGCAGCAGCAGCTCTAGCAGCAGGAGCAGTGACAACAGCAGCAGCTCTAGCAGCAGGAGCAGTGACAACAGCAGCAGCTCTAGCAGCAGGAGCAGTGACAACAGCAGCAGCTCTAGCAGCAGGAGCAGTGACAACAGCAGCAGCTCTAGCAGCAGGAGCAGTGACAACAGCAGCAGCTCTAGCAGCAGGAGCAGTGACAACAGCAGCAGCTCTAGCAGCAGGAGCAGTGACAACAGCAGCAGCAGCTCTTGCAGCAGGGACCGTGACAACAGCAGCAGCTCTAGCAGCAGGAGCAGTGACAACAGCAGCAGCAGCTCTTGCAGCAGGAACAGTGACAACAGCAGCAGCAGTTCTTGCAGCAGGGCCCGTGACAACAGCAGCAGCAGCTCTTGCAGCAGGAGCAGTGACAACAGCAGCAGCAGCAGCAGCTCTTGCAGCAGGGACCGTGACAACAGCAGCAGCTCTAGCAGCAGGAGCAGTGACAACAGCAGCAGCTCTAGCAGCAGGAGCAGTGACAACAGCAGCAGTTCTAGCAGCAGGAGCAGTGACAACAGCAGCAGCAGCTCTAGCAGCAGGAGCAGTGACAACAGCAGCAGCATCTCTAGCAGCAGGAACAGTGACAACAGCAGCAGCAGCTCTTGCAGCAGGAACAGTGACAACAGCAGCAGGGCCCGTGACAACAGCAGCAGCAGCTCTTGCAGCAGGGACAGTGACAACAGAAGCAGCAGCAGCTGCTCTTGCAGCAGGGGCCGTGACAACAGCAGCAGCAGCAGCGGCTCTTGCAGCAGGGGCCGTGACAACAGCAGCAGCAGCTCTTGCAGCAGGGGCCGTGACAACAGCAGCAGCGGCTCTTGCAGCAGGGGCCGTGACAACAGCAGCAGCGGCTCTTGCAGCAGGGGCCGTGACAACAGCAGCAGCGGCTCTTGCAGCAGGGGCCTTGACAACAGCAGCAGCAGCAGCGGCTCTTGCAGCAGGGGCCGTGACAACAGCAGCAGCGGCTCTTGCAGCAGGGACCGTGACAACAGCAGCAGCGGCTCTTGCAGCAGGGGCCGTGACAACAGCAGCAGCAGCAGCAGCTCTTGCAGCAGGGGCCGTGACAACAACAGCAGCAGCTCTTGCAGCAGGGGCCGTGACAACAACAGCAGCAGCTCTTGCAGCAGGGACCGTGACAACAACAGCAGCAGCTCTTGCAGCAGGGGCCGTGACAACAGCAGCAGCAGCAGCTCTTGCAGCAGGGACCGTGACAACAACAGTAGCAGCCCTTGCAGCAGGGACCGTGACAACAGCAGCAGCTCTTGCAGCAGGGGCCTTGACAACAGCAGCAGCAGCAGCGGCTCTTGCAGCAGGGGCCGTGACAACAGCAGCAGCAGCAGCGGCTCTTGCAGCAGAGGCCGTGACAACAGCAGCAGCAGCAGCGGCTCTTGCAGCAGGGGCCTTGACAACAGCAGCAGCAGCAGCGGCTCTTGCAGCAGGGGCCGTGACAACAGCAGTAGCGGCTCTTGCAGCAGGGGCCGTGACAACAACAGCAGCAGCTCTTGCAGCAGGGACCGTGACAACAACAGCAGCAGCAGCGGCTCTTGCAGCAGGGGCCGTGACAACAACAGCAGCAGCTCTTGCAGCAGGGACCGTGACAACAACAGCAGCAGCAGCAGCTCTTGCAGCAGGGGCCGTGACAACAACAGCAGCAGCAGCGGCTCTTGCAGCAGGGGCCGTGACAACAGCAGCAGCAGCTCTTGCAGCAGGGGCCGTGACAACAGCAGCAGCAGTAGCGGCTCTTGCAGCAGGGACCGTGACAACAACAGCAGCAGTAGCGGCTCTTGCAGCAGGGGCCGTGACAACAGCAGCAACAGCAGCTCTTGCAGCAGGGGCCGTGACAACAGCAGCAGCAGTAGCGGCTCTTGCAGCAGGGACCGTGACAACAACAGCAGCAGTAGCGGCTCTTGCAGCAGGGACCGTGACAACAGCAGCAGCAGCTCTTGCAGCAGGGGCCGTGACAACAGCAGCAGCAGTAGCGGCTCTTGCAGCAGAGGCCGTGACAACAACAGCAGCAGCAGCTCTTGCAGCAGGGACCGTGACAACAGCAGCAGCAGCTCTTGCAGCATGGGCCGTGACAACAACAGCAGCAGCAGCAGCTCTTGCAGCAGGGACCGTGACAACAACAGCAGCGGCTCTTGCAGCAGGGGCCGTGACAACAGCAGCAGCAGTAGCGGCTCTTGCAGCAGGGACCGTGACAACAACAGCAGCAGCTCTTGCAGCAGGGACCGTGATAACAGCAGCAGCAGCTCTTGCAGCAGGGGCCGTGACAACAACAGCAGCAGCAGCAGCTCTTGCAGCAGGGACCGTGACAACAGCAGCAGCAGCAGCTCTTGCAGCAGGGACCGTGACAGCAGCAGCAGCAGCTCTTGCAGCAGGGACCGTGACAACAGCAGCAGCAGCGGCTCTTGCAGCAGGGACCGTGACAACAGCAGCAGCAGTTCTTGCAGCAGGGACCGTGACAACAGCAGCAGCAGGGACCGTGACAACAGCAGCAGCAGGGACCGTGACAACAGCAGCAGCAGCAGCTCTTGCAGCAGGGACCGTGACAACAGCAGCAGCAGCGGCTCTTGCAGCAGGGACCGTGACAACAACAGCAGCTCTTGCAGCAGGGGCCGTGACAACAGCAGCAGCAGCGGCTCTTGCAGCAGGGACCGTGACAACAGCAGCAGCAGCGGCTCTTGCAGCAGGGACCGTGACAACAGCAGCAGCAGCAGCGGCTCTTGCAGCAGGGACCGTGACAACAGCAGCAGCAGCTCTTGCAGCAGGGGCCGTGACAACAACAGCAGCAGCTCTTGCAGCAGGGGCCGTGACAACAGCAGCAGTGGCTCTTGCAGCAGGGACCGTGACAACAGCAGCAGCAGCTCTTGCAGCAGGGGCCGTGACAACAACAGCAGCAGCAGCAGCTCTTGCAGCAGGGACCGTGACAACAGCGGCAGCGGCTCTTGCAGCAGGGGCCGTGACAACAGCAGCAGCAGCAGCGGCTCTTGCAGCAGGGGCCGTGACAACAGCAGCAGCAGCTCTTGCAGCAGGGGCCGTGACAACAGCAGCAGCAGCTCTTGCAGCAGGGGCCGTGACAACAACAGCAGCAGCAGCGGCTCTTGCAGCAGGGGCCGTGACAACAGCAGCAGCAGCGGCTCTTGCAGCAGGGGCCGTGACAACAACAGCAGCAGCAGCGGCTCTTGCAGCAGGGGCCGTGACAACAGCAGCAGCAGTAGCGGCTCTTGCAGCAGGGACCGTGACAACAGCAGCAGGGGCCGTGACAACAACAGCAGCAGCAGCGGCTCTTGCAGCAGGGGCCGTGACAACAACAGCAGCAGCAGCTCTTGCAGCAGGGGCCTTGACAACAGCAGCAGCAGCTCTTGCAGCAGGGGCCGTGACAACAGCAGCAGCAGCGGCTCTTGCAGCAGGGGCCGTGACAACAACAGCAGGGGCCTTGACAACAGCAGCAGCAGCGGCTCTTGCAGCAGGGGCCGTGACAACAGCAGCAGCAGGGGCCTTGACAACAGCAGCAGCAGCAGCGGCTCTTGCAGCAGGGGCCGTGACAACAGCAGCAGGTGCCATGACAACAGCAGCAGCAGCGGCTCTTGCAGCAGGGGCCGTGACAACAGCAGCAGGGGCCTTGACAACAGCAGCAGCAGCGGCTCTTGCAGCAGGGCCCTTGACAACAACAGCAGCAGCAGCAGCAGCTCTTGCAGCAGGGGCCGTGACAACAGCAGCAGCGGCTCTTGCAGCAGGGGCCGTGACAACAGCAGCAGCGGCTCTTGCAGCAGGGGCCGTGACAACAGCAGCAGCGGCTCTTGCAGCAGGGGCCGTGACAACAGCAGCAGCAGCAGCAGCTCTTGCAGCAGGGGCCGTGACAACAGCAGCAGCAGCAGCGGCTCTTGCAGCAGGGACCGTGACAACAACAGCAGCAGCTCTTGCAGCAGGGGCCGTGACAACAACAGCAGCAGCAGCGGCTCTTGCAGCAGGGACCGTGACAACAGCAGCAGCAGCTCTTGCAGCAGGGACCGTGACAACAACAGCAGCAGCAGCGGCTCTTGCAGCAGGGACCGTGACAACAACAGCAGCAGCACTTGCAGCAGGGACCGTGACAACAACAGCAGCAGCTCTTGCAGCAGGGACCGTGACAACAACAGCAGCAGCAGCTCTTTCAGCAGGGACCGTGACAACAACAGCAGCAGCGGCGGCTCTTGCAGCAGGGACCGTGACAACAACAGCAGCAGCAGCTCTTGCAGCAGGGACCGTGACAACAGCAGCAGCAGCTCTTGCAGCAGGGGCCGTGACAACAACAGCAGCAGCAGCGGCTCTTGCAGCAGGGACCGTGACAACAACAGCAGCAGCAGCGGCTCTTGCAGCAGGGACCGTGACAACAACAGCAGCAGCAGCTCTTGCAGCAGGGACCGTGACAACAACAGCAGCAGCACCTCTTGCAGCAGGGGCCGTGACAACAACAGCAGCAGCAGCGGCTCTTGCAGCAGGGACCGTGACAACAGCAGCAGCAGCAGCAGCTCTTGCAGCAGGGACCGTGACAACAGCAGCAGCAGCAGCAGCTCTTGCAGCAGGGGCCGTGACAACAACAGCAGCAGCAGCGGCTCTTGCAGCAGGGACCGTGACAACAACAGCAGCAGCAGCTCTTGCAGCAGGGACCGTGACAACAGCAGCAGCAGCAGCGGCTCTTGCAGCAGGGACCGTGACAACAACAACAGCAGCGGTTCTTGCAGCAGGGACCGTGACAACAACAGCAGCAGCTCTTGCAGCAGGGACCGTGACAACAACAGCAGCAGCTCTTGCAGCAGGGACCGTGACAACAACAGCAGCAGCTCTTGCAGCAGGGACCGTGACAACAACAGCAGCAGCAGCAGCTCTTGCAGCAGGGACCGTGACAACAACAACAGCAGCAGCTCTTGCAGCAGGGACCGTGACAACAACAGCAGCAGCTCTTGCAGCAGGGACCGTGACAACAACAGCAGCAGCTCTTGCAGCAGGGACCGTGACAACAACAGCAGCAGCAGCTCTTGCAGCAGGGACCGTGACAACAACAACAGCAGCAGCTCTTGCAGCAGGGACCGTGACAACAACAGCAGCGGTTCTTGCAGCAGGGACCGTGACAACAACAGCGCCGCCGCCTCCACGCATGCTTCTCAAGAGACACATTCCCAGCGCCTTATTTCCTCAGTAAAATTATTTAGTGAGGCTATAACCACAAGGGCGCAGCATGGGCTGGGTACACGCTGGCGGCTTGGGGCGGGGGTGGCCAGGTGGCTTACTGGCCTCCACCACCAGGCGGGGGTGGCCAGGTGGCTTACTGGCCTCCACCACCAGGCGGGGGTGGCCAGGTGGCTTACTGGCTGGCCTCCTCCACCACCACCACCACCAGGCGGGGGTGGCCAGGTGGCTTACTGGCCTCCTCCTCCACCACCAGGCGGGGGTGGCCAGGTGGCTTACTGGCTGGCCTCCTCCACCACCACCAGGCGGGGGTGGCCAGGTGGCTTACTGGCCTCCTCCTCCACCACCAGGCGGGGGTGGCCAGGTGGCTTACTGGCCTCCTCCTCCACCACCAGGCGGGGGTGGCCAGGTGGCTTACTGGCCTCCTCCTCCACCACCAGGCGGGGGTGGCCAGGTGGCTTACTGGCCTCCACCACCAGGCGTGGGTGGCCAGGTGGCTTACTGGCCTCCACCACCAGGCGTGGGTGGCCAGGTGGCTTACTGGCCTCCACCACCAGGCGGGGGTGGCCAGGTGGCTTACTGGCCTCCTCCTCCACCACCAGGCGGGGGTGGCCAGGTGGCTTACTGGCCTCCTCCTCCACCACCAGGCGGGGGTGGCCACGTGGCTTACTGGCCTCCACCACCAGGCGTGGGTGGCCAGGTGGCTTACTGGCTGGCCTCCACCACCAGGCGGGGGTGGCCAGGTGGCTTACTGGCTGGCCTCCACCACCAGGCGGGGGTGGCCAGGTGGCTTGCTGGCCTCCTCCACCACCACCAGGCGGGGTGGCCAGGTGGCTTGCTGGCCTCCTCCACCACCACCAGGCGGGGGTGGAAAGGTGGCTTACTGGCCTCCTCCTCCACCAGGCGGGGGTGGCCAGGTGGCTTACTGGCCTCCTCCACCAGGCGGGGGTGGCCAGGTGGCTTACTGGCCTCCTCCTCCACCAGGCGGGGGTGGCCAGGTGGCTTACTGGCCTCCTCCTCCACCAGGCGGGGGTGGCCAGGTGGCTTACTGGCCTCCTCCTCCACCAAGCGGGGGTGGCCAGGTGGCTTACTGGCCTCCTCCTCCACCAGGCGGGGGTGGCCAGGTGGCTTACTGGCCTCCACCACCACCAGGCGGGGGTGGTCAGGTGGCTTACTGGCCTCTTCCTCCACCAGG
Source organism: Procambarus virginalis (assembly GCA_020271785.1). NCBI lineage: Eukaryota > Metazoa > Arthropoda > Malacostraca > Decapoda > Cambaridae > Procambarus > Procambarus virginalis. Next base: position 10,860,636 of record WNGS01166011.1, on the reverse strand, counting down.
CGGGGGTGGCCAGGTGGCTTACTGGCCTCCACCACCACCAGGCGGGGGTGGTCAGGTGGCTTACTGGCCTCCTCCTCCACCAGGCGGGGGTGGCCAGGTGGCTTACTGGCCTCTTCCTCCACCACCAGGCGGGGGTGGCCAGGTGGCTTACTGGCTGGCCTCCTCCTCCACCACCAGGCGGGGAAGGTCAGGTGGCTTACTGGCTGGCCACCTCCACCAGGCGGGGGTGGCCAGGTGGCTTACTGGCTGGCCACCTCCACCAGGCGGGGGTGGTCAGGTGGCTTACTGGCTGGCCACCTCCACCAGGCGGGGGTGGCCAGGTGGCTTACTGGCCTGTTCATCTCCTAGGAAGCAGATCAGTGTGATAGATCTGTATGTGGGGGTGGATTAGCGTGAGGGTGTGTACAGTGATATATTAGCGTGAGGTAGGGTGTGTACAGTGATATATTAGCGTGAGGGAGGGTGTGTACAGTGATATATTAGCGTGAGGGAGGGTGTGTAGTGATATATTAGCGTGAGGGAGGGTGTGTAGTGATATATTAGCGTGATGGAGGGGTGGGTGTATCAGTATGAGAGGAGGGTGTGTAGTGCACGTCACAGCAGCAAGCCTCCTCCTCACCGCTCCTTACATAGGTAGTCCATTAGCTTAAGCTTAATTCCTGGCGAAGTATAAACAAAGCTAAATAAGTTATATCGGCTCTTGAACTGAGTTTGTGTGAGCATCAATAAGTTATGATCTAGGGTGTGATTTATTAGACAATTACTAGGATCCTACACACCCAATATATTGATTCTGGTGGTGGCGCTACCCGTGAAATAAAGTTTTAAAATGGAAATTCTTGGTTAGCTTGGCGAGCAGGGCGTCGATCAGAGGCGAGGGACGTGCCGGGCCGGGGAGGACCACTCTCCTGGTTAATAACACAACCCTGGTTATCCCCACCTCCTGCAGCTACCACACAGTCAAGAGCAACACGAGACACATTAATGTCCTCTAATTCTATATCATCTGAGGTATATGAAGGAGGCGTGAATAACCAGGGTTATTCTCAGTACTCACTTCCCCATTCAGAGCAGGAGAGATTGCTGAAATAGAGGGAATACAGAGAACATGTACGGCACACAGACGCGATAAAGCACCTAGATTATTGGGATCGTCTCAAAGCTCTCTAAATGTACTCACTAGAAATGAGACGGGAGAGATACCAAATAATATACACATGGAAAATACTGGAGGGCCAGGTCCCAAATCTACACAGTAAAATAACAACGTACTGGAGTGAACGATATGAAACAAAATGCAGAATAGAAACAGTGAAGAGCTGGGGTGCCATAGGCACAATCAGAGAACACTGTATAAACATCAGAGGTCCACGGTTGTTCAACATCCACACAGCGAGCATAAGAAATATTGCCGGAACAACCGTAGACATCTTCAAGAGAAGTCTAGATAATTTTCTTCAAGTGCCGAACCAACCGGGCTGTGGTGATATGTGGGCCTGCGGGCCGCTCCAAGCAACAGCCTGGTGGACCAAGATTTCCCAAGTCAAGCCTGACCTCGGGCTGGGCTTGGGGAGTACAAGAACTGCCAGAACCCCATCAAGCAGATATCAAGGAGTAGGCTTCAGATGAGCTGAGGTAGGATAACAGCTCTTGCTTCCAGTTTCAATAGGTACGTCATTTGACAGCCCTTAGGAACTTTAGTCTTAGTTAAAAAAAATAGAGATAAGGGAGGGAGGGAGAAGGGCGGGGGAAGAGGTTGGGGGAGGGGGAAGCCATAGCATAGAGGATAAAGGCCCAGACTGCCTGGACCCCGGCCGCTGGGGTCCCGGCCGCTGGGGTCCCGGCCGCTGGGGTCCCGGCCGCTGGGTCCCGGCCGCTGGGGTCCCGGCCGCTGGGGTCCCGGCCGCCGGGGTCGATACCTACACGTTCCATTCGAAGGCTGACCATTTTTCTAAACACAAAGTGGTAATCTTGGCTATGACTGTACAAAGTTTCATCGAGAATTTCAATTTATGGCTAAAGCTAATTGAGCTCATTTGTGCTTTTTAAGCCGGATATTTGTGTGTGTGTGTGTGTGTGTGTGTGTGTGTGTGTGTGTGTGTGTGTGTGTGTGTGTGTGTGTGTTTGGGTTGGGGGGGACACCTTTTCCACAAGCGAAACCCACATTACCGGCGGACAAAGGCATCACTCACAAAAATCAAGGCGCGCTGTTTACAGCTCCACCAGAAACACGGAAGACTCGTCAGCAGCGATGCCTGGCGGCGGAGCAAGTGCCTGGTAGGAATGGAAGAACAACGTCTCTGTCATCACCACCAACAGGAGCCCTGGAGAAAGGCAATGCCTACCGATATATCCAGCAGGAGACGGCACCTGCCACCAGTAACAGGCACGCACAGGAAAGCCAGTGCCTGCCAACGCAACTATCAGAAGGCAACAAGGGGGAAGGTGGTGATGATCATAGCATTTTAAAATGCAAGATAATTAAATTCCGTTGAACCCAGCATTAACTCGTGGCCATTTGCCTCTCAAGTTTACGGTAGCCCCTCTCATTTATTATAAGATTAGCCATTTGAGACGTACTGTACACTCCTGTGGCTTGACGTGGGGCCTGCGTCACATACACAGTGTAACGTTTCCAGCAGAGTTGCAGCTATGGAGGAGTAAAACTGCTGTTGGGTAATATTAATGTCCTAAGGGCATATATGCACCCCAAGTGGTGTGAGTCTACACTGTAAGGAGATCCACAAAGCGAAGTGACCTAGATTTAAGTGTTTTAAGATGTAAGACTGATGTGACTATGCCTGGAGCATACCTGGAGAGGGTTTCTACTCCCCGAGCCCGGCCTAGGGCCAGGTTCGCGGTCAATATATAGCCATTTAGAGATAAATCTAAGCTCACTCTGTATGATATGGCAACCTATCTTATTACCATGGATAAATTACCTGAAATCCTTGCACTGTATCCACATTTCGCTTCCAGTAGATAAACGACATATGAGATTCAGAAACAAGTAGTGTACTGTGAGGACTAATAATAAACAGAAGCTCCCCTATGACTCTGTAATATCCCCATTGGTCAAACTATTATGTATTAGCGATAAGACCTACCATTAATGTATGATGACTTACTGTAAATATGTAGCTCTTGAAATAGCACTTACTCTGTAACTAGCTGACATTGTAACTATAAGGTGTGAATGATAGATGTAATTGTTAATGTAATAATCTAAGATGAGGTCTGATAAAGACCTTTTGTGCCCTCTGTAATGCTTTTGCGCTACCGCTCACAGGATGAGTATGGGGTGCACAATAAACTAGCCGCCTTCGGCGGCAACAATCAAAATCAACAAGGAACTGATCGCGAACAAATAGGCAAATAGATATAAGAGATAGGCAAAGGAATTTAATTTCAATAACACAAGGTATTCTGTGACCATAAAAATAGTCAAGGGTCTTCTTACGCAGAAATACCGATACACTATCCAAAACTATTTGCGGCTTGCAAATAGAGAGATAAGAGAGGGGGAGGGAAGGGAGAGAGAGGGAAGGATTTTTTCTATTGACGTTCAATTGGCTGTTAACTATATAGAAGAGTCATTCACATATAATGTACTTGCTACTCTTGGCAATACAGGTACGATGCCAGCTGTTGTCACGACAAATAATGTCAGTTTAAGTACACTTTCTTGCGGGAATCCTTCCTCCTCATGGTGTAATGGGCAATGAAGATAAATATTTAACTCCTTAAGCAAACGTTAAGCAGTTCCAAAGTATTCCAAACCTTCACGTCACATAGTTGATAGTTCTGTGATGCTGCTTGGAGGCACAAGCCTTACTTATTGATAATTATAATTATTGGAATATCACTAGTGGAGAGCATCTTGTGAAACCCACGCTGGGATGAGACTAAGAACTCTAGTGTCCACTATCTTAACAACTTGCCGAACTTGGAACGCTGCGGCGGAAGATGGGTAAGAGAGTAGTATCTTTCACTAATTTCGGGAAAGTGAGAGCAAGATATTCTCCGGACGACAGTGTTATCCTGGGTTCTCGTAGAATGTTGGAGCA
>WNGS01166011.1:10831663-10846366 GCA_020271785.1 Procambarus virginalis | reverse complement strand
CATATGGGATGTCTGGCAAATAGTATAAGAACATGATGTAGAAACTAAATCAGGAACTTCTTCAAGAAGTCTACACAATATTTGTTAGACCAATACTGCTAACAGCAATATGCAACACCAGGCATGGAATCCAAACGTGTGAAAAATTACAAACCAAAATCAAAAGTACAAAGGTTTGCAACAAGATTTGGTGTAAGAGTAAGTGGATATGATACATATACTAACTACTGAGGGGATTGCAATCATAGTGGAAAAGGATAGCCTCTTCATACTGAGATAAAGTAAAACAAGAGGAAACAGGTAGAACTGGAACCATAAATGAGCAAAGGAAGTAAGTGCAATAATCTTACCATTCCAAAACCACAGTTGAAGAACAAATCAAATAAGAAACAGGCAAAACTCTGGGCCAGGAGGGTTTCCCACACGAACCACCTCCTATTTATCTCCATTATTTATCTAAAAATTGTTAAATATCAATGTTTCTGTTTCGGAATTTGTTTCATTGGTTTTACCTTGATAGGAGGGAGGGCCAAACACCTGCCGTCTGGTGCTATACACAGTGGGATAGGAGGGAGGGCCAAACACCTGCCGTCTGGGCTATACACACGTGGTATAGGAGGGAGGCCAAACACCTGCCGTGTGGTGCTATACACACGTGGTATAGGAGGGAGGGCCAAACACCTGCTGTGTGGTGCTATACACACGTGGTATAGGAGGGAGGGCCAAACACCTGCTGTGTGGTGCTATACACACGTGGTATAGGAGGGAGGGCCAAACACCTGCCGTGTGGTGCTATACACACGTGGTATAGGAGGGGAGGGCCAAACACCTGCCGTGTGGTGCTAAACACACGTGGCATAGGAGGGAGGGCCAAACACCTGCTGTGTGGTGCTATACACACGTGGTATAGGAGGGAGGGCCAAACACCTGCCCTGGGTTACTACACATGTGACTAGTGTGCCAGGTAGCTCAGTATTTACAGTGGCTTTAATCCCACAATGTGTTTCTGTAATTCGCCATTATGGATGGTAGAGCAATTACGTGATGAACTCCGTGAACGATGGCCATTAACCCGATAATTAGGGCGGCTATTACTGTGTCCATCACGGCTTTCTCGCAGCCTAGTAATTATTATGATCTGTGAGACATTACTGCCTGGTGGTCACGCGCCCTCTCTTATACCTCCTCCGCCTCCTCCTCCTCCACTCCTCTAGCACTATTGCTATACAACCATTGTAACACCACTGCTCGTCTAGCACACACACACACACACACACACGAGGGCCTGTAGTCTGGTGGATAGCGCGCAGCACTCGTAATTCTGTGGCGCGGGTTCGATTCCCGCACCAGGCAGAAACAAATGGGCAAAGTTTCTTTCACCCTGAATGCCCCTGTTATCTATTAGTAAATAGGTACCTGGAAGTTAGTTAGCTGTCACGGGCTGCTTCCTGGTGTTTGTGTGTGTGTGGGAAATAAAAAGTAGTTAGTAAATAGTTCAGAGGCGGGCCGAAAGAGCAAAGCTCAACCCCCGCAAACACAACTAGGTGAATACACAAGGCCCAGGACATAAACTCCAGAAGCACACTACACCAAGATATACGGGCGACCTCCAGTAATAAAATTGGCTCCAAGCGGGTAATACCGCCTTACTCGAGTCCTTCAGGCCCGGCCTTTATGAACTAATGGGTAATTTACGGCCCATCGCCTCAAGCACAAGTGGGCCGAATTAAGTACTTATAAATCACCAGTTGTGCAGCAACAGCCGGTGGTGATCCACACTCATCAATACCCAACGACGATATTGGTGATAATTTGCATCACTTCCCAAGCTCAATTTTCTTTTCGTTTCATACAAATGCAAAAAAAAATACATTATCGAAACAATTTGTTTTATGGGTGTCGCTTAAAAGGGAGAGACAGCGACGGAGGGGAGGAGGAGGACATATATCAAACTGACCCTCTTTTCTTCCCATAGTAGAGCAGATCTCCCTTATATATCCTCCCGAAAAGGAAAAGGTAAGATTAATAATTCTAACACGAATTTTCTCAATATTTCTTATGTTTCTTTTCACTGTCGATAGTAATTGAAAAATCAGTTCTCCAAAAATTCACTTTTATTTCTAGTCTGACGCGACGCTTGAACGCGTTTCGTAGTAACTTATTACATTTTCAAAGACTTTACACACACAACTGTAACCTGTAAACACATCCATACTTATACTCGCATTTGGGGGAGGTGATATAAAGTTTTGGATAGGTGATTGACATTTACACATGATAGAACACGAACCAATGGGTATAAAAACATAAGAATGGAAGTAACTGCAGAAGGCCTATTGGCCCATAGCATCAACACTTCCTCGTGATGCTTCTCTATTGGTTCGGAGTCATGAAGTGGGTAGAATATAATTGTGTATTAATGGCTGTTGATGAAACATATATACAGTAAACTAAGGCCAACTGCTATATACACCCACCCCATCCCCCCCCCCCCAGCCACGCCGCCACCCATGTTGAGAGTGGATACCAAAGACCTGGCGGATAAAACTGATTCCAACACTCAAATGGGAAAAACACTAAACAAAAATTCAGTAAATGTAAATTCCATTCTCATTTTTTACGAAGTTTAAAAAACTTAAATCGCAACAGACATCAAAGGAAAAGCATTTGAATAATATATGCTGGTTATCCATATGCATTTAGACAGTGTTTGTGTGGTCCGGGAGCGCACGCGCCTCCCTGCATAATTTGTGTTTGATCAGCAATAATAAAAATTAAACATCCCAAAAGAAGTCCACAGAACATGATGCATAAAATTCTTGCTCCCATGAGTCATGTAACTGAAAAAATGTTTTAAATACCTTTCGCATGCTTGCTTCTTACATGCAAATGAGTAGTGCAGCATTTTTCATTGTCATGAACTGGCCGGGAGTGTTGAGGGGAGGTGGAGGCGAGCAGTGTGCTGGCGACTGACGCCGCACCCCGGACACCATCAATCATAAAGTGTCTCCCCTCTACAAAAGAGTCTTCCCCTCTATAGAAGAAAAGATCCCCTGCTCAGCTCCCCTCTGTCAATGAATACATAAAAATGAGAGAACAAAGAACATGTTCCGTGTGAAGAACATGTATGTCCCTCACACCACTACAGGCCGGGTCACCCTCGGAGCTCAGTAATGGCATCTTCAACGACAAGGAATGCAAGTAACACATCGTAATAATATAAAATATACATAATTATGTATTATGTCAACTTGCAAGCAACAATATAGTAGAGGTGCCAGGAAAGATCAGGTGCCAGATGTGCGTGTAACAGAGCCACAGTTACTGCGTCACACGGAACATCATGCCCCACATATTTTTATACTTATACTTAAATATTTATTTTGGAAATTTTATATAACAGGTACATATCAATATTTCAGTTACAAATTCGCTTCAGTAAATGATAATTTCAAAGCCTTTCCCCACGTCCGACAATTATTTATCTTTTATAACTTACATTAAACCACTAGATTAATGATGAATTTGGTCTAATACCGCTAATGATCATTAATATCAAATTAATTAACTTAATCCAATACACACCACTGAGTTCGGATAATTTTACACCAGCTGCCACAGATCCTACTTTTGTTAACAGAAACTGTCCGAAATTCCGCAATGAGCCATTGGGAGCCTTCAGTACTGGATAATATCCCAGCAGTGAACCTCCAGTACTGGATAATATCCCATCAGTGAGCCTACAGTACTGGATAATATCCCAGCAGTGAGCCTACAGTACTGGATAATATCCCAGCAGTGAGCCTACAGTACTGGATAATATCCCAGCAGTGAACCTACAGTACTGGATATCCCAGCAGTGAGCCTACAGTACTGGATAATATCCCAGCAGTGAACCTTCAGTACTGGATAATATACCAGCAGTGAGCCTACAGTACTGGATAATATCCCAGCAGTGAACCTTCAGTACTGGATAATATCCCATCAGTGAGCCTACAGTACTGGATAATATCCCAGCAGTGAACCTCCAGTACTGGATAATATCCCAGCAGTGAGCCTACAGTACTGAAAAATATCCCAGCAGTGAGCCTACAGTACTGAAAAATATCCCAGCAGTGAGCCTACAGTACTGGATAATATACCAGCAGTGAGCCTACAGTACTGGATAATATACCAGCAGTGAGCCTACAGTACTGGATAATATACCAGCAGTGAGCCTACAGTACTGGATAATATACCAGCAGTGAGCCTACAGTACTGGATAATATCCCGCAGTGAGCCTTCAGTACTGGATAATATACCAGCAGTGAGCCTACAGTTCCAGAGAATATACTGTCCCTTCACTTGAGAATGAACCATATAGGTTCGAAATGTTGTGTAAATTTATAATAAGTGTAAATCATTCTACAGTTAATTACCTGCTTGATGGGGTTCTGGGAGTTCTTCTACTCCCCAAGCCCGGCCCGAGGCCAGGCTCGACTTGTGAGAGTTTGGTCCACCAGGCTGTTGCTTGGAGCGGCCCGCAGGCCCACATACCCACCACAGCCCGGCTGATCCGGAACTTCTCTTAGAAAACGGTCCAGTTTTCTCTTGAAGATGCCCACGATTGTTCCGGCAATATTTCTTATTGTCGCTGGGAGGACGTTGAACAACCGCGGACCTCTGATGTTTATACAGTGTTCTCTGATTGTGCCTATGGCACCTCTGCTCTTCACTGGTTCAATCTTGCATTTTCTTCCGAACGTTCTCATAATCCATCCTATCATTTTTCTGGCTCACGCAATATTTGCTTGGTTGTGCTCCCTAAATGTTAGATCGTCGGACATCATTATTCCCAAATCCTTGACATGCTGTTTTTCTACTATGCGAAGATTCGATTGTGTTTTGTACCCTGTATTATGTTTCAGATCCTCATTTTTTGCCATACCTGAGTACCTGAAATTTATCACTGTTAAACATCATGTTATTTTCTGCTGCCCAATCGAAAACTTTGTTGACATCTGCTTGTAATTTTTCAATGTCTTCAGCAGAGGTAATTTTCATGCTGATTTTTGTGTCATCTGCGAAGGATGACACGAAGCTGTGACGTGTATTTTTGTCTATATCTGATATGAGAATAAGGAACAGTAGCTGTGCAAGGACTGTACCTTGAGGTACAGAGCTTTTAACATCGCTTGGACTCGATTTTATTTGATTGACTGTTACTCTTTATGTTCTGTTCGACAGGAAATTGAGTATCCAGCGTCCTACTTTTCCAGTTATTCCCATTGACCTCATTTTGTGAGCTATCACCCCATGGTCACATTTGTCGAACACCTTTGCAAAGTCTGTGTATACAACATCTGCATTTTGCTTTTCTTCTAGAGCTTCTGTGATTTTGTCATAGTGGTTGAGTAACTGTGACAGACAGGATCTTCCCGCTCTAAATCCATGTTGTCCTGGGTTGTGCAATTCATTGTTTTCCATAAAACTAGAAATTTTATTCCTAATCACTCTTTCAAACACTTTTATTATGTGTGATGTTAGTGCAACTGGCCTATAATCTTTTGCCAAGGCTTTACTCCCCCCCCCCCTTGTGCAACGGAGCTATATCTGCAGATTTAAGTGCTGCTGGTATCTCCCCTGTATCCAGGCTATTTCTCCATATTACGCTGAGTGCTCTCGCTACTGGTACTTTACATTTCTTTATGAATATTGAATTCCATGAGTCAGGCCCAGGAGCTGAGTGCATAGGCATATTGTCAATTTCTCTTTCGAAGTCTTCCGAGTTTGTGGTAATATCCGTTTTTTCCGGTAATATCCGGTAATTATTTTTCTTCAACTCGAACAAAGATGCCATTTGGAGAAATCCTCTTCCAATTAAACGATGATGCAAGAGCACTAGTCAGAGATAGAAGCCCTATATTCAATGAAACATGTGTTTCATGCACATATTCAATGAAGTTTATGCAAGTATACTTGCATAGACCCTCAAGTCATAGGTAAACACACACAAAGGGATCCACCCCTGCGAGAGACTCGAACCTAGAAGGCCAGGTGTTTGCGCACCAAGACAACCAGTACTCTGACCACTCCACCACGCAGATCCTTAAAAGAGATCGAAACTCGGGAGTTTATACCCAACATCTCGACCTCCCAAGGACGCCAGCAATGGTAAGAGACCAGAATTCGTTTTTCATCAATCAATCACATTTACTAGGGAGAATGTGAGCCTCATATTTACTGTAAAAAAATCTAATAGATAGTAGAGGTGTTGTGTTGGTTGATTTTTCAGAGTTGCATGGCGTGTCACCTTTCTTTTAATGACGTCTTCAACATAACCGTTAGAGAATCCATTATTGACTAGGATCAGCCTTACTCTACAGAGTTCCTCGTCGACCTGCTTCCAACCAGAACTATGAGTGAGAGCTTGGTCGACGTAAGCGTTGACAACACCTGTCCGGGCAGTCACTATTAGCATTAAGGCACATTCCTATGTTCGTTTCCTTAGTGTAGACTGCAGTATGAACTGCAGTGAATATATATTGCAACAGCATGGTAAATTTGTTTTTTTAAATGTAAGGAGCGCCTTGCGAAACGCATCCCTAGGCGTCAGACCATAATAGATTTTGCAAATGAACTTTGGAGAGTTAATTTTTTAACTTCCCTCGACAGTGAAGAAAAACATAAGAAATATTCAGAAGATTCGTGTTAGAATCATTAATCTTACCTTTTCGACCATATTCAACAACATATGTTCACAAGAAAGACTGCTACCAAAATATATGTATATATATTACATGCATACATATATATATATATATATATATATATATATATATATATATGTTATATATATATAATATGTATAGATATAGTATATAGCTATAGATATATAATATATAATATATATATATGTATATAGATATATATATATATATATAATATATATATATATATAATATATAATATATAACTATCCATGTTTCATTCAATATGTCTGCATATTTTGATTACCGAAAACACAAACAACCACACACACCTCAGTTGAGAGACGGGACCAAAGAGCAGAGCTCAACCCCGCAAGCACAACTAGGTGAGTACACACACATGTTAACTCCCACACTCATAACTCCCACACACTCATAACTCCCACACACTCATAACTCCCACTTGCATAAACTCCATTATTCACTTAACTCTCAAGGTGTCTAAAGACCTTAAGTTTCTAAGCTTCCAAACACTAAACTCTCACACTTCTTAAACTGATGGATGGGGAGGGCAGGAGGCTGCTGCATGGGTTACCTCTCTACGCTTCTCTAAGGACTGACGCCAAGCTCCAGCACCAGACACAAACATCACTACAACACCACCAAGCCAAACACCAGACAACACCAACACAACAAGCTAGAGGAAACATTATCGCTGAACACCACACATCAACAACACACATCAACACCACACACCAACGCTACACATCAACACACACATCAACACCACAACACCAACACCACACATCAACACCACACACCAACACACACACATCAACACCACACATCAACACCACACATCAACACCACACATCAACACCACACGTCAACACCACACATCACACCACACAACATCAACACCACACGTCAACACCACACATCACACCACACATCAACACCACACACCAACACCACACCATCAACACCACACAACATCAACACCACACATCAACACCACACATCAACACCACATCACACCACACATCAACACCACACATCAACACCACACATCACACCACACATCAACACCACACATCAACACCACACAACATCAACACCACACATCAACACCACACACCAACACCACACCACAACACCACACACCAACACCACACTCAACACCACACACCAACACCACACACCAACACCACACATCAACACCACACACCAACACCACACATCAACACCACACATCAACACCACACATCAACACCACACATCAACACCACACATCAACACCACACATCAACACCACACACCAACACCACACATCAACACCACACACCAACACCACACATCAACACCACACATCAACACCACACATCAACACCACACATCAACACCACACACCAACACCACACATCAACACCACACATCAACACCACACATCAACACAAAACACTGGTGGCAGACATGTCCTAAACTGTTGGCCTCATTACTCCATCTGGCTCAGACATATCCTTCTCTCCCCTCACCCTCCTACTCCCTCGCCCCAGTGGCATGGTGGGAAGGAACATAATGCCTTCCAACCAATGAAAAATGTCCAAAATGACAGAGTGGACAACTTTTTTATTCTCCGCCGAAAAAACTTGAGCTAGATTCCTAAATTTGTAACAAATTATGAAAAATTTTGGTCATATGTGTGAGAGGTGGCGGAGGCAGACACAAGCCCAGAGATTAATATGATCCTTCACTAGCACAGTTCCCTCCCGGCCTTCATAACATGTTAGGGAGACCAGCAAGCAAAATATGTACTTATATGTGTGGTCGTGCCCATACCTCACCCCGTTGCCAGACCTTGCTGCCGTAACATGATGCTACGCCTTCTATATTACACTCTTCTCGGCACACGACTTGCGGCCTTCTATATAACACGTAGCTCCTTATAATATGACTAACAACTCTTAATGCCCAAAGTATATAATGACACTTGGAATAAATAATAGATGTAGTCTTACCATAGACTCCACAACTCCAGATATAAACAACAGGAGTAACACTAGGTGCACTACCATAGTGAGACACCTCATTCGTGGGTAGGTAAGACAACCTATAAGCATCTGATAGAAGTGTTAGTGTGAGGCGGGTGGAGTGTGAGGCGGGTGGAGTGTGAGGCGGGTGGAGTGTGAGGCGGGTGGAGTGTGAGACGGGTGGAGTGTGAGGCGGGTGGAGTGTGAGGGGGTGGAGTGTGAGGCGGGTGGAGTGTGAGGCGGGTGGAGTGTGAGGCGGGTGGAGTGTGAGGCGGGTGGAGTGTGAGGCGGGTGGAGTGTGAGGCGGGTGGAGTGTGAGGCGGGTGGAGTGTGAGACGGGTGGAGTGTGAGGCGGGTGGAGTGTGAGGCGGGTGGAGTGTGAGGGGGTGGAGTGTGAGGCGGGTGGAGTGTGAGGCGGGTGGAGTGTGAGGCGGGTGGAGTGTGAGGCGGGTGGAGTGTGAGGCGGGTGGAGTGTGAGGCGGGTGGAGTGTGAGGCGGTGGAGTGTGAGGCGGGTGGAGTGTGAGACGGGTGGAGTGTGAGGCGGGTGGAGTGTGAGGCGGGTGGAGTGTGAGGGGGTGGAGTGTGAGGCGGGTGGAGTGTGAGGGGGAGGGCGTCAAGTGTTAGTGTGAGGCGGGTGGAGTGTGAGGCGGGTAGAGTGTGAGGCGGGTAGAGTGTGAGGCGGGTGGAGTGTGAGGCGGGTGGAGTGTGAGGGGGAGGGCGTCAAGTGTTAGTGTGAGGCGGGTGGAGTGTGAGGCGGGTAGAGTGTGAGGCGGGTGGAGTGTGAGGCGGGTGGAGTGTGAGGCGGGTGGAGTGTGAGGCGGGTGGAGTGTGAGGCGGGTGGAGTGTGAGGGGGAGGGCGTCAAGTGTTAGTGTGAGGCGGGTGGAGTGTGAGGCGGGTAGAGTGTGAGGCGGGTGGAGTGTGAGGCGGGTGGAGTGTGAGGCGGGTGGAGTGTGAGGCGGGTGGAGTGTGAGACGGGTGGAGTGTGAGGCGGGTGGAGTGTGAGGCGGGTGGAGTGTGAGGCGGGTGGAGTGTGAGGGGGTGGAGTGTGAGGCGGGTGGAGTGTGAGGCGGGTGGAGTGTGAGGCGGGTGGAGTGTGAGGCGGGTGGAGTGTGAGGGGGGTGGAGTGTGAGGCGGGTGGAGTGTGAGGCGGGTAGAGTGTGAGGCGGGTGGAGGTGTGGGCGGGTGGAGTGTGAGGCGGGTAGAGTGTGAGGCGGGTGGAGTGTGAGGGGGTGGAGTGTGAGGCGGGTGGAGTGTGAGNACAGGCATGTGGTTGTGTGGTGTCTATATCTTATTAGCACATAATAAATCGAAATGGTGAAAGACATACAAGTAAAGGGCTTCCTAAACGGGAAAACAAGTGATAAGTAGATACACATAAGCATCTGAATCTGTAAACAGCGGTTCATTAAGATAAGTTTACAAGTATTCTAGAGAGCATCATGGAGAGCGGAGCAGCCACCAGGTTCTGCATCACCTCTACCAAAATCTATACTTTGTACTCGAGCTGTAGCAATTTAAAGCTTAAATGCTGCGGAGGCCTAGGCACGGCACGGCAATAACTATATCAGTAACGTAATCCGTATAAGAAACAAGACGTAACTGCGATGATGGTCGTGAATGGTGGTTGGTAGTCGGGCGAGGCCAGGGTGCTGGGCTCATTACCACGGATATGCACACCTACGTTAATGACCACTAAACGACACTTCTAACGAGTCTCATCAATTATTAAGGCGTCGAGGGGCAGAGTCACGTAATGAAGAAAATAACTGGCCAATCTAAACCCATTTTCCCCTCTGAACGTGATTAAAACAATCAACATTAACACCATTTTCCGTCAATTTCTGTTCTGAGTTACTATTATCGCCCGCGGAAATTGGCACTACACTTGCTGTGTTATTTGACCTCTGACACGGCTCTTCCAGTGTTGACCCCGGCGGGTCTGCCACACACCTGCCTCCCTCCCCCTTGGTCTGCCACACCTGCCTCCCTCCTCCTTGGTCTGCCACACCTGCCTCCTTCCCCCTTGGTCTGCCACACCTGCCTCCCTCCCCCTTGGTCTGCCACACCTGCCTCCCTCCCCCTTGGTCTGCCACACCTGCCTCCCTCCTCCTTGTCTGCCACACCTGCCTCCTCCCCCCTTGGTCTGCCACACCTGCCTCCCTCCCCCTTGGTCTGCCACACCTGCCTCCCTCCCCCTTGGTCTGCCACACCTGCCTCCCTCCTCCTTGGTCTGCCACACCTGCCTCCCTCCCCCTTGGTCTGCCACACCTGCCTCCCTCCCCCTTGGTCTGCCACCCCTGCCTCCCTCCCCCTTGTCTGCACACCTGCCTCCTCCTCCTTGGTCTGCCACACCTGCCTCCCTCCCCCTTGGTCTGCCACACCTGCCTCCCTCCCCCCTTGGTCTGCCACACCTGCCTCCCTCCCCCTTGGTCTGCCACACCTGCCTCCCTCCTCCTTGGTCTGCCACACCTGCCTCCTCCCCCTTGGTCTGCCACACCTGCCTCCCTCCCCTTGGTCTGCCACACCTGCCTCCCTCCCCCTTGGTCTGACACACCTGCCTCCCTCCCCCTTGATCTGCCACACCTGCCTCCCTCCCCCTTGGTCTGCCACACCTGCCTCCCTCCCCCTTGGTCTGCCACACCTGCCTCCCTCCCCCTTGGTCTGCCACACCTGCCTCCCTCCTCCTTGGTCTGCCACACCTGCCTCCCTCCCCCTTGGTCTGCCACACCTGCCTCCCTCCTCCTTGGTCTGCCACACCTGCCTCCCTCCCCCTGGTCTGCCACACCTGCCTCCCTCCCCCTTGGTCTGCCACACCTGCCTCCCTCCCCCTTGGTCTGCCACACCTGCCTCCCTCCTCCTTGGTCTGCCCACCTGCCTCCCTCCCCCTTGGTCTGCCACACCTGCCTCCCTCCTCCTTGGTCTGCCACACCTGCCTCCCTTCCCCTTCATCTACCACACCTGCCCCCCTCCTCCTTGGTCTGCCACACCTGCCTCCCTCCTCCTTGGTCTGCCACACCTGCCTCCCTCCCCCTTGGTCTGCCACACCTGCCTCCCTCCTCCTTGGTCTGCCATACCTGCCTCCCTCCTCCTTGGTCTGCCACACCTGCCTCCCTTCCCCTTGATCTACCACACCTGCCCCCCCTCCTCCCTGGTCTGCCACACCTACCTCCTTAAAGAAACACCATAAACAGACGCCCCTAAAGAAGTAACCCAAAAGATCCAGGAGACAACTGAGTCACAGAGATGCCGCAAGTTACTTCGTAAGTCTAAGAAGCGTAAATAAATGAAACGGACAACATGAAGGAGCTGTCGAAGCCAATTCAATACACAATGTTTTATGTAAATATGATAGGAAGCCCGAGTGAAAAAGAGTACAGTATTTACACTGAACTACAGATGGTCGAAAGGCTGGGTTTAAAAGCAGATGCTCGACACTGTAAACACATACACCTGACTGTGAAACTAATTAGCTGGTAACGCCATACCTTTGTCACATAATGGTCAAGTTTTCATGACAAAGATCTTGCAGCGTTACGTAAATACAGCACACTCACCTGTCATTACCCACCTGTCAGACGACAGCATACACCTGTCATTACCCACCTGTCAGACGACAGCATACACCTGTCATTACCCACCTGTCAGACGACATCATACACCTGTCATTACCACCAGACCGAAGCACTCTGTGTATGTAGTGTAACCTTGAGGCTGTGTTGACACTCACAGTACACAGCTGCAACACTCACCAAGTTAACAACACTGCCAGTACTTAGTGGCTGGAAATACTATTCTGGAGCGACCTCATTCATCCCTATTGCCTGTCGTCCCTCACAACACCTACACACCCATCCAGTAGATATACACACACCAGCATGTAGGTATACACACACACACACCATCATGTAGGTATACACACACACACCATCATGTAGGTATACACACACACACACCATCATGTAGGTATACACACACACACACACCTCATGTAGGTATACACACACACACACCAGCATGTAGGTACACACACACACACACACACACACACACACACACACACACACACACACACACACACACACACACACACCAGCATGTAGGTATACACACACACACACCAGCATGTAGGTATACACACACACACACCAGCATGTAGGTATACACACACACACACCATCCACCACACTCACCACCTCCCTCCACCGTTCTACCCAACAATTCTGGCCTTTGACATTCCAGCATAAACAGATGTAAATTTTCTTTATTTTCCCCAAGAAATTAGCGGAGACATTGGGTGGTGTTGCATGGGAGACAGAGCTCCCTTATCCCCGGCCTGATTGGTGCTGACAGCACATCTTCTCTATGCAAATGTTCGCCGCTCCTGTCTTCCCAGCTTTAGTTTAGGTGGGACGGCAGTGGCTGATAAGGGTGCCTCGCTTCTTGTCACCACGGTACACCCCAGCCACCACGGTACACCCCAGCCACCACGGTACACCCCAGCCACCACGGTACACCCCAGCCACCACGGTACACCCCAGCCACTACGGTACACCCCAGCCACTACGGTACACCCCAGCCACCACGGTACACCCCAGCCACCATGGTACACCCCTGCCACTACGGTACACCCCAGCCACCACAGAACACCCCAGCCACTACGGTACACACCAACCACTACGGTACACCCCAGCCACCACGGTACACACCAGCCACTACGGTACACCCCAGCCACTACGGTACACCCCAGCCACCATGGTACACCCCAGCCACTACGGTACACCCCAGCCACCACGGTACACACCAGCCACTACGGTACACCCCAGCCACTACGGTACACCCCAGCCACCACGGTACACACCAGCCACTACGGTACACCCCAGCCACTACGGTACACCCCAGCCACCACGGTACACCCCAGCCACTACGGTACACCCCAGCCACCACGGTACACCCCAGCCACCACGGTACACCCCAGCCACTACGGTACATACCAGCCACCACGGTACACCCCTGCCACCACGGTACACACCAGCCACTACGGTACACCCCAGCCACCACGGTACACCCCAGCCTCCACGGTACACCCCAGCCACCACGGTACACCCCAGCCACCACGGTACACCCCAGCCACCACGGTACACCACAGCCACCACGGTACACCCCAGCCACCACGGTACACCCCAGCCACCACGGTACACCCCAGCCACCACGGTACACCCCAGCCACTACGGTACACCCCAGCCACTACGGTACACCCCTGCCACTACGGTACACCCCAGCCACCACGGTACACCCCAGCCACTACGGTACACACCAGCCACCACGGTACACACCAGCCACCACGGTACACCCCAGCCACCACGGTACACCCCAGCCACTACGGTACACCCAAGCCACCACGGTACACACCAGCCACCACGGTACACACCAGCCACCACGGTACACCCCAGCCACCACGGTACACACCAGCCACCACGGTACACACCAGCCACCACGGTACACCCCAGCCACCACGGTACACCCAAGCCACTACGGTACACCCCAGCCACCACGGTACACACCAGCCACCTCGGTACACACCAGCCACCACGGTACACACCAGCTACTAGTTGGGATGATGAGGGGTGAGTGGGGATGGTGAGGGGTGAGTGGGGATGGTGAGGGGTGAGTGGGGATGGTGAGGGGTGAGTGGGGATGGTGAGGGGTGAGTGGGGATGGTGAGGGGTGAGTGGGGATGGTGAAGGGTGAGTGGGGATGGTGAGGGGTGAGTGGGGATGGTGAAGGTGAGTGGGGATGGTGAGGGGTGAGTGGGGATGGTGAGGGGTGAGTGGGGATGGTGAGGGGTGAGTGGGGATGGTGAGGGTGAGTGGGGATGGTGAGGGGTGAGTGGGGATGGTGAGGGGTGAGTGGGGATGGTGAAGGGTGAGTGGGGATGGTGAGGGGTGAGTGGGGATGGTGAGGGGTGCGTGGGGATGGTGAGAG
>WNGS01166011.1:10781345-10784151 GCA_020271785.1 Procambarus virginalis | reverse complement strand
TTTTTAGGATTTCACTATTTCTTTGTCATCCTCCGTGTATGAACCTTCACTTGTACGAATAGGTCCAATACTGGCAGTGTTTTTGCTTTTGATTTCGCATATGTGAAAAGTATTTTGGATTTTTCTTTATTTCCTGAATTGCTTTCTGTTCTAACTGCCTTTCTTCAGTTTGATATGAGTGTTTCAATTTCCGCTCGATTTCTTCAATCTCCCTATTTAAATTATTCCTTCTTTGACGGGAAATTCTGTCTGTATAAGCAGTTCCGTTATTTTTTCCTGTGTTTATAGTGTCGTCTGCGTTCTCTTTCTACGTTGGATCTCTTTCTGGCTTTCCTCAAAGGAACATGTTTCACACAGACTTCATATGCTTCCAAAGTCAGTTTTTCTATTCCTTCTGTAGGACTTGTATTACTTAGAACAGTTTCCCATGGAATGTTTGTAAGTTCCCTGTTTATTATCTCCCAGTCTATCCTTTTATCATTAAAATTGAATTTACTGAATAGCCCCTCTCGCTTTATCAACGTTTTAAGTCTATTCTGAGTATTGGTGGTCGTTTGCACTTCAATGAGCTTGTGATCTGAGTATGTGGTATCTGATATCGTAATGTCTCTGATGATGTCTTCATTGTTCGTAAAGACCAGATCTAGAATATTTTCATTTCTCGTTGGCTCCGATATCTGCTGATTGAGTGAAAATTTGTCACAGAATCTAAGTAGTTCTCTAATCTGTGGTTGGTTAGGTCCGATAGATTTCCTAGTATAATATTATTATTTGCTATTCTCCACCTGAGACTAGGCAAGTTGAAGTCACCTAGGAAGATAATATCAGGTATCGGGTTCTCCAAATTATCAAGGCTATTCTCTATTTTGTTTATCTGTTCTGTGAATTCCTCAGCCGTTGCATCTGGCGGTTTGTATATTAGAATAATCACTAAATTTATTTTCTCTATTTTTAATCCCAGTACCTCTACCACCGCATTTGTAACGTTAAGGAGTTCCGAGCATACAAGGTCTTCCCTAATATACAGACCCACTCCTCCATGTGACCTAATTTTCCTATCACACCTGTATAGGTTATATCCTGGAATCCAGATCTCACTGTCTAAGAATTCCCCTGCATGGGTTTCTGTGAAAGCTACAAATACTGCATTTGACTCCGTGAGGAGACCATTTATGAACTGTACTTTGTTGTTTGTTCTTGTTTTCAGTCCTTGTATGTTGGCAAAGATGAATGAGGTTACTCTATTAGTGATAGTTTGACTGGGAGACTTTTTCGGCAAGCCCATTATGCGTGGACATATTGAGTTTGTTCTGACCAGTGCTGATTGTTGTAGGGCAGTTGCCTGTTGTAGTTGTAGTTCCCTTTGGGTGTGTAAATGTATCTGTAATTCTGGAATGCAAGTGGATCTGGCATCCAGTTCCATACATTCTCTATGCTCCTCCTTTTGAATTCTCTTTCGGTTTGGTATAAAAAATTTATCGAGTTTCCTCCAAATTCATTATCTTGCTTGCCACTCTTTATGTAGCATTCCGTGCCTTTCACGTGAAAGTATGGGCAGCTGAGGTCATAGCATTTTCTGTCCTCCAGTGAGGTTTGGCACATGTCAGGATGGAAAAACCTATATATTGATCCAAATCGACACTCACCTTTCCTAAGAATATTTAAACATTTTTTGGGATGTTGGTAACTGTATTCTAATCCTTTCTTATTACCAGCATATCTATGTCTGCATATGCCCTTTGCATAGGTCTGTCCTTCTGGTCTGACTCGCTCTATCGGGAACCGTTGTGGTGTCTGTACTTATCGAGCTGTCAGTGCTGTCTGTTACACTTTCTAGTTTACTGTCATCTACATCCGGGTCTACTAAGTCAGAGTTTACAACTTCCTGAGTTTCAGCTTCAGTTTCATCCCTGACTATAGCCTCCGCCCCTGGTATATTAGAATTGTTGTTGTTCCTTTCCCACTCCTTCTGGATGGCTGGTAGGCTTTTAATGAACGATGTTTTCCGTTCATGCGTCATGTTATCTAGAAGGTTTTTTAGGATATTCCAACCTGGCAGGTCATGTTTACACACCCAGAGCAAGTGGCCAGCTCTCAGTGCCGTGGTGTTACTCACTCCTGTACAAGCCGAATGAAATCTATTGTTACAAATATAACATTCAACTCCCGTTGCCTTCGACTTTAAGGAGTTGTTACAATGGCCACAAATTTGTTTATTTACTCCCATTTTGCTTTGTTTTGTTGTATATATCTATATATTTATAATATTATATGTATACCGTATATTTGTAATAATATATATGTTTATTTGTTCTACTGTATGGTCAGTACTTATCGCACGGTCGAGGGTGAGGTTATCTTGAGGTAATCTTGAGATGATTTCGGGACTTAAGTGTCCCGGCGGCCGGTCATCGACCAGGCCTCCACCCCCAGGAAGCAGCCCGTGACAGCTGACTAACGCCCAGGTACCTATTTTACTGCTAGGCAACAGGGGCATAGGGTGAAAGAAACTTTGCCCATTGTTTCTCGCCGGCGCCCGGGATCGAACCCAGGACCACAAGATCACAAGTCCAGTGTGCTGTCCGCTCGGCCGTGAGGCTCCCAGAGACTGTACAGTTGACACGTTGTTGTCCAGGCCGCGGCTGGAGGGCGTCAGTTGCCAGTTACTTGGGTTATAACACTGATATATTAATGTGGTGAATGTGGCCCCAGGTTGTAGTAAAACAATGGTGGTGACCTGCGCACCGTGGCCGGCTGTTACCGTACCTTGTGGGGCCGGCTGATGCATCTGGCTGCCACATTTGTC
>WNGS01166011.1:10761345-10778845 GCA_020271785.1 Procambarus virginalis | reverse complement strand
TCACAGCTCCTTGTCCTCATATCCCAGCTCCTTGTCCTCATATCCCAGCTCCTTGTCTTTATATCCCAGCTCCTTGCCCTCATATCCCAGCTCCTTGTCCTTATATCCGTACTTATATCTAAGTACGCAATAAAGTTTATTGAACATTTCGCTTGATAAAAGTTTTCCCTGAGCTCAGGCAGGAGAGATACATAATAATTTACACTTGAAAAATATTAGAGGGACTGGTTCCAAGTCTGCTCCCGAAATAACACCACACGAGACCAGAAGGCATGGCAGGATGTGCAAAACAGCCCCATTGACAAGCAGAGGTGCAATAAGTACGCCGAGAGAGAACTTTATCAAAATCAAGGGCCCAAGGCATTACAACACTCTCCCGTTACACATGAAGGACAATACTGGCCGGCCTCTCACAGTGTTCAAAATATATCTTCATAAACACCTTGAAATCGGCAAGTCTATTATAATTACCTGAGCTCAGATCCATCCTCCAAAAATGTTAGAATATATAGCAACTATTAACCGTTGCAGTCCATACAGTCCACATTCTCTTCTACAAATAATGAAGGGGCACTAAAGAAGACAAAGAAGACCAAACTTAAACATTCCTAACCTCTACTACAGGAGGGTGGTTGACTAGAGGGTGACTTACTAGGGGGGTGACTTACTAGGGGGGTGACTTACTGGAGGGTGACTTACTAGGAGGGTGACTTACTAGGAGGGTGACTTACTAGGAGGGTGACTTACTGGAGGGTGACTTACTGGAGGGTGACTTACTAGGAGGGTGACTTACTAGGAGGGTGACTTACTAGGAGGGTGACTTACTAGGAGGGTGACTTACTGGAGGGTGACTTACTATTAGGGTGACTTACTAGGAGGGTGACTTACTGGAGGGTGACTTACTAGGAGGGTGACTTACTAGGAGGGTGACTTACTGGAGGGTGACTTACTAGGAGGGTGACTTACTAGGAGGGTGACTTACTGGAGGGTGACTTACTAGGAGGGTGACTTACTATTAGGGTGACTTACTAGGAGGGTGACTTACTGGAGGGTGACTTACTAGGAGGGTGACTTACTAGGAGGGTGACTTACTGGAGGGTGACTTACTAGGAGGGTGACTTACTGGAGGGTGACTTACTAGGAGGGTGACTTACTAGGAGGGTGACTTACTAGGAGGGTGACTTACTGGAGGGTGACTTACTGGAGGGTGACTTACTATTAGGGTGACTTACTAGGAGGGTGACTTACTGGAGGGTGACTTACTAGGAGGGTGACTTACTAGGAGGGTGACTTACTGGAGGGTGACTTACTAGGAGGGTGACTTACTAGGAGGGTGACTTACTAGGAGGGTGACTTACTGGAGGGTGACTTACTATTAGGGTGACTTACTAGGAGGGTGACTTACTAGGAGGGTGACTTACTAGGAGGGTGACTTACTGGAGGGTGACTTACTATTAGGGTGACTTACTAGGAGGGTGACTTACTAGGAGGGTGACTTACTAGGAGGGTGACTTACTGGAGGGTGACTTACTAGGAGGGTGACTTACTAGGAGGGTGACTTACTGGAGGGTGACTTACTGGAGGGTGACTTACTAGGAGGGTGACTTACTAGGAGGGTGACTTACTGGAGGGTGACTTACTAGGAGGGTGACTTACTAGGAGGGTGACTTACTAGGAGGGTGACTTACTAGGAGGGTGACTTACTAGGAGGGTGACTTACTGGAGGGTGACTTACTATTAGGGTGACTACTAGGAGGGTGACTTACTGGAGGGTGACTTACTAGGAGGGTGACTTACTAGGAGGGTGACTTACTGGAGGGTGACTTACTAGGAGGGTGACTTACTAGAGGGGAACTGTCCACTAGAGCAGGGCCTCCATGCCCATACAAGCCAGGGAATGAACACAACAATACATAATATAATATAGTGTGGTTTCATTGACCGTGGTGCATAGTCAACATTCTTGGCAGGATCCAGCTACCTCTTGATCAATGATGAAATATACAGCGTGAATACGTAGCGAGCAATATTACAAGGAGTAAGTGAAGAACAGGTATACATGATGCACGAGTTCTGCCAGCTGGCGGCCACACCACACACTTCCCAGGGAGTGACGCCCTTCTTTGTTGGCTACAGTGGGGGAATGTTGAGTAAATAGAGTGCACTACAGCCAGCGTTGTGAAGGGGAGTTTATGGTGTAGGGGAGTGTAGAGGGGAGGAGTGTAGTGTAGAGGGAGTGTAGTATAGAGGGAGTGTAGTGTAGAGGGAGTGTAGTGTAGGGGGAGTGTAGTGTAGTGGGAGTGTAGAGTGGCGGAGTGTAAATGTATACGAAACAAATACAAATGATGAGGCTCAAGTACAAATTTATATGGTATATGTATATATATATAAAATATACCAACACAAGCACAGCTGGAGTGTGGAATACACAGGAGTCCCCAAAACTCACAGCAAAGAGAGTGGAGTACACAGGAGTCCCCAAAACTCACAGCAAGAGAGTGGAATACACAGGAGTCCCCAACACTCACAGCAAGAGAGTGGAATACACAGGAGTCCCCAACACTCACAGCTAGAGAGTGAATACACAGGAGTCCCCAACACTCACAGCTAGAGAGTGAATACACAGGACTCCCCAACACTCACAGCAAGAGAGTGGAATACACAGGACTCCCCAACATATGTTACATCACAATAGCAAGAAGAGCCGCAGCAGCTGTCACAAACATCAAGGTGTTAGGGCAAGTGAAGAGAATTGAAAGGTCAATGATTTAATAAAGAACAAAATTTTCCACTGAAATGTTCATAATTCATCATAATTGAATGCATACTTTTACATAAATGTAATTGTATAATTTCTATGATACGAGATTGTCGAGTGTTAATCACAAACACATACTGACCCTGCTGCCAACGCTGGGCTATTATATATCTATATCTATATCCATTGTATATTTAACTGCAACACAGAACAAATAAAAAATACATCAAGAGAAAGCGAGCGCAAATCGAGCCAAACGAACGGCTCCCGACAGTCAGGGATTAAAACTCAAAAATCAATTCAACGGTATTCAGTTTCACGCTTGCTACCTAATGAAAAGCCGACCGTTATCGGGTTTTTCTGTGACGAGCAGAGAAATTGTGGTATAGTGTGGTGATGGTGAGGCTGTATTGATGGTGAGTGTTGTGGCGATGGTGATCTGGTATGATGAGGTCCATGATGATTATTCATAGATATTGATGGTAAACTGGTTGTGATGATGATAATGACCAAACCACTCATCAGAAGATGGAGAGACGACGACGTTTCGGTCCATCGTGATTATGACGTGGTGTTGGTGAGGTGTCGTTGACGATGGTGTAGCAATGGTGATATGGTTGTGATGGTGGAGTGATCAGATAATAGTTAAAAGGGAGTATACTCATCATGAACATATATGTTTATTATGGCCAAAGTATGATAGGCAGAATTATTTTGACAATACAGCAGAAATCAATGTGTAATGTTTTTACTAATTAATAAGACTTTTTAAATTAAGTTTTTAGAACATTTTCAAGGTGATTGGCTTGTTTAGTGCCAACCTTGACTCAGTCATACTGACCACGTACACAAGACCAATTACTGGAAAAATTGTGTAAACTAGCCCAAGGCGTCTGGCCTCCAATATCAGAAATAAAGACACATTTCCATATATATATATATATATATATATATATATATATATATATATATATATATATATATATATATATATATATATATATATATATATATATATATATATGTCTGGCTGGAAGAAGGGGGACCCACAGCCTCGGAGGAAACCAGTCATAACGCATTAGAGGGAATGTTTAGATTCCCTCCAATACAGTTTCTGTGTGCTTTTCTCCTACCACCAGGTCATTATATATTATATATTATATATACATATGAGAGAAAATGCAGGGCCGAGTATAACATTTGAGAGCGAGACATAACAAGAGGAGGAGAGGGCGGGAGTGGAAAAAGTAGAGGAGGAAGGCAGGAGTGTGAGAGTAAGAGGGGAGAGGAGGAAACTTGAGATAACATAATAAAGACAAGAGAGAGGGGCAGTAATTAAAGACGTCAGCACCGGTGTCAAGTGACAGACGATGTCACTCACACACTCCACACAACTTCCTGTATATCGACGACTGTGAACAAGTCCCCCCCCCCCCTCGGGGTAATGAATGGTTCGAGTATAACCAAGTCAGAAGTAACTTAATGGTCGCCCACACGGGGTAATGGTGTGGTCGCCCACACGGGTAATGGTGTGGTCGCCCACACGGGGTAATGGTGTGGGCGACTTCCTGGTTAACTTTCAGTACGACTCAAAGTAAACCAGACATTTTGCTTGGGTTAATATTTACTCCTCAGATCAGGTATAGTTTGGTTAAATAACTGACATAGAAAGCATTCCGACAGTTGTTTAACTTGGAGGTTCCCAATTATTGTATGAGAGGCGTCAAGGTTTGGTGACCAATCCCACACCAGGTCATAAGTCAAACACAAGTGCAAACTGACCACAACACCACATGGTCTCAACATACATCAGATAATGGTATGAGTACAACACAAAGACTCGGTCCATAGTTAGGTATAAATTTTGTATTAAATCGATCAAACTGCTTAAGCCTGCTTGATACCTGGTTGATGGGGTTCTGGTAGTTCTTCTACTCCCCAAGCCCGGCCCGAGGCCAGGCTCGACTTGTGAAAGTTTGGTCCACCAGGCTGCTGCTTGGAGCGGCCCGCAGGCCCACATACCCACCACAGCCCGGCTGGTCCGGAACTTCTCTTAGAAAACAGTCCAGTTTTGATAAAAAAATAAAGAGGCAGCAAGCATCGTAAAATATTGAATTCCAAGTTCATCGAGGAAAATGTTAACTCCGTCGTCGTCGGATCTTTAAAGTTTACATTTTTCGCTAAAATTAATATCATATTTGAATATTTATCTCGTCAACACAAGGTCAAGAATGTTTACGACTACGAGTATAAAGGGCCAGCACCCCCCCCCCCCACCCTCCATGCCGGTGGTGTGTGTGTGTGTGTGGGGGGGGGGGGGTGCTGGCCCACACTGTCACTCTCCCACCCAGTGTGAAGTGCCAGTACTGTCACTCTCCCACCCAGTGTGAAGTGCCAGTACTGCACCGTGTCCACCTGTGGAGTGCCAGTTCTTCACTGCTCCACCTGTGGAGCGCCAGTTCTTCACTGCATCACTGCTCCACCTGTGGAGTGCCAGTTCTTCACTGCGTCACTGCTCCACCTGTGGAGCGCCAGTTCTTCACTGCGTCACTGCTTCACCTGTGGAGTGCCAGTTCTTCACTGCGTCACTGCTCCACCTGTGGAGTGCCAGTTCTTCACTGCGTCACTGCTCCACCTGTGGAGTGCCAGTTCTTCACTGCGTCACTGCTCCACCTGTGGAGTGCCAGTTCTTCACTGCGTCACTGCTCCACCTGTGGAGTGCCAGTTCTTCACTGCGTCACTGTTCCACCTGTGGAGCGCCAGTTCTTCACTGCGTCACTGCTTCACCTGTGGAGTGCCAGTTCTTCACTGCGTCACTGCTCCACCTGTGGAGCGCCAGTTCTTCACTGCATCACTGCTCCACCTGTGGAGTGCCAGTTCTTCACTGCGTCACTGCTCCACCTGTGGAGTGCCAGTTCTTCTCTGCGTCACTGCTCCACTTGTGAAGTGTCAGCATTAATTCACTGCTGCTGTAGTCAACCGGTCGACGCCGGAACGAGCAAAGCAAACTTTGCAAGTATCAAAAATCTTTGATGCATTTCGTGCAAAAATAGGACGGGGCTTCCACGTGAACAACACTGAACTGTGTATTGGCTTCAACACCGGATTTTACGCGTCCTCGCATTTAAAAAAGGTAAAAAATGAAACTTGAAATTCCATTGCAACATACAAATATTTGCCAGTTGTAAAAACAGAATATATTTTCTAGGAAACTATTATTTTGATCGCTCTTGACATGCGTGGTGGCAGATAATACTGTGTACAACACTGTCGCTTTGGCATTATGGTCCTTATATTATAGTCAACAGAAACATGGTTCTTGTCCACAGTAACAGAAGATACAACTCACCATGTACGACAAGGGAAACAAAACTTGCTCATGAAAAATCTCCCGACTCCACAAACAGAAAGACTTAATGACTATTAGATGTTCCCCATAAGGGAATGTCATCCTCAACGATCTCAATATATAGGTAAGACCCCCAACGATTTCAATATATAGGTAAGACCCCCAACGATTTCAATAAATAAGCAAGGCAACATCTCTTTTTAAAGGTACAATTTTAACTTTCAGATTAAAGTAATCCACATTTACACAGGCCTTGGTTAACTGTCAGTTTAGAATGACCTATCACTCTGTTCACCTATGAATCAACTCCTCAAAAGGTGTCCCATCTCAACTTTAGAAACTGTCGCCGCAACATTACGTTTATTCTGTAAGTGATTGTTATTTGCATGAATGAATTCAAATTAGCAATTTGGTCGTGAAACTTAACGTTGCAGCTTAGGAACATTTGTGTTTGTGTTCAAAGCTTAAATAAGGCTCGGTGTTTATGTGTACTCTGTTGGCAGCTTTCCTCTACTGTTCCTCAACGACAATCTTTGAACTGTTGTTAATGAGTCTCTACTTGTAAGAATATTCCTAAATTATAATACATTTTATGGGTTGTCTGCCCACTACAGTAATGGGTTGCCTGCCCACTACAGTAATGGGCTGCCTGTCCACTACAGTAATGGGCTGCCTGCCCACTACAGTAATGGGCTGCCTGTCCACTACAGTAATGGGTTGCCTGTCCACTACAGTAATGGGTTGCCTGCCCACTACAGTAATGGGTTGCCTGTCCACTACAGTAATGGGTTGTCTGCCCACTACAGTAATGGGTTGCCTGTCCACTACAGTAATGGGTTGCCTGTCCACTACAGTAATGGGTTGCC
The DNA here is from genome assembly GCA_020271785.1 of Procambarus virginalis. Taxonomy (NCBI): domain Eukaryota; kingdom Metazoa; phylum Arthropoda; class Malacostraca; order Decapoda; family Cambaridae; genus Procambarus; species Procambarus virginalis. Next base: position 10,771,872 of record WNGS01166011.1, on the reverse strand, counting down.
TGTCCACTACAGTAATGGGTTGCCTGTCCACTACAGTAATGGGTTGCCTGCCCACTACAGTAATGGGTTGCCTGTCCACTACAGTAATGGGTTGTCTGCCCACTACAGTAATGGGTTGCCTGTCCACTACAGTAATGGGTTGCCTGTCCACTACAGTAATGGGTTGCCTGCCCACTACAGTAATGGGTTGCCTGTCCACTACAGCAATGGGTTGCCTGTCCACTACAGTAATGGGCTGCCTGTCCACTACAGTAATGGGTTGTCTGCCCACTACAGTAATGGGTTGTCTGTCCACTACAGTAATGGGTTGTCTGCCCACTACAGTAATGGGTTGCCTGTCCACTACAGTAATGGGTTGCCTGCCCACTACAGTAATGGGCTGCCTGTCCACTACAGTAATGCAACCCGTCCTCGCAAATTCGTATAGTCAATATTGACTTATTAAATATGTGCATAGGTGATATACTTAACGTAATAGTTTCCCTTGAAAAGCTTCATAGAAAGCACCGACCTTACCTAACCTACTTAGTTAAGATATGCATCTTATTGCTTCGTAATTACAATTATTACCTAACCTATACCTATAATAAGTTAAGTAACAATTGCAATTACGAAGCTATAAGATGCTTATTTTAACATACTAAGTAGGTTTGGTAAGGTCGGTGTTTTCTATGAAGCTTTTCAAGGGAAACTATTATGTTTAGTATGTCACCTATGCACGTAACTAATAAGTCAATATTGACTATACGAATTTGCGAGGACGGGCTGCAACATGGGTTGCCTGTCCACTACAGTAATGGGCTGCCTGTCCACTGCAGTAATGGGCTGCCTGTCCACTACAGTAATGGGTTGCCTGTCCACTACAGTAATGGGCTGCCTGTCCACTGCAGTAATGGGCTGCCTGTCCACTACAGTAATGGGCTGCCTCTCCACTACAGTAATGGGTTGCCTCTCCACTACAGTAATGGGCTACCTGTCCACTACAGTAATGGGCTGCCTCTCCACTACAGTAATGGGCTGCCTCTCCACTACAGTAATGGGCTACCTGTCCACTACAGTAATGGGCTGCCTCTCCACTACAGTAATGGGCTGCCTCTCCACTACAGTAATGGGCTGCCTCTCCACTACAGTAATGGGCTGCCTCTCCACTACAGTAATGGGCTGCCTGTCCACTACAGTAATGGGCTGCCTCTCCACTACAGTAATGGGCTGCCTGTCCACTACAGTAATGGGCTGCCTGTCCACTACAGTAATGGGCTGCCTCTCCACTACAGTAATGGGCTGCCTGTCCACTACAGTAATGGGCTGCCTCTCCACTACAGTAATGGGCTGCCTGTCCACTACAGTAATGGGCTGCCTGTCCACTACAGTAATGGGCTGCCTGTCCACTACAGTAATGGGTTGCCTGCCCACTACAGTAATGGGTTGCCTGTCCACTACAGTAATGGGCTGCCTGTCTACTACAGTAATGGGTTGCCTGTCCACTACAGTAATGGGTTGCCTGTCCACTACAGTAATGGGCTGCCTGTCCACTACAGTAATGGGTTGCCTGTCCACTACAGTAATGGGCTACCTGTCCACTACAGTAATGGGTTGCCTGTCCACTACAGTAATGGGTTGCCTGTCCACTACAGTAATGGGTTGCCTGTCCACTACAGTAATGGGCTGCCTGTCCACTACAGTAATGGGCTGCCTGTCCACTACAGTAATGGGCTGCCTGCAATCTACCATAACACTCACGCCTTTGTTACATTTAAATAGTAATAACTTAATAACAAATAATTACAGGTATTCATTTTTATTTTGAATAAATTTTCTGATATAGCTGACATACTGTATTCTGGACGACGCTCTCCCGGACACCTCACTCTGTTCGTTGGTAAAATATATTTTTGCATCCTACAAAATGCCTCCATGAATATAATTTAGAGTAGTGCACTAGCAAATGCAATCTGATACGCTTGAGCGGTAGTGGGAGCTGCTGCTTGAGGGCCATTGATTGGTCCCTCATCAACGGGACCATGTGGAAAGATACAGTAGATACAGCTGTATAATATTCCTCCATCAGTTAGCTTCATCACTCAACACAATCATTCCGATGGTGATGGGGCGGGTAGTGTCTAGATGAGTGTGTTAAAGAGAGATCACTTGGCTCTGACTCTGGATGACTGATGTTCATGAAGAAACTAAAGAAACTATTGTTTCATAGTGTTGTGCCCAGTCCTTCCTCATGCAGACTGGGGACGGGCTCAGCGTGGACGAGCATGTATATATATCGCAATTTTCCTGTCCTGAGGCAGATTGTATTGTATCTATTAACAGCAAGAAAAATAAATAATTACCGGCAGGAAGATAGTGAAGGGTGTGTCTCACGATAATAGTGACTGGGGGACACTGCACGCAACACCTTGGTCAGCAGGTTGAGTACCTATGTGAGTGATGCATAATGACCAAGTCAGCAGCGCCCCCTGGAGCCACCCACCCCAGTGTGTACGACACAGCCTGACAGCACCACCAATATAAATGCTGGTGTTTCCCTAGGGCGCTGAACCGCCGTACATCACTACTGCTACTATAGGAATGAACTTAAAATAACGATATTAATCATCCGTCATCCCACGAAAGGCAAAAATACACAATAATGTGAACACAATGGTTGGTTGACTTGCAGTGTATAGTGTGACGGAGGAGACCCCAGCACACACGCTCACAAGCGCTATAACACATCACTCAGCTACGGCTACGCCTCAGTGGTGGAGGTATAATGATCCAAGTGTTGGGAATACCAAGAAGCATTATGGCCGGTAACAGCAACGAGCACGCGACACCTCACACATGCGGCGTACACTCTACATAAACATTTCCGCCGTGTTTCATGACAAGTGTTCATGAATTAAGAGTGTAGCAGGTAAACTCTCACCCAACACCCCAGAGTGCGATGACACTCTACTCCTGGGACGACATTTATGAACCTCTGGTCATAAGCTACACACATAATGGCAAGCCAGCCACTGCACCAGACTAACACCGCCTGCCACACCACTCCCTCACATCCCTCCAGCAAACACCGCCACCACCCCCTCCCCCCCTTCACCAAATTCTTGCATGCGCCCCTCCACTAGAAGTAAGCCACTCTCATACACTAGCCAAGCCGACCTCACGAGACAAGGTATAATGCGACTGGGAGTAGTGAAAACAGTGAACTAATCACAAAGTGACCTGCACATAAGGGATGAGTGTGTGTTTCCCCACACACATTTGCCCCCAAATATTTTGCTCTGTGGTGTGGAGCACAGCCACACTGAACAATAAATGTTACTTGCCTCTCTAATCATTACCTAATATTACTATAACTCCTGTTCCAGTCACATTCCACACAAAAAGGCCTCGTCAGAGACTGGGCCGTGGGGACGTTGATCCTGGGAACTCACGTCCCAACGCTTGGTTACTGACGCCCCCAGATACGCTCCCTGTACAGCAAGGTTCCAGCAGGAATATTTGACGCCCAGAGGTGTTGAGAATCACCTGCCATATTACTGGACATATACACTCACACATACAAACTATTTCCAATTAATGGAAGATGAGTGAAGCATGGTGAGTGGTGTGTGTAGGAGGCGGGAAGCCGGGCACACAATCTGTGATACTGGTCAAGTGGGTGAGGTGACCTGGCACTCTGGGACCAGGCCTGGGAGTGTGATGAAGGACAATTCAATTTATTAGGATTACAGAGGCACCACAATGCGACACCCTACACCACACTCCTACTACCTGGCAGAAAGATTAGAATTACTTCTTGCACATTTCTTCACTATTCCATGTAATGTACCAATTATACAATGTATGTATACAATGTATGTATGTGATGTAACTATATAACCTGAGCTTATAAAAGCATCTTAATCACCTTCAGTGGTTAAGTGCTTAATTGCACACTAGTTTCTCTATCAGCTATCTCACCCTGTCAGAGTAAAAGAGACAAATGTATATGTATGTATGTGTGTGTATATATGTATATGTATGTATATATGTATATGTATGTATATGTATGTATATGTGTGTGTATGTATATGTATGTATGTGTAAAGTATATGTAGAAGCTGATCAGAATTACATTTCACCTTTGTAAATGCACATTAATGACACTATGTAAAAGACACATCGCACACTTTATGTAAGGCATACGTAAATCTGTGTATCTATGTATTTACGTATGTAGGTTAGCTTAGCATTTTTAAAGCACTATACAATCACCTGTGGTTGATTGTTCAATAAAACCCTGAACTATATGTTTAACAAATCTCTCACCCTGTCCATGGAGGACAGAAGAAAATGCATATTTGCTGGTTAGCATTGTAAATTTGTGGCCACGTCTGTGGTAGAAATAATAATAATAATAATAATAATAATAATAATAATAATTTTGCCCGAAACGCATTGCGTAATAGTGGCTTTAGGCATTGTATGTACTAGCTCTATCTATAAATCGATCAACTTATGTAAAATCTCTCTATGTATGTACCTTTCCTGAATAAACATATTTATTTATTTATTTATTTATTTAATAATAATAATAATAATAATAATAATAATAATAATAATAAACCTTCCTCAGGACAGTGGCCGGGTCACCCCCTTAGGACAGTGGCCGGGGTCACCCCCTCAGGACAGTGGCCGGGGTCACCCCCTCAGGACAGTGGCCGGGGTCACCCCCTCAGGACAGTGGCCGGGGTCACCCCCTCAGGACAGTGGCCGGGGTCACCCCCTCAGGAGAGTGGCCGGGGTCACCCCCTCAGGACAGTGGTAAAAGTATACTTCAGAACGATGACGACAAAAGACCGTCAACAGAAAAAGTCGGTTTAAATATATAAGAATTTTCCACGAATCAGTTAGTGCGTCAGTGAGGAAAATTGAAATTTGCTAAAACAATCTAGATTTTCAAGGAGATACGAGCTACTTGTACAGGAACCAGACCTGTAATTTTAAGGCAATCATATACATGTTATGATACAAGCACACTCATTGATTATCAAATTACTGTATTTGACAACCATTTTATCTGCAATAAATTGATCTTGCAATAAGGCGATTTATCTGTTTTCTTGCCACACGTATAATTGCTCTGGCATTTATATCTTAACATGTCATGATTCGATGGTTATATAATAGACATTAATGAGAAAATCAATTAGAGTCATGTGGGTGATTCGAACCAGGAACATGGGTGCTCCTAAGCACACGCATTAAACCAGTAAAACCAGAGATATTAATGTAAATATTTAGGCACGGGGACTGTATTGAAAACATTACAAGTTTCGGTTATAAATACACGTTAAAGTCAAGGTTATCCTATATATTCGGGGCCTAATATGCTACGATATTATTATTATTATTATTATTATTATTATTATTATTATTATTATTATTATTATTATACACGACATGGCATTAATAACGTCCTCAGCCACGGCGATATTTGCTCCACACTCTCCCTTGTTTCGTGAGATAATCAGTGCAGGACAGTCATAGTGAGACACAACCATCGTGAGACACAACCATCGTGAGACACAACCATCGTGAGACACAACCATCGTGAGACACAACCATAGTGAGACACAACCATCGTGAGACACAACCATCGTGAGACACAACCATAGTGAGACACAACCATCGTGAGACACAACCATCGTGAGACACAACCATCGTGAGACACAACCATGGTGAGACACAACCATCGTGAGACACAACCATGGTGAGACACAACCATCGTGAGACACAACCATAGTGAGACAATCATCGTGAGACACAACCATAGTGAGACACAACCATCGTGAGACACAACCGTCGTGAAACACAACCATCGTGAGACACAACCATAGTGAGACACAACCATCGTGAGACACAACCATAGTGAGACACAACCGTCGTGAGACACAACCATCGTGAGACACAACCATAGTGAGACACAACCATCGTGAGACACAACCATCGTGAGACACAGCCATCGTGAGACACAACCATACTGAGACACAACCATCGTGAGACACAACCGTCGTGAGACACAACCATCGTGAGACACAACCATCGTGAGACACAACCATAGTGAGACACAACCATCGTGAGACACAACCATCGTGAGACACAACCGTCGTGAGACACAACCGTCGTGAGACACAACCATAGTGAGACACAACCATCGTGAGACACAACCATAGTGAGACACAACCATCGTGAGACACAACCATCGTGAGACACAACCATCGTGAGACACAACCGTCGTGAGACACAACCGTCGTGAGACACAACCATAGTGAGACACAACCATAGCGAGACACAACCATAGTGAGACACAACCATAGTGAGACACAACCATCGTGAGACACAACCATCGTGAGACACAACCATAGTGAGACACAACCATCGTGAGACACAACCGTCGTGAGACACAACCATCGTGAGACACAACCATAGTGAGACACAACCATCGTGAGACACAACCATCGTGAGACACAACCGTCGTGAGACACAACCATCGTGAGACACAACCATCGTGAGACACAACCATAGTGACACACAACCGTCGTGAGACACAACCATCGTGAGACACAACCATCGTGAGTCACAACCATAGTGAGACACAACCATCGTGAGACACAACCATCGTGAGACACAACCATGGTGAGACACAACCATCGTGAGACACAACCATCGTGAGACACAACCGTCGTGAGACACAACCATCGTGAGACACAACCATCGTGAGACACAACCGTCGTGAGACACAACCATCGTGAGACACAACCATAGTGAGACACAACCATCGTGAGACACAACCATCGTGAGACACAACCGTCGTGAGACACAACCATCGTGAGACACAACCATCGTGAGACACAACCATAGTGACACACAACCGTCGTGAGACACAACCATCGTGAGACACAACCATCGTGAGACACAACCATAGTGAGACACAACCATCGTGAGACACAACCATCGTGAGACACAGCCATGGTGAGACACAACCATCGTGAGACACAACCATCGTGAGACACAACCATCGTGAGACACAACCGTCGTGAGACACAACCATCGTGAGACACAACCATAGTGAGACACAACCATCGTGAGACACAACCATCGTGAGACACAACCGTCGTGAGACACAACTATCGTGAGACACAACCATCGTGAGACACAACCATAGTGAGACACAACCATCGTGAGACACAACCATCGTGAGACACAACCGTCGTGAGACACAACCATCGTGAGACACAACCATCGTGAGACACAACCATCGTGAGACACAACCATAGTGAGACACAACCGTCGTGAGACACAACCGTCGTGAGACACAACCATCGTGAGACACAACCATCGTGAGACACAACCATCGTGAGACACAACCGTCGTGAGACACAACCATCGTGAGACACAACCATCGTGAGATCCAATTATCTAATCCTAAAACTTATTTCAGACATTTCAAAGATTATAAAAAAAATATATATATACTTTAAACCATATTTTCCTGTTAATGTCCGCAGTAACAGCAGCAGCAGTAGCAGTAACAGCAGCAGCAGCAGCAGCAGTAACAGCAGCAGCAGCAGCAGTAACAGCAGCAGCAGCAGCAGCAGCAGTAACAGCAGCAGCAGCAGCAGTAACAGCAGCAGGAGCAGCAGCAGCAGCCGTAACAGCAGCAGCAGTAACAGCAGCAGCAGCAGTAACAGCAGTAGCAGCAGCAGTAATAGTAACAGCAGCAGCAGCAGCAGTAACAACAGTAGCAGCAGCAGCAGCAGCAGCCGTAACAGCAGTAGCAGCAGTAACAGCAGTAGCAGCAGCAGTAACAGCAGCAGCAGTAATAGTAACAGCAGCAGCAGCAGCAGCCGTAACAGCAGCAGCAGCAGCAGTAACAGCAGCAGCAGCAGCAGCAGCAGCAGCCGTAACAGCAGCAGCAGTAACAGCAGCAGCAGCAGCAATAACAGCAGCAGCAGTAACAGCAGCAGCAGCAGCCGTAACAGCAGCAGCAGTAACAGCAGCAGCAGCAGCCGTAACAGCAGCAGCAGTAACAGCAGCAGCAGCAGCAGTAACAGCAGCAGCAGTAACAGCAGCAGCAGCAGCAGTAACAGCAGCAGCAGCAGCAGTAACAGCAGCAGCAGTAACAGCAGCAGCAGCAGCAGCAGCAGTAACAGCAGCAGCAGCAGCAGCAGTAACAGCAGCAGCAGCAGCAGCCGTAACAGCAGCAGCAGTAACAGCAGCAGCAGCAGCAGCAGCAGTAACAGCAGCAGCAGCAGCAGCCGTAACAGCAACAGCAGCAGCAGCAGCAGCAGTAACAGCAGCAGCAGCAGCAGCAGTAACAGCAGCAGCAGCAGCAGTAACAGCAGCAGCAGCAGCAGCAGTAACAGCAGCAGCAGCAGCAGTAACAGCAGCAGCAGCAGCAGCAGTAACAGCAGCAGCAGTAACAGCAGCAGCAGTAACAGCAGCAGCAGCAGCAGTAACAGCAGCAGCAGCAGCAGCAGCAGCAGCAGTAACAGCAGCAGCAGCAGCAGTAACAGCAGCAGCAGCAGCCGTAACAGCAGCAGCAGTAACAGCAGCAGCAGCAGCAGCAGTAACAGCAGCAGCAGCAGCAGCAGCAGCAGCAGCAGTAACAGCAGCAGCAGCAGCAGCAGCAGGTGAAGACTGGGTGAAGCCCAACCAACAAGATGCGTGAGCTTAGCGCCCCGAGCCAGCACCGGAGACCCGACGGCTCCCGACCACCAAAGAGACGACCTCTCAAGGGAAGATGAGTTTGCTGATTACGTTAACTCAGGCTTAAAATGGACGTGTTTGGCTTTGTGATTTGTTGTTTTCTTGTGTGGCGAAAATTCCAGTACTGAATTTATCTGCCAATTGCGCCTTCTTCATTTTTTTAAATCTTTCCAGTTACTGCGCTTCCTTATGACATCTTACCCTGACAAGTTATAAAGGATCACTTCTGTTGTCAGAAGCATATAACTCTGTCTGCAATGTTGAGCACCCACTATTCATGCTCCAGTAAGCTTCGTGGTTGTTAGTGTAAACTGCTGCCCCCAGCAGAACCTCTTTCTTGATCAACTGATCCGTCTGTGAAGATGTGCGTCGTTGTAGGTCTTGAGATGGTTTCCATTTGTTGTTTTATAACTGCTTTGAGCCTCTGCGAGTCACATGCTGATTTTTTAACTGGTAATCCTTCAATGATAATCTTTAGACTCGATTCTTCCCATGGAGGAGACTGCTGAAAGTGTTGATATGGTCTATCAAAAGTCGCCAGGGAGCCAAAGTAGCGGAAGGAAGATCCACTGCGATATGGTACGAACAAGCCACTGGGTACTACTCTTTCGAGCCTGACAAAAAGATATCCAGAGACATTGCAGTAGCCATACACAGACTAAGACTTGGTTACAAGTGCGCTGGGAGGTAATAAACCAAATAGTTAAAGAGCATCATATCTGTGGAACAGAAGCAGAGGCGCCACTATTGCACTACTTACTGGAATGTGAAGCTACTGAAGCCCTGCGCATCAAACTAATCATTAATCCAACGACAGCAGCTGCATTAGATGCACATTCCACAGCCACTACAATAATTAGAAAAGCCGTTAAAGAATGGGACTCACTAGTGAACATTCTGCACCTACATCCGCCACCAAGATAATGCTATTAAAACACGACTAAACAGAAGCGAAAAAGAAACAGGGAAAAAGGAGGAAACCCCACCTCCATTTAAAACTTTGACCCAATATCAGAGTAACAAGGTTATCGCGAATAACCGAACTCAATTACGGGCTCACCATAGCCCGTGCTACATGGACATTTCGTTCTGAGTAGCTAAATCTAAAACAACAACAACAACAACAACATGTCAGAAGCGTTAGTTACAAAAGAGATGTAAGCTTGTCCTGGCCATGACAACCTCAACACTATGAGAAATCAACTACAGTATTTGCAAAATAGTAAAAAAGTTAATCAAAAGCTATAATCAAACGTGTTCTCAACACTATAACAACTATTGAGGGCCAGAAAATATATCTTTCAAGACTATATAATAATTTTAAGGTCCATCCTTCCCTGCCACGGCTCCAACACCAGCACCAACACTGGTGGCAAAAAGGCTCCCACATTCACCTTGTTGAAAAACTTAGAATCGAAGAGTGTAAGTATCTTCTGGGCAAGACTGGAGCCGGAGGGAGGGAGGGGCTTCATTCCGCTCACCGACTTTCTCATTTTCAACTCGACCTGGTGGTCCCGCGTCCGCGTCTTGTCACACCACCACACAAAAAACTTCTCGGGATTTCAAGAAACAAATCAGGAACTTGAAATATTTTCCAGATGATTTACGCTTGGGGCCCCGAGCCATGATATTGCTAAGAAACATTGATTGAATTCTGGATTCAATATATAATGTAAAATGGATGTCAAATAATTGCGAGAATAATGTTTACTTGTTTAATGTTATATTTAGGTACACCTGGATGTATGCAGCTACTCTAACCTATGAAGGGTTACA
>WNGS01166011.1:10723673-10737132 GCA_020271785.1 Procambarus virginalis | reverse complement strand
CCCAGAGCAACGGAGTTATAAAATGTACCTTTACATGTGGTATTTAATGATATTATAGTGATCACAATTCAGTAATCCAACATAAAACAACTAGATTGTTTATGTATAGGTACACAAAGTCATCAGAATAGAAGGCAACAGTGAACCAATAATGGAAATATAACTTCCACCAGAAACTTAGAGAGTGATTACAGTAGTGGAGCCCCTCGGGGGCTGAGACAGTCTTTGTTGGGGAGTTGTTGGAGAGGAAGAGGTATGGTGGTGGGATGGGGAAGGTGGGTGGTGGGGGAAGGGGGTGGTGGGGGAAGGTGGTGATGGGGGGGAGGTGGTGATGGGGGAGGGAAGGTGGTGATGGGGGGAAGGTGGTGGTGGGGGAAGACGACAGTTATGAACGAGAAGAGTGAAAAAGACACATCCGATCATAACTATTAATAATAATTATTAAGTTACTGCTAAATTACTTGAGTTATTAATATCGATCCCTCATTGTACTTATTATAGAATGTGACAGATTACATTGTACACCATAGCATATTCCTTTGAGTTATATTAAAATAGTACAGTAACTTGTAGGAATAACGGGACGCTGCTGCATGCTTCACGTGACACTGAGACTTTACATGACAAACTATTACAGATCCTGACATTACTCTGCACCATTAATCTTTGTGTGATAACAGCTGGTGTTGTGGTCGTGTAAACAGAACAATGCTGGAATCTTACTAAGATGTTTACATTTTGATACACTAGAGAGTCTATGGTAGAGTAGGTGAGTGCCAGGACTATGGCGAGGGTGAGTCGGGAACTCTTGGCATCAACGAGCCATAGTGGTGACAACGGTGATGGAGGAGGTGAGGGCAGGGACAGTCACCCTGCTCGCTGACGTTAATTGTCTCCACGTGATCGCCACTGTGGCACTCTGGAGTGAAGCAGCCGTGCTACTGCTGCAGTAGTGCCATGGTGGTGTTCCAGTAGTGCCAGTGGTGCTGCTCCATGTACCATTGGCTATCAGATTCAATTAATTTGTCGATATTATAGTTAGCAACTTCTCATGTAATGAAGTTCAATAACTCAGTATCTACTCCAACGTATGTACTGGTGTGTGTGTGTGTGTGTGTGTGTGTGTGTGTGTGTGTGTGTGTGTGTGTGTGTGTGTGTGTGTGTGTGTGTGTGTGTGTGTGTGTGTGTGTGTGTGTGTCTGACACAGACACAAAATAAACGTTTAGTGTTGGGTCGAAACTCCGCTGCCAATCAGATCAAAATCTCTAATATGTTCCTCTTGTGCCATCAGAAAAAAGTTGTGTAAAGAGCTTGATGGACGGGACCCAGACGACCATGTTCCTCTGTTTTTGGCGGCACCAGAACCATTAACGGAGGAAGTTCCTCAGTGTGTGGGTGTGGGGAGGGAGGCAGGAGTAGGAGGAATGGGGAGGGAGGTGGGGATGGGTGGGAAGAGGGACGGAAGGGGAGGGGGAGGGGATGAAAGTAGGCATGAAAAGGAGGGAGTTGAGGTGGTGAGAGGAAGGAGAGTGAGAAATAAAGAGAGAGAGAGAGGGGGGGGGGGGACCGGATTAAGATGTAATATACAATTTTAATATAATAAAGAAAATGATCAACACTAAAACTGAAGGAGAAGACCAGCTTCAATAATTACAAGAACTGTCAGTCTCACCAGGAAGAAACATCACTCCCAGTAAGTGAGGAAGAAGATTGTGCTCTTAATGACCAAGTTAATCGTCAAGTCTCCATCAAAGTTCTTCTAGTGAGAGATACTTGACCAGTGTGTCACACACTCAGGGGGAACTATACACTTATTACAGTGTGACCAAGACCACTGTTCAACAGGTCCCCAGTCATTACAAGTGCATAAATGAGGTCCCCACCAGATGGAAGAAAGCACCTTAAAGCGCCCCCGTTGGAAGAGACATTCTTGACATCAGCGTCACCCCTGTGTGTCTGGCGTCACTCCCGTGTGTCTGGCGTCACTCCCGTGTGTCTGGCGTCATCCCCGTGTGTCTGGCGTCACTCCCGTGTGTCTGGCGTCACTCCCGTGTGTCTGGCGTCACTCCCGTGTGTCTGGCGTCACCCCCGTGTGTCTGGCGTCACCCCCGTGTGTCTGGCGTCACTCCCGTGTGTCTGGCGTCACCCCCGTGTGTCCAGCGTCACCCCCGTGTGTCTGGCGTCACCCCCGTGTGTCTGGCGTCACTCCCGTGTGTCTGGCGTCACCCCCGTGTGTCCGGCGTCACCCCCGTGTGTCTGGCGTCACCCCCGTGTGTCTGGCGTCACCCCCGTGTGTCTGGCGTCACCCCCGTGTGTTTGGCGTCACCCCCGTGTGTCTGGCGTCACCCCCGTGTGTCCAGCGCCACCCCCGTGTGTCCAGCGCCACCCCCGTGTGTCTGGCGTCATCCCCGTGTGTCTGGCGTCACCCCCGTGTGTCTGGCGTCACCCCCGTGTGTCTGGCGTCACCCCCGTGTGTCTGGCGTCACCCCCGTGTGTCTGGCGTCACCCCCGTGTGTCTGGCGTCACCCCCGTGTGTCTGGCGTCACCCCCGTGTGTCTGGCGTCACCCCCGTGTGTCTGGCGTCACCCCCGTGTGTCTGGCGTCACCCCCGTGTGTCTGGCGTCACCCCCGTGTGTCTGGCGTCACCCCCGTGTGTTTGACGTCACCCCCGTGTGTCTGGCGTCATCCCCGTGTGTCTGGCGTCACCCGTAACAAGACTCTTCCATAGTGTTCTGGAGCGTTCTCTCCGTGTCTCTAATGTCCGTGACTCAGTGTAGTTTCATTTGTATCTCCTCCGTGCCGGCTAAACGCCTCGGTTCGTGTTGCTAATGACTGATGTTCGTGTTTGTGACCTGACTGCGTCTCTCCCCGCCAGCCCGGGTACCACCGTGGCGATGGTGCTTTGTTCATGAAGCTAATCTCCCTTGTGTGTGCGGCTGTTACAGAAAAACGTAATCACTGTGGCCTGCTTCTTTATGTGGCTGACAAGAGGGGAAATGAACATGTACCGGACCTGCCATGTTGGCGAAGAGTGTTAATATTCATAGTATATACAAGGGGAATAATGCATAAACTGCGACGATGAATTTCTTGTGGCAATTAGAGAAGTGAGGTGTGTTATGACAACACGGCTTCGTTTGGGCGAAGTCACGCAGTCTAGTTAGACGGTTGTATATTGTCCACCAACACCAGGGGCTTCACGACCCCCTACACCAACACCCAGGGCTTCACGACCCCCTACACCAACACCCAGGGCTTCACGACCCCCTACACCAACACCCGGGGCTTCACGACCCCCTACACCAACACCCGGGGCTTCACGACCCCCTACACCAACACCCAGGGCTTCACGACCCCCTACACCAACACCCAGGGCTTCACGACCCCCCTACACCAACACCGGGGCTTCACGACCCCCTACACCAACACCCAGGGCTTCACGACCCCCTACACCAACACCCAGGGCTTCACGACCCCTACACCAACACCCAGGGCTTCACGACCCCCCTACACCAACACCCGGGGCTTCACGACCCCCTACACCAACACCCAGGGCTTCACGACCCCCTACACCAACACCCAGGGCTTCACGACCCCCTACACCAACACCCAGGGCTTCACGACCCCCTACACCAACACCCGGGGCTTCACGACCCCCTACACCAACACCCAGGGCTTCACGACCCCCTACACCAACACCCAGGGCTTCACGACCCCCCTACACCAACACCAGGGGCTTCACGACCTCCACAGCACTACACTGCGGATGTGTATGCGGACAATTAATTAAAGGGTAATGGTGTGGTGGTGCCGCTGTGGGGGGGGGGGTGTTGAGCTGCTATTTGACTGTGGGAGGGAGGGAGGGAGGGAGGGTTGGTGGGGTGGGGGATTGTTGGGTAGGGAGGAGGGGTTGTAGGACAGAAAAGGTTGTAGCATGCAAACTGCCCCCCCCCCCTCGCCACACACCATCACACAATACACAAACACGCACAACCACACCCATATATACAGCAAGACAGCCAAACACACCAACCATTCTGCTGCTTCCCGACCTGACAGCCCTCCCTGCTGGCTGTCTCACCAGCACCAGGTGCAAGGTGCAAGGTGCGCCAGTTCTCGCCAGCCTTCCCAACCTCAACAGAGTGTGCCCTAACCTAACCAACCAGAGAACCCTCGGACATAAACTTGTAGACACGTTGGTTCTCAGTAGTCAGGAGATGGTGTAAGCAACCAGGCCGCTCAACTAATACGTCACAATGTGTACGTTATGGCCCCAACGACACAAGCTCCCACAGACCACAGAGGGGACTACAAGCTCCCACAGACCACAGAGGGGACCACAAGCTCCCACAGGCCACAGAGGGGACCACAAGCTCCCACAGGTCACAGAGGGGACCACAAGCTCCCACAGACCACAGAGGGGACCACAAGCTCCCACAGACCACTGAGAGGACCACAAGCTCCTACAGGCCACAGAGGGGACCACAAGCTCCCACAGGCCACAGAGGGGACCACAAGCTCCCACAGGCCACAGAGAGGACCACAAGCTCCCACAGACCACTGAGAGGACCACAAGCTCCCACAGGCCACAGAGGGGACCACAAGCTCCCACAGGCCACAGAGGGGACCACAAGCTCCCACAGGCCACAGAGAGGACCACAAGCTCCCACAGACCACTGAGAGGACCACAAGCTCCCACAGGCCACAGAGGGGACCACAAGCTCCCACAGGCCACAGAGGGGACCACAAGCTCCCACAGGCCACAGAGGGGACCACAAGCTCCCACAGGCCACAGAGAGGACCACAAGCTCCCACAGACCACTGAGAGGACCACAAGCTCCCACAGGCCACAGAGGGGACCACAAGCTCCCACAGGCCACAGAGGGGACCACAAGCTCCCACAGGCCACAGAGGGGACCACAAGCTGCCACAGGCCACAGAGGGACCACAAGCTCCCACAGGCCACAGAGGGGACCACAAGCTCCCACAGGCCACAGAGGGGACCACAAGCTGCCACAGGCCACAGAGGGGACCACAAGCTCCCACAGGCCACAGAGGGGACCACAAGCTGCCACAGGCCACAGAGGGGACCACAAGCTCCCACAGGCCACAGAGGGGACCACAAGCTGCCACAGGCCACAGAGGGGACCACAAGCTCCCACAGGCCACAGAGGGGACCACAAGCTGCCACAGGCCACAGAGGGGACCACAAGCTGCCACAGGCCACAGAGGGAACCACAAGCTCCCACAGGCCACAGAGGGGGGGGGCCACGACCTCCGACACAGACATCACTACCATAGTGTGAGACTGACAGCCAAATATTAACGCATTTGTAATCATATAAATTCATAGCGCCAATGTTTTGCAACTACTTTGTACATTTACTGTGATATACACAAGCTTTAATTATGGTGCTGGGAGCCGGTCCCCGCTGCTGACTGGTGGGCAGCTGGGTGGGTGGGCAGCTGGGTGGGTGGGCAGCAGGGTGGTGGGCAGCTGGGTGGGTGGGCAGCAGGGTGGTGGGCAGCTGGGTGGGTGGGCAGCTGGGTGTGGGGCAGCTGGGTGTGGGGCAGCTGGGTGGGTGGGCAGCTGGGTGTGGGGCAGCTGGGTGTGGGGCGGCTGGGTGGATGGGCAGCTGGGTGGATGGGCAGCAGGGTGGTGGGCAGCTGGGTGGGTGGGCAGCTGGGTGGGTGGGCAGCTGGGTGTGGGGCAGCTGGGTGTGGGGCAGCTGGGTGTGGGACAGCTGGGTGAGGGGCAGCTGGGTAAGGGGCAGCTGGGTGGATGGGCAGCAAGGTGGTGGGCAGCTGGGTGGGTGGCAGCAGGGTGGTGAGCAACTGGGTGGGTGGGCAGCTGGGTGTGGGGCAGCTGGGTGAGGGGCAGCTGGGTGAGGTGCAGCTGGGTGGGTGGGCAGCAGGGTGGTGAGCAGCTGGGTGGGTGGGCAGCTGGGTGTGGGGCAGCTGGGTGAGGGGCAGCTGGGTGGGTGGGCAGCAGGGTGGTGGGCAGCTGGGTGGTGGGCACCTGGGTGGGTGGGCAGTAGGGCGGTGGGCAGCTGGGTGGGGGCAGCTGGGTGGGGGGGGCAGCTGGGTGGGGGGGGGGCAGCTGGGTGGGGGCAGCTGGGTGGGGGGCATCTGGGTGGGGGGGGGGCAGCTGGGTGGGGGGGGGGCAGCTGGGTGGGGGCAGCTGGGTGGGGGGCATCTGGGTGTGGGGCAGCTGGGTGAGGGGCAGCTGGGTGAGGGGCAGCTGGGTGAGGGGCAGCTGGGTGGGAGGGCAGTAGGCGGTGGGCAGCTGGGTGGGGGGGCAGCTGGGTGGGGGGGGGCAGCTGGGTGGGGGGCAGTAGGGCGGGGGCAGCTGGGTGGGGGGGCAGCTGGGTGAGGGGCAGCTGGGTGGGTGGGCAGTAGGGCGGTGGGCAGCTGGGTGGGGGGGGCAGCTGGGTGGGGGGGGGGCAGCTGGGTGGGGGGCATCTGGGTGGGGGGCAACTGGGTGAGGGGCAGCAGGATGGGGGGGGGGCCAAATTAACAGACCTGCACATCTAATTCTAAATACGTTTGTAACTGTGGGAAACAATAAATGAGCTTTGTTAATTTGTTCAATGATTTCTAACTTTTTTTTTTACTTCCTAAATTTTTTCTTTATTAACACTCATATTTGTTTTAATACAGGTAAATTGGCATGATGTAGATTCGTGCATGACAAAAGTCAGTATTAACATTCACACACGTAATTAAATAATCCATGTCTGGTGTTTCTGTGTAATTAACCGCTCCCACTCTCCAGCATAAAGTGAAATACTTCAGAAAAATACCTGATTATTGGCGCAATATTATTCATAATAACCTAAAGTTCTCTGAATAAGGTCAAAATACAAAAATATAATTTCAGTTATTTAATATTGATTATAATTTTATGCTGTATAAGATGTGTGGGTGGCGGGCCGGAGTTCTCAGGTCACAAGTAAGAGTCTCCGCGTGTTAAAACACTAGCCGCGTTCTCAGGTCACAAGTGAGAGTCTCCGCGTGTTAAAACACTAGCCGCGTTCTCAGGTCACAAGTGAGAGTCTCCGCGTGTTAAAACACTAGCCGCGTTCTCAGGTCACAAGTGAGAAAAATGTTATAGGCCCGGGTGACATTTATTGTGAGTGATTGTTGCCAATATGGTGAGGGAGGCGTGGCAACTGTGAGGTCGGGTCATTCGTCTCCCTTGGCGTACACTTTACAACTAACTGTAAAGAATGGTCTCAGTTCACTCTACTAAGCAATATTACGGACTTAAGCATTATGAATATGAATCTTGGGATCACCCTTGCTGAATCGCTTGGTTGTGGCCTGTGTATGTGTTACATACAGCTGGCATGGTACTTATACAACTACTTGTACAACTACTTGTACAACTAAGTAACATTAGGGAGCAACATTCACATCTCTCAGTAACCGGAAGCTGCGGAAAATCACCATTAAACTCCGGGTGAGGTTATTCTTGCTTACGAATGTCGACGGATCAGAAATCACATAGAATCAGCCATAAAAAATAATTGTCATGATTTTAAAATGACAAAGACTTCTGATACCAGCGACCTATGGAATTTCAAGCCTATACCTGATTTAGTAGGACAAGCATTCCCGTACACCGCCAGTCTCTACCAGTCAAAGTAGCCTTCTGCACGACATATCTTGGTGGAAACTGTTACCAATGGAATATCCTTTAGTCGTTAATAAATGAGACCGTCCAAGGAATAAGCCAGTTTTGGGCGCGAGTTATTATGAGATGATTAAGCCATGTTCAGCATAGCTTGGGTAAAAGGCAGGAACACACACACACACACGGACCGTGTGTGTGTGTGTGTGTGTGTGTGTGTGTGTGTGTGTGTGTGTGTGTGTGTGTGTGTGTGTGTGTGTTGTGTGTGTGTGTGTGTGTGTGTGTGTTTTCATACTGAAAGCATCATGGTCTTTTTGTGAGACACACGTAACATATACTGTTCTTGACCAGACCACATACTAGGTGAAGGGCTTTGACGACGTTTCGTCCACACAATCGACTTGAGAATGGTCCAGGACGGACCGAAACGTCGTCGTCCCTTCACCTTCTAGTGTGTGGTCTGGTCAACATACTTTAGCCACGTTATTGTGACTCATCGCCTGCATATACTGTTCTTTAAATGTAAAAACAAGCAAAAACCGAAGTGAGAGAAGCGAGCAAGGTGGGCAGCGATGATGGCTAATATCGGTCCCTAACACGTGTCGCCTCCTGGAAAACTACCTCCCAAACTTTTTGATGAGTTTAAGTGCCCTGGGAATACCCCGATGCTCGACGAGTCAGCCAGCAGGAGGGAGGGAGGGAGGGAGGGGGAAGTGAGGCGGGGAGAAACGAGGGAAGGTTAACTTCCACGGAAAAAGAAGTTGGTGAACCCCGAGGAGGAGGAGCAGGAGACTGAGAATAGAAAGACACACGAACATAAGACCATAAGAATGAAGGAAACTGCAGAAGGCCTATTGACCCATAGGTGGCAGCTCCTATTAATATCCAGCCAAACTAGGTAGGCAAGCATCTAGTAGACTATGTACGGTGGAAAGAGAGGTGCGGGAGAAAACATAAATGAGAGGGGTTAGAAATGGGGATGACCTGTAATAATGGTTGCGTAGTAAAGATGGTTAAAGTGATGTTTATAGTGTAGTGAAGGACAGTGATGAAGAGTGTTTATGAGACAGAAAAGGAAGAGGGTGGGAGATATAGGGAAGTAGAGGGGATGTTGGGGGTGAGGGAAGGAGAATGGGGAGGACAGAGGGAATAAAGAGGGGGATAAGAAAGAGAGATGAGAGAGAGAGGGACTAATTTGGAGATAGATGAGAGAGGGGAAGAGAAAAGGGAGGAGGTGACAGACATAACATTAGAATATTTGTAGTTTATATGTTATCAGTTGCAGAGAGCAGGCCACAATAACTTGTCTGAAAATTAGACCCACAACTGAAAACAGAGTGACGATGTTTCGGTCCTAGACCCTTGATAATGTTCCAGGACGGAGCGAAACGTCCTCAGTTTTTACTTTTCAGATTTGTGTGTTGGATGTCTACACAAAATTAAAATTATTTATCGCGTCTTTATGACGTGTTGGCAGCTCGCACATTGTGCTGCCTGGAACACCACGGGCTCACCCATCACACCAAAATTGGTGATTAAGTTCAACTCATCGAAAATATACGGTTCAGTAATTGGTCCCGTCCGTTTGTGTTTCTGTGCATACGGGTATGCTGTGGTATATATATATATATATATATATATATATATATATATATATATATATATATATATATATATATATATGCTGTGGTATATATATGCTGTGGTATATATATGCTGTGGTATATATATATGCTGTGGTATATATATGCTGTGGTATATATATATGCTGTGGTATATATATGCTCTGGGATATATGGGAATGATGGCTTTTTCTGTTATCAGTTAAGGAAAACTATGTTGTTGGTGTTATACCTTAATGCAAAGTACGCAAATAATTTTGTTTTACTTTCTCTGATAACCAATAATAAAGCTCGATCAATTATTATTGTGTAATTAAGGTCCACTTTTACTGGTCTTTAATTAAATTATTACATTTATATAAATAACATTTTCATTATTACATGTAATACAAAAATGAATTCCTTTAAATCGTTATTTCTTATAAATGATTTTTAAAATAAATAAATCAGTTTTAATGTTAACTACTACACTAATCCATCTCTGTGTCACACTGAGTATCCTTATGGCACACTGATCCATCTATCTCTATGTCACATGGATCCATCTCAATGCCACACTGATTATCCTTATGGTACACGGATCCATCCCTGTGTCACACTGATTGTCCTTATGGTACACTGATCCATCCCTGTGCCACACTGATCCATCCCTGTGCCACACTGATCCATCCCTGTGCCACACTGATCCATCCCTGTGCCACAATGATCCATCCCTGTGCCACAATGATCCATCCCTGTGCCACACTGATCCATCCCTGTGCCACACTGATCCATCCCTGTGCCACACTGATCCATCCTGTGCCACACTGATCCATCCCTGTGCCACACTGATCCATCCTGTGTCACACTGATCCATCCCTGTGCCACTGATCCATCCCTGTGCCACACTGATCCATCCCTGTGCCACACTGATCCATCCCTGTGCCACACTGATCCTTCCCTGTGCCACACTGATCCATCCCTGTGCCACACTGATCCATCCTGTGTCACACTGATCCATCCCTGTGCCACTGATCCATCCCTGTGCCACACTGATCCATCCCTGTGCCACACTGATCCATCCCTGTGCCACACTGATCCATCCCTGTGCCACACTGATCCATCCCTGTGCCACACTGATCCTTCCCTGTGCCACACTGATCCATCCCTGTGCCACACTGATCCATCCTGTGTCACACTGATCCATCCCTGTGCCACACTGATCCATCCCTGTGCCACACTGATCCATCCCTGTGCCACACTGATCCATCCCTGTGCCACACTGATCCTTCCCTGTGCCACACTGATCCATCCCTGTGCCACACTGATCCATCCTGTGTCACACTGATCCATCCCTGTGCCACTGATCCATCCCTGTGCCACACTGATCCATCCCTGTGCCACACTGATCCATCCCTGTGCCACACTGATCCTTCCCTGTGCCACACTGATCCATCCCTGTGCCACACTGATCCATCCTGTGCCACACTGATCCATCCCTGCGCCACACTGATCCATCCTGTGCCACGCTGATCCATCCCTGCGCCACACTGATCCATCCTGTGCCACACTGATCCATCCCTGTGCCACACTGATCCATCCCTGTGCCACACTGATCCATCCCTGTGCCACACTGATCCATCCCTGTGCCACACTGATCCACCACTCTTCACCTCATGTCCAGCAAGCAGCCATCGTGCCTACAGACACTCGGGTCGGGGTCCAGGAGACCCGCTCGCCCGCTCCCAGCCAGCGGGGCTCCTCCTGGCTCAAGATTAGGAATTCGCCGGATAATTACCTAAGCTAATTGAATTATTCCTTGAATGTTCCCTGGCTGGTGCCACTGGCTGTAGTAGGGGGAGGGAGTGGTGACTGGTGGACGGGGTGGTGATTGTGGTGGAGGGTAGTTGATGGAGTGGAGGGGGTGGTTGATGAAGTGGTGGTGGTGGTGGGTGGTTGATAGTGGTGGTGGTGGTGGTGGTGGAGGGGTGTTGGTGGTGGCAACAGGGTACTTGGTCACATGGTCCTTCTATACACAACATACATTACAGTCTGTAACTATGATCTTTGGGGCCAGGGTTTCCCAACGTTCAGAGAAAAAATTTTCCGACTGAACCAGGCACCAATTATCATATTACAGTACTTTAATCTATCGAGATGTTACTGCTGATATATTATGTACATAATGTCTCAAGAGGCAATCAGTTTCATAACAAGCAAGATGCAGAGCATATGACAACTTCTTCTTTAATGACGCAAGAGGAATATTAAATTCCCCAGCAAACTAAATCTAAACAAGGAATTCGAGTCAGTTCCTATTTAAAGGCAGCGTCAACAGCTATCGGTTTTCACTCGCTTCGTCGCATCTCAGACGGAGAGAAATGTTTTGCATCGGTTTCAGTTGTGAGAGGCAGTGGAGCGGAGACTGAGTTATCTGGGAGCGTTTCCGCTGTCTAGTGCTCCTGTGCAACCGAACCTTCGCACACGGAAACAAGTGTATGGTGCACTTCTGCGCACCTTCCACTCCTTCACATCGAACACACACACACACACACACACACACACACACACACACACACACACACACACACACACAGGTAGGGGGCCAGGTAGCCTAGTGGATAGCGAGCAGGATTCGTAATTCTGTGGCGCGGGTTCGATTCCCGCACCCGGCAGAAACAAATGGGCAAAGTTTCTTTCACCCTGAATGCCCCTGTTACCTAGCAGTAAATAGGTACCTGGGAGTTAGTCAGCTGTCACGGGCTGCTTCCTGGGGGTGTGTGTGTGGTGTGAAAAAAAAAAAAAAAAAAAGTAGTTAGTGTAGTTAGTAAACAGTTGATTGACAGTTGAGAGGCGGGCCGAAAGAGCAAAGCTCAACCCCCGTAAAATACAACTAAGTGAATACAACTAAGTGAATACAACTAAGTGAATACACACCAAATTACGCTTATGTTTCATATACACAGCAAATTACGCTTACAAAACACACAAGTCTTTAGTTATATAGAAGATATAAATATGATATATTGAAATAATAGCAAATTCAACATGGCAAAGAATTCGAGAGCTTCTATACCAATTAATTAAATATTCAGTAGACTCTCAGTTGAGGAGAGACACCGTCTGGACCACGTGTTCACTCTCTGACCAGGTGTGATACCGTCTGGACCACGTGTTCACTCTCCGACCAGGTGTGATACCGTCTGGACCACGTATTCACTCTCTGACCAGGTGTGATACCGTCTGGACCACGTGTTAACTCGTCCCACCTCATTTGTTCCACTAATAATCACCAGTTGTGTACATGTTACATATGATAAAAACCTGCACAGGAGAAACATTACCTTCAGATAAATACAGGTACATGAGCAGTGGTGGGCGCAAGAACAGGTGTACAAGCAAGACTCACCTGTGAGTCATAGGGTTGTAAGGAAGCACTTCTTCAGTGTAAAGGAGATATAAGTATGACGGATGGTGCGTAGATGGATGTGAGTAGATGGATGCTGTATGACTGTATGTGAGTAGATGGATGATGTATGACTGCATGTGAGTAGATGGATGCTGTATGACTGCATGTGAGTAGATGGATGATGTATGACTGCATGTGAGTAGATGGATGATGTATGACTGCATGTGAGTAGATGGATGATGTATGACTGTATGTGAGTAGATGGATGATGTATGACTGTATGTGAGTAGTGGATGATGTAGACTGTATGTGAGTAGATGGATGATGTATGACTGTATGTGAGTGAGATGATGATGATGTAGTAATGAGCTGTAGAGTGAATATATGATGTGATGTGAGATTGAGTATGCATGATAGATGGATGATGTATGACTGTATGTTGAGTAGATGGATGATGTATGACTGCATGTGAGTAGATGGATGATGTATGACTGATGTGGTAGTGGAGATGATGACTGCTGTAGTAGATTCTGTGCCTATGTGAGTAGATAAATACTGTATGCCGATGTGAACAGATGGATGTTCATGTAGTTGTATTACTTTGATGGATAAATTAAAAAAATAAATGTAGGCATGAGTGGATTGGATGACATTGAGGTGTGACAGGTGGTGGAGACATGGTCCTGCACGGGTCACGGCAAGGGAAGTCGAGGCACAAGTCGAGACACGGGACATCGGGCTACGGGACATCTGGACAGGGAAGAGTCGGGAGATCGGAGAGTCCTCTACAATGTCTCTTGAGAACTGCTAGGCTCG
>WNGS01166011.1:10647293-10659642 GCA_020271785.1 Procambarus virginalis | reverse complement strand
AGCGGCCCATAACCTCCCTGTGAGGAGTGGAATGGCTCGTGACGTCAGCCTTAAACTTTACTTGGAATATTTGGGGCAGAAGCAGGCGGTTTGCTTATTACAAATTGCGAAAAAAAGCTTGCCTAAGAGATGGGGCTGGGCCTGACGATTCATGACTCACGTCCGCCCCTCACCACAACTCCTCGCTTAATCAACCTCCTGAAATAAAAGACAGGAGCAGAGTCCCACCCCCTCCCCCACTTCCTGCAGAGAGACAGCTACTCAGCGCCCCCTCCCGCCGCGCAGTCCTCGCCTCTCCTCAATCACCTAAAAAACCTCTACCCTCCAACACTAAGTACCTGCAACACTCAACCCCTGGCAACCACACAAAGTATCGTGAAACACACCCGAAACGATGTCATCCTCAGCCCTCCCACTCAGCACCTTTACACACTGCTTAAGTAAAAAATTAATTAGTTTAATCCAGATTAATCTACTGCCCACAGTTATTCGTGTCAGTCAATGGTATTAGTTTGGTGTGTGTGCTCTCTACAGCAAGTGTCGCGCTGGTACTTTGTTTCTCCTCGTGTAAATATCACTGTCGTTGCAACTAGGAGAGAGAATCATCATCGTTACAAAACCAACCAACAGGAACATGAGAGTGCCGGCAGGTCCTACTACAGTCACAAACAACAACCCCACTACCACCACCAACTAGCCACAAGCACCAACACCACCACCACCCACCACCAGCACCACAACTACCACCAAGCAGCCACCTACTAAAGTCCACCACGTCTATATATATGGGTGAGCTGAGCCAGACGACACAAACTCTCCTCGACAATCGCCCTCTACACCCGTCCTGCCGCCGAGGGAGTTTTGGTAATGGTGGAATATTCAGAGTGTGTGCGAGGTCAAGTGTAGCCAGTACACGACCTGTGTCCCACTGAATACTAAACGCCTTGAAAAGAATCCTGCAGCGCTGCTCTGCTGCGACGTGACAAGGGTCTCACTCTCCACTACAAAGGAAGTCAACTTCCTTCCACCTGGAGACTGTAAATAAACTGACTAGTCATACATTGCTAACGAATGCTGTATGCTGAGCCATACACTGTATGCTGAGCCATACACTGTATGCTGAGCCATACACTGTATGCTGAGCCATACACTGTATGCTGAGCCATACACTGTATGCTGAGCCATACACTGTATGCTGACCCATACACTGTATGCTGAGCCATACACTGTATGCTGAGCCATACACTGTATGCTGACCATACACTGTATGCTGAGCCATACACTGTATGCTGAGCCATACACTGTATGCTGACCCATACACTGTATGCTGACCCATACACTGTATGCTGACCCATACACTGTATGCTGAGCCATACACTGTATGCTGAAGAGTCATACACAGGACAAATTATTCATTTTACGTCATATACAATTGTACAACAGTGATATTCAACAGGTCCGAGTATACAACTATACAACATACACACCTGCCCACCAGTGTACTAAAGGTGTAACTCGTTAGAGAAAGTGTATTTTGGCGTTGAGGCTTTAATTAACCTGTTGCTTCTTTGTCCAGGTGTAAAATATCCTTTTAAGAGGGTGATGGTGGTTCAGTGAGAAGAACGGATGGCTACTGTCTCTGTGGTTAGCGGTTCGAGGCTCAGCGTCCAGGTAAATGAAATAAAATATGTTGTTGTGTATTGTGCGTTTGTGTTACTGAGGTGTGATGAGTTTGTGTTACTGAGGTGTGGTGAGTTTGTGTTACTGAGGTGTGGTGAGTGTGTTACTGAGGTGTGGTGAGTGTGTTACTGAGGTGTGGTGAGTTTGTGCTACTGAGGTGTGGTGAGTGTGTTACTGAGTGTGGTGAGTTTGTGTTACTGAGGTGTAGTGAGTGTGTTACTGAGGTGTGATGAATGTGTTACTGAGGTGTGATGAATGTGTTACTGAGGTGTGGTGAGTGTGTTACTGAGGTGTGGTGAGTTTGTGTTACTGAGGTGTGGTGAGTTTGTGTTACTGAGGTGTGGTGAGTGTGTTACTGAGGTGTGGTGAGGTGTACTAGGTGTGGTGGTGAGTTTGTGCTACTGAGGTGTGGTGAGCTTGTGTTACTGAGGTGTGGTGAGTTTGTGTTACTGAGGTGTAGTGAGTGTGTTACTGAGGTGTGGTGAGTGTGTTACTGAGGTGTGGTGAGTTTGTTTACTGAGGTGTGGTGAGTGTGTTACTGAGGTGTGTGGTGAGTGTGTTACTGAGGTGTGGTGAGTTTGTGTTACTGAGCAGTGGTGAGTGTTACTGAGGTGGTGAGTGTGTTGCTGAGGTGTGGTGAGTGTGTTACTGAGGTGTGGTGAGTTTGGTTACTGAGGTGTGGTGAGTTGTGTTACTGAGGTGTGGGGAGTTTGTGCTACTGAGGTGTGGTGAGTTTGTGTTACTGAGGTGTGGTGAGTGTGTTACTGAGGTGTGGTGAGTGTGTTACTGAGGTGTGGTGAGTGTGTTACTGAGGGTGTGGTGAGTTTGTGTACTGAGGTGTGGTGATTTGTGTTACTGAGGTGTGGTGTTTACTGAGGTGTGGTGAGTGTTACTGAGGTGTGGTGTGTTACTGAGGTGTGGTGAGTGTACTGAGGTGTGGTGTGTTACTGAGGTGTGGTGTGTTACTGAGGTGTGGTGAGTGTGTTACTGAGGTGTGGTGAGTGGTACTGAGGTGTGGTGTGTTACTGAGGTGTGGTGAGTGTGTTACTGAGTGTGGTGGTGGTGTACTGAGGTGTGGTGAGTGTTACTGAGGTGTGGTGAGTGTGTTACTGAGGTGTGGTGAGTGTTACTGAGGTGTGGTGTGTTACTGAGGGTGTGGTGTGTTACTGAGGTGTGATGAGTGTGTTACTGAGGTGTGGTGAGTGTTACTGAGGTGTGGTGTGTTACTGAGGTGTGGTGAGTGTGTTACTGAGGTGTGGTGAGTGTTACTGAGTGTGGTGTGTTACTGAGGTGTGGTGAGTGTGTTACTGAGGTGTGGTGAGTGTGTTACTGAGGTGTGGTGAGTGTGTTACTGAGGTGTGGTGAGTTTGTGTTACTGAGTTGTGGTGAGTGTTACTGAGGTGTGGTGACGGAGCACACATGAAGCAGACACGGTCATGTCCCGGACTCACAACTCCAGAGCAGCGGTGACGTGTTCTCCAAGTCTCAACAATACATTCAAAGGTCGACAGCCGTGAGTCACGCGTCACTGCTGACTCCACCTGCTCCCCGCAACCAGATGATAACACAACCAAGTGTCCCAAACGAGTAGATAACACATGCAAGTGTCTCCCCATAACAGGTGTCTCCACAGAGGAGATAACACATACAAGTGTCTCCACAGAGGAGATAACACGTGTCCCTACACAGAAGCCAGTACGTCGCAAACAACAACAATGTAAGTGGACTTACGAACACTGTCATTTAAATACTTATCTAACTTCCCACAAGTTTTAAAGCCAGTTTGTGTTTGTATGTTGGCCACAGTGCCGTGTGGCACTCTACTGTTATCACTACACTAAACTGTTACCTATTATAACACGGTAAAAATAGTCGTGACACTTATTCTAATCAGTCTTAGTTTAGTTACAACTAGTCACTTTCACCAACTCTTAAAGTCACAAAACAATTTATATTCATGAGAAACATTTGTAAAAAATCTATTTGGGAAAAATGAATATGTACAACATGCAGATTGTACGACTCGGCAGCGCGGCTGCTCTCTTCATTCCACAAATATTTAGTTCAACCTGACATCCAACAAAATTCTCATCTAGACGATGAGTCACAATAACGTCATCGTTTCAGCATTTCCTGACATGTGTGGTTGTTCACCAAGTACATAGTGAGAAAGACAGACAGTTAAGTAGGTGAAGGGAAGATCCCAGTGGCACAATATCGAACAGCAACGGCAATTCAACTCCGAGTCAACGTTGATTACGTCGACGTTGAACCCCCGCCGGTGTTGGAGAGCGTGTGGGGCGTGGAGTGTGGGAGCGGCCAGGAGGTAGAGCAGTATGAGCAACTGGCCGCAACGGGCCACACGATGAAGAAGTTTACCGCTGCTTGAAGACCAAGTTTAGTTTAATGTGGCGATAAAATGACTCCAGCGCCTCTCAAGAGACTTTTACCTTCCTATCTCCTCCCAGGCGACTACTACCAAGGTGATGGTGCTGAGTGATGGGGGGGAGGGCCCCAGTGATGGGGGTGAGGGGGACGGCCCCAGTGATGGGGTGAGGGGGGCGGCCCCAGTGATGGGGGTGAGGGGGGGCGGCCCCAGTGATGGGGGTGAGGGGACGGCCCCAGTGATGGGGGTGAGGGGACGGCCCAGTGATGGGGGGTGAGGGGGAGGGCCCCAGTGATGGGGGTGAGGGGGACGGCCCAGTGATGGGGGTGAGGGGGAGGGCCCCAGTGATGGGGTGAGGGGAGGGCCCAGTGATGGGGGTGAGGGGGAGGCCCCAGTGATGGGGGTGAGGGGAGGGCCCCAGTGATGGGGGTGAGGGGGAGGGCCCCAGTGATGGGGGTGAGGGGGACGGCCCCAGTGATGGGGGTGAGGGGAGGGCCCCAGTGATGGGGGGTGAGGGGGACGGCCCCAGTGATGGGGGTGAGGGGGGACGGCCCCAGTGATGGGGGTGAGGGGACGGCCCCAGGATGGGGGTGAGGGGGACGGCAGTGATGGGGGTGAGGGGGACGGCCCCAGTGATGGGGGTGAGGGGGACGGCCCCAGTGATGGGGGGAGGCCCCAGTGATGGGGGTGAGGGGGGAGGGCCCCAGTGATGGGGGTGAGGAGGGATCCCCCAGTGATGGGGGTGAGGGATGAGGGCCCAGTGATGGGGGTGAGGGCCCCAGTGATAGGGGTGAGGGCCCCAGTGATGGGGGTGAGGGCCCCTGTGATGGGGTGAGGGGAGGGAGAGCCCCAGTGATGGGGTTGAGGGCCCCATTGATGGGTGCGAGGGGGGGAGGACTTCAGTGAGGGGGGGAGGCCAAGTGATGGGGTGAGGGGGGAGGGGCCCCAGTGAGGGGGGAAGGGCCCCAGTGATGGGGGTGAGGGGGGGAGGGCCCCAGTGATGGGGGGGAGAGGGAGGCCCCAGTGAGGAGTGGAGAGCCCCAGTGATGGGGTGAGGGGGGGAGGGCCCCAGTGATGGGGGTGAGAGGGGAGGGGCCCCAGTGATGGGGGTGGGGGGGGGGGAATGCCCCAGTGATGGGGTGAGGGGGAGGGCCCCAGTGATGGGGGTGAGGGCCCCAGTGATGGGGGTGAGGGGGGGGGGAGGGGCCAGTGATGGGGTGAGGGTGGAGGGCCCAGTGATGGGGGTGAGGGGGGGGAGGGCCCCCCAGTGATGGAGGGTTTACTTCAATGCTCGTGAACAAATCTTTTAATGACTTAGGTTTTCCGTGACTTGGTAACGAACTTGAAACATTGTACCGTTCAATATTTTTCTCTGAATACCATTATATGCGTCAAGTTTTTCCACACCTACAAAACCTTGTCAGAAAACTGATCTGCTTCTAAAACTCTTTAATATGATAATTCGAGCAAGTATATCATTAATTCTGCAATTTGGTTCTCACCAGACACAGGCTAACGGCCTGTGTCTAACTGGCTTCATAAAGGCCAGTTAGACAATTATAACGTTCAGTACATTTTATATTAGTGCAAGCAGTTTAATAGACAGGAATATGTATTTTATTATTTGCAGTGCAAGTAATTGTGTAAGGTATTGGGACAAGCGCCGTGATCCGTTGCATGTGGAGCCCGCGCTAGCGTGATGGAAATTAGTTCGAGGCATTAATGTGGCGCCTCGGCAGGTATAGGTGCTCCCACCCGCTGACCGGGACACTTGTAAGACAGCCCACACCTTAAGGATGAAAATTGAACGACGTCTCGAACCGACCTGGACCAGGATTCATTAAGCATTTACGTATAACATCAGAGGTCCGCGGTTGTCCAACGTCCTCCCAGCGACTATAAGAAATATTGCCGGAACAACCGTGGACATCTTCAAGATAAATCTAGACTGTTTTCTAAAAAGCGTGCCGGACCAACCGGCTGTTGTGGGTCTGTGGGTGGTGGTGGACAACAGCCTGGTGGACCAAACTCTCACAAGTCAAGACTGGCCTCAGGCCGGGCTTGGGGAGTAGAACTCCCAGAACCCCATCAACCAGGTATCAAGTAGGTAAGCATTCACTTACCTTACGAAACCTGAATATCTTTTAACAATAATGGCGACTTTGTTTACAGTTATTTACAGCTGAAGAGCTCCAAAGCACAACGATGATATTTATAGCAATAATAACCTTGAGTTGTGAAGTTTATAAGCTCGTAAACTATTTAATAAATGTAAACAAAGCCGATACGATTGTTGAGTGATGCACAGGTTACGTAAATGAATTCGTAAATGTTTGAGAACTCTTGGCCCTAACCTTGACCAAGTGTCGCGTGAGCTGAACACTTGAGGCGCTCCAGGTCCTCGGGGCAGGCCAGTGTTGGCTTCTTCACTTCCAGTACAACGACAAAACAATAAATTGATATAGTGATAGTGATGGATAAGTCCTTATTTTGTTTTAGATAAAATGGATGGACATCATTACCCAGTACGAGTCAACACAAAACCTTGGGAATAATGTCCTTTACACACTTCCTCTTCCCAGCCTGCCTTCCCCAGCCTGCCTTCCCCAGCCTGCCTTCCCTACGCTGCCTTCCCAGCCTGCCTGCCCCAACCTGCCTTCCCAAGCCTGCCTGCCCACCCTGCCTTCCCCAGCCTGCCTTCCCCAGCCTGCCTGCCCCAGCCTGCCTTCCCACACCATCTCTACATCCTGCCTCCTCCACCTTGTATCCACCAAGGAAGTTTTTACCAGTATACTGACGACACAAGACAGATGGATGCAGCTCACGGGAGATGCTGGAACAATATTGAGTGATGGATCACCTGTTACGCCCAGTATTAATACAGGTCTGCACCAGCGTGATGGATCGCCTCGCTACCTCCTGGTCCACCTGCTGAGTCCTCCATTTTTGTCTTGTTGCGTTTCAGTTGTGGGTATGGCTGGTGGACTAATGTTACCTGTGAACGCATATCAATATACAATGTTATAATACAGTGACACGTCATGGGGTTCACAGGTCTTGGGTTCATTCTCACCATGACCCAGTGTGCAAATATGATAAAGCACATTATTATTTAAGCAGGGATTGGTTGGCACGCAAATTTACATAGAAGGTTTTATCTCCCTGACGCGGCTTATCTGGTGTCTATCAGTCTACAGCCCCCAGCTCACAGATCACTGTTGTAACTAAAGAAAATACACTGTAAACTAGTGCAACATATGCATTTAAAACAGTGACGAACATAACAGTGAAGAATTATTTTTCAATTACGAAGAATCTTCAGTAACAAATTCGTTCATTCCTAAGCGTTTGTCAGCATGGCGCTAAAAGTATTATCAAACAATTGTTGATACTTCTGTTTTGACAACAAAAATTGCACGGGTTGTTGACGTCTTGCAGGATGGACATGATGTACTGAAGGTCATGGTCATGATGTACTGGTCATGGTTGCAACCTGCTCTCGCATAAGACAGCACATATATGACTTATTGCGTATAGTCACTATTTCGCTTATAAATAAGTACATAGGTACTATATTCCAAGCTAAAAAAATTTCAAGGCACTATTTCCTCTCAGTTTTATTAAACAATTGAGATTTATACAAAATTTGACAATATCCTGAGTTACTTTACAATTATTTAAATATTTAATTTTGTTTTATTATTTTATAAAACTGTAATATCAATAAGGTATAGAATCAGTACTAATTGTAATATCTTAACATACTAAGAAGGTTAGGTTAGGTTGTGGTTTTCTATTCAGCTTTTCAAGGTAAACTCAAATATTCACAATAAATTAGTATGTCACATATGCACTTATTCATAAGCAAGATATTGACGATAAGCAAGTGCGAGAACGGGTTGCAAGGTCTGGGGGGTCTGTTGCTGGCGGTCTGGTCTACGGCATCCCCGGTTGATGTCCCCTACAGATCTCTCTATATAAGAGATATAAAATATATATCAGTTATAGATATGCGTCGTATATATGATAGTATTATGATTAAGATATATGGCTTGAGACTAGACCATGGGGCCCTGGTCTCAGAATCTCAGAGGAAGGATATTTGGATACAAATTATAACATCCATAAATATATGGTCGACTTCCTTTCACATATATTGACCTCTCTTAAATAATATATATATATACCCCCTTCCACCAATATAGACCCCATCCCACTATTATAGACCACCTTCCACCAATATAGACCACCTTCAACCAATACAAACCTCCTTCAACCAATCTAAAATCAGTACCAAATACCTTATCTGGTACACTAAAGAATCACATAATATATGATTACAATTTACAAAATAACTTATTCGATGCAAAAGCGAGATATAAGGGGACTAGAGCGTGGAGAGGATGGGAAACGTTTAACCACAAGTTGTGACATAGTTGTGGGTGGTAAGTCGAACTTTTTGCATCACGTTTAAATAATATTCGAAAGTGAAATTTTGGTCAAATTCAATGCATCTTTTACTTCACTTATCTAATCCTCTAGGAAACTGCGAGGCAGGACCTGCCAGGCTGGGGACATATTGGGCTGGGCCTGGCAGGCTGGGGACCTATTGAGCTGGGCCTGGCAGGCTGGGGACCTATTGAGCTGGGCCTGGCAGGCTGGGGACATATTGGGCTGGGCCTGGCAGGCTGGGGACCTATTGAGCTGGGCCTGGCAGGCTGGGGACCTATTGAGCTGGGCCTGGCAGGCTGGGGACATATTGGGCAGGGCCTGGCAGGCTGCGGACGTGTTGGGCGGGGCCTGGCAGGCTGGGGACCTATTGGGCAGGGCCTGGCAGGCTGGGGATCTATTGGGCAGGGCCTGGCAGGCTAAGGACCTATCGGGCAGGGCCTGGCAGACTGGGGACCTATTGGGCAGGGCCTGGCAGGCTGAGGACCTATTGGGCAGGGCCTGCCAGGCTGGGAACCTATCGGGCAGGGCCTGGCAGGCTGGGGACCTATTGAGCTGGGCCTGGCAGGATGTGGACCTATCGGGCAGGGCCTGGCAGGCTGGGGACCTATTGGGCAGGGCCTGCCAGGCTGGGGACCTATTGGGCAGGGCCTGGCAGGCTGCGGACCTATTGGGCGGGGCCTGGCAGGCTGGGGATCTGTTGGGCAGGGCCTGCCAGGCTGGGGACCTATTGGGCAGGGCCTGGCAGACTGGGGACCTATTGGGCAGGGCCTGCCACAACAGGATGGACACCCACAAATCAAGGGGCCCAAATTACCTTCATTCTCCCCTTCACACGCGCGGCCGTCTGCCTGGCTTCCCTTTGCATCTTATCTTCAATACCAATGAAAATAATTCCTGAAAGGGGGAAATACTCTACTTTGAAGTTTTGCCTTAAATATAAACCTTGACGCATGGAAGAATATCTTCAAAATACTTATAAAATTGCAGAGGGAATCAACAGGAGCTGGAGTTATGTATTAATCTGTGGATTACAGAGTTTAGATTCCATTCCAATTGTATTTCATACGAATTTCCACAACTATTAAACGCATACTCAAAGTGAATATAACAATTCCACCAGTCTTGTTAAGGCACGCATTTCCAGAGGTGTGGAAGAAGTATGCTACTGTCACACCTTTGTGAATGCTTCACCAACGCACTATATATACAAATAATTGGCAACAAAACCTAAAACCTTACAACCTAATATAGGCCAAACTATACACCAAATTATAATATATAATAATATAAATTTATATAAAAAAATGCCAATTTTAATACACGGTACGTCAAATTTGACGAGTGTTTTTATGGGGGTCGGCCGCTGCATGGACCTGTATAGTTGGTCCGGCACTGTAAGGTCACCCTTCAACAGTCACTGTAGGTCACCCTCCAGCAGTCACTGTAAGGTCACCCTCCAACAGTCACTGTAAGGTCACCCTTCAACAGTCACTGTAAGGTCACCCTCCAACAGTCACTGTAAGGTCACCCTTCAACAGTCACTGTAAGGTCACCCTCCAACAGTCACTGTAAGGTCACCCTCCAACAGTCACTGTAAGGTCACCCTCCAACAGTCACTGTAAGGTCACCCTCCAACAGTCACTGTAAGGTCACCCTTCAACAGTCACTGTAAGGTCGCCCTCCAACAGTCACTGTAAGGTCACCCTCCAACAGTCACTGTAAGGTCACCCTTCAACAGTCACTGTAAGGTCACCCTCCAACAGTCACTCTAAGGTCACCCTCCAACAGTCACTGTAAGGTCACCCTCCAACAGTCACTCTAAGGTCACCCTCCAACAGTCACTGTAAGGTCACCCTCCAACAGTCACTGTAAGGTCACCCTCCAACAGTCACTGTAAGGTCGTCCTCCAACAGTCACTGTAAGGTCACCCTCCAACAGTCACTGTAAGGTCACCCTCCAACAGTCACTGTAAGGTCGCCCTCCAACAGTCACTGTAAGGTCACCCTCCAACAGTCACTGTAAGGTCGCCCTCCAACAGTCACTGTAAGGTCACCCTCCAACAGTCACTGTAAGGTCACCCTCCAACAGTCACTGTAAGGTCGCCCTCCAACAGTCACTGTAAGGTCACCCTCCAACAGTCACTGTAAGGTCACCCTCCAACAGTCACTGTAAGGTCGCCCTCCAACAGTCACTGTAAGGTCACCCTCCAACAGTCACTGTAAGGTCACCCTCCAACAGTCACTGTAAGGTCGCCCTCCAACAGTCACTGTAAGGTCACCCTCCAACAGTCACTGTAAGGTCACCCTCCAACAGTCACTGTAAGGTCGCCCTCCAACAGTCACTGTAAGGTCACCCTTCAGCAGCCAATTCCCAGGCGTGGCAGGCGGGCGCGGACCATATATCACGGTCAGCCTCAGGCCTCCCGCCAAGCCTGGAGAAAATAGAGACGTCAATACGTCATCACGTGGCTGGCGCAGGTGGAGGTCTGGCCTGGCCGGAGTTCCCGCTTGGTGAGGCTGGATTATTTGTTCACTTCCCAACACACAAATATTTTGTTCCGTTCGTGAAAGTAACTTGTTTGTTCCATTCGAAATGTCGAGTTGTTCGCGAGTTTGGCTTGCACATTCCGTTCGTTAGAGCCTCTTGTTATGTGAACACGTAATGGTGTTATACCGTTCGTGAGGACTCCGTGTTCTGTTCGTATATTATAAATTGTGTTTTCTGCTTGGGGGATTTATGTTCGTGAGTGATGCGTGTTTACACCGTTCGTGTATGCGGTTTGAGGGTAATTTCGTGTAGACGGATTCGCAGAGTTGGAAGGGGATATAACACGAATTGTTTTCGTTCCATTTCATCACCCAACAACAGCAGTGGTTGAGGATTTACGAAGAATTATATCTTATAAATTATTGTAATTTGATTTGCAACTTCCGGTTCCTTCGACAATTAAAATTATAAGTTTGTTTGTCACTGACAATAATTTAGTTTTTAATAATAACATTGTAAAATTTTGGAGCGACAATGAGCAAACATTTTTCTAAACTTTTTGGACATTTTTTACATGGAATTTAAATAAAACTTATTTAGTTTAATTTTTGTCACCACCTGTCGGTCAAGCTATGGCACCTACTGTCGGCCATCGCTTGCAACTGCTTTCATTTCAGATTCAATCAGAGACACACAAGAGTGTGGGAAGTGGCTGAAAGGTCACTGTAAGGTCAGTGAATCGGCATCAAATCGGCATCAAAATCGGAATCGGCATCAAAGCGCGAAAGTGATAATTATTAACTGAATGCCTTCCAATACAACCTTCTTGGCCAGGACGGCACAAGCTCCAAAGCTAAACTTCTGAAATAAATATGTCCACAATCGTTCACTTTCCATTCATCCTCTCGGTTTGCTAAATAACAAGACAGTCATTTTATTTCATTTGACAATTACTTCTGATAATTTTGTAGGTGGTAATCATGTCTCCCGAAACGTGTGAGTATGTTTGGGGTTTTTAAATCTCAGAGGAATGAGGACAATAAAAGAATTTAATGCTTGAACGTGTTGAGGGAAGGTGTAGAAGAGAGTTAAAACTTGTGTTAATCCTCTTAGCTCAGCACCATCAGTAAGTCCTGGATCTTCTTCATCCCTAATTAAGTTAGGGTGAGACCCGCTGCACCAACACCGCCATCTTGTTTTTGGCTTCTGTGTGACGTGAGAGATGGTAGTGGCGCATGACGCACCACCTGACGCACCACCTGATACATCACCTGACGCATCCCGTGACGCATCACCTGATACATCAACTGACGCATCACCTGATGCATCACCTGATACATCACC
>WNGS01166011.1:10626189-10639204 GCA_020271785.1 Procambarus virginalis | reverse complement strand
TCCTCTCCTCGTACGTCATGGAAATGCCTTATCCTTAATTATCTTCTGCTTACATCTTTCCGTCTTGATCCAGACATCTTAAAATGTTACTCCCACATGTGGTGTCCTATCTGTTGGTGTGCTATCTGTGGGTGTCCTATCTGTTGGTGTCCTATCTGTGGGTGTCCCATCTGAGGGTCTCTCACCTAAACATAGTTCATAAATAAGAGACATTCTCAGTGTATAGTGAGGCCCTCACACAAGCATAGTGACCAACCAACAAGAATGTTTTAGTCCTGGACATAACCAAGACTACAAGTCAGTTCTCACTGTATATACACCGAGATGCAAGTTAATGCTTTTGCAAGAATGTGTCACTTAATTACCAGCGTTTGTACTCTCACAACCCATATATCTATATGGGTTGTGAACCTATTATACCTATTACCTATTACTCTTGTAAGAGTAACATACTCTCTTGTAATATAACCCTCTTATACTGTGTTAAATAATAATAGTATATATTACATTCTTTCTCAGCCACAAAGATTCGCGCGAATCTTAGTGTTAACCAAATATATAAGTTATAGACGGGGAGCCTATCGGCCGAGCGGATAGCACACTGGGACTTGTGATCCTGTGGTCCCGGGTTCGATCCCGGGCGCCGGAGAGAAACAATGGGCAGAGTTTCTTTCACCCTATGCCCCCTCTTACCTAGCAGTAAAATAGGTACCTGGGTGTTAGTCAGCTGTCACGGGCTGCTTCGTGGGGTGGAGGCCTGGTCGAGGACCGGGCCGCGGGGACACTAAAGCCCCGAAATCATCTCAAGATAGGCTACAAATCCGTGTCTTTGAGATTTTATGTTGCAGGAAGAATCATTACCTGCCTGTATGTTCACCCATCCAGTGCTAGGCAGATCAAATGGTGTTTAACCCGACTGTTCGAGTGATGCACACGCCAACATCTACGGCATAACAGTATTATTAATACAAATTTTAATTATACTCTTCTCAAGAATATTAATTGGTCGACATGCTTTCCGTAATAGTGACGTCATTAGTATGTGTAACGCCTGTCCCTCCAAGTGTACATTACTCGTATGTTCTCTGTACTCACAGTCTTTTGGATAAAAATTTAATTTAATTGAACAATAGATTTGTGTTGCGTTTTCTTTAAAAACGGTTCGCAGAAAACGGATGAAACGAGCACAATATTGATTAGGGTAACTATGATGACCAAAACCACACATCAGAAAACGAAGAAACTTCGAGGTTTCGTTCGTCCGAGACCATTATCAAGTCGAGTGTGATAATTATCACAATATACTTGATAAAGACAAAGTCAAAGACGGACCGAAACGTCGTCGTCTCTTCATCTTAAGGTGTAGTTAGGTCATCAGAGATAAGAGGCTCTCAGGTAAACTCAGGTAACTGAACGCAACATTATGTAATCAAAAGTAAGCGTAACTGAACGCACTATTTTACTCACATAGTTGTGCTTACAGGGGTTGAACTTTGGCTCTTTGGTCCCGCCTCTCACACGGCAGTCAAAACTGAGGTACAGGTTCTTGAGAATTTTGGGCTCTATCATATCTACCTTTGAGACTGTGAATGGTGTTTCCTCATCACTGCCTAGTGTGTTCCACTTGTTAACTACTCCGGCACTGAAGAACTCTGCGCTGTCACCAGCAAGTTTAACAGAACGCAAAGTTATGTAAATCTAACTGAACGCAAAGTTATGTAAATCTAGCTGAACGCAAAGTTATGTAAATCTAACTAAACGCAATATTGTGCAGACACACGTAAGCCTCAGACAACACATAAATAATGAACGTTACCACAAGCAAACTAGAGAGACAACTGTGAGTGTGTAAAGTTGTAGCGCAGGTGTGTGAAGTTGTAGCGCAGGTGTGGCTCATAAACTGCTCCATGACAAAACTGCTTTCTGTGAAAATTGTACTAACAATTCTTTGGCAGCCAACACCACCTTAACCCACACCTGTTGCCCTAAGACAGCTGGCCAGCCCCACCTGTTGCTCTGAGACAGCTGGCCAGCCCCACCTGTTGCTCTGAGACAGCTGGGTAGCCCCACCTGTTGCTCTGAGACAGCTGGCCAGCCCCACCTGTTGCTCTGAGACAGCTGGGTAGCCCCACCTGTTGCTCTGAGACAGCTGGGTAGCCCCACCTGTTGCTCTGAGACAGCTGGGTAGCCCCACCTGTTGCTCTGAGACAG
Organism: Procambarus virginalis; assembly: GCA_020271785.1. Lineage (NCBI taxonomy): Eukaryota > Metazoa > Arthropoda > Malacostraca > Decapoda > Cambaridae > Procambarus > Procambarus virginalis. Next base: position 10,636,993 of record WNGS01166011.1, on the reverse strand, counting down.
CTGGCCAGCCCCACCTGTTGCTCTGAGACAGCTGGGTAGCCCCACCTGTTGCTCTGAGACAGCTGGGTAGCCCCACCTGTTGCTCTGAGACAGCTGGCCAGCCCCACCTGTTGCTCTGAGACAGCTGGGTAGCCCCACCTGTTGCTCTGAGACAGCTGGGTAGCCCCACCTGTTGCTCTGAGACAGCTGGGTAGCCCCACCTGTTGCTCTGAGACAGCTGGGTAGCCCTACCTGTTGCCCTGAGACAGCTGGGTAGCACCACCTGTTGCTCTGAGACAGCTGGGTAGCCCCACCTGTTGCTCCGACGCCTGGACGAGTTAGCAGCAAATGTGATATTTTATTGTTGTGGAAAAACCTTGTAACTCTTATCTTGGGTGTTTAACTCGGCCGGCTGACGCCCCTACACCTCTGTATTATATATATTAGTGTTTGTTTTACATGTCTTCAACTGTATCTTCGTGTCTTCGTCAGGGATTCGTACATTTGTAAACTTATGACTCTTAGAGAATGTTGAAAATTAATTGTTGATGTCAAATATTGCAAGACATTGCAGTTAAACACTTAACTGTTGCAAGTATCGTACTCAATTACTCCTACACCATTTATCCGATGATAAATGATAAACTCCAGTGCGGCTCAAGTGCCGTAGTTTCATGCAAATTCTCGTACAATCAACCGAGTAAACCAAATTTTTATCTCGTTGAATATTTATCAGAGCACTTGTGATAAAATGTGACAGGAAAAGTTATAGATTTTGGGAGGTGATGAGGCTTACGGGAAGGGAGAGGAGGCTGTGCTTATGGACACTATACACGGCACGAATGACGTGGTTACTTGACGTCATGCAGACACTAAGTCACAGTATACGTCAACACTCTCGCACTTTACCTCAAACTCTTACCATATATCTATTGACTTGCACCACTCTTTATTTACACTTGAAAAGAACGAGTGGCGAGTTTTACGTCCTGGACGGAGTTTAGGTCCAGGACGGACCGAAACGTCGTCAGTTCCTTCATTGTTAGATGTGTGGGTTGGGTGCCTGGCGTGACGTGATCAACATTCTTAACCTTAAGAATACATCAAGAATAAGCAGCACATATAAACCATTCAATTGTTAATCATTTCACTTAGGAGCAAATAACCTCAAGATGAGAAATATTACCTGTCTCTTGGTGACGATCATTCCGGAGATTTGATACGTGACTCTTGATACGTGACTCGTCAAGTACTCTCTTGATACGTGACTCGTCAAGTACTCTCTTGATACGTGACTCGTCAAGTACTCTCTTGATACGTGACTCGTCAAGTACTCTCTTGATACGTGACTCGTCAAGTACTCTCTTGATACGTGACTCGTCAAGTACTCTCTTGATACGTGACTCGTCAAGTACTCTCTTGATACGTGACTCGTCAAGTACTCTCTTGATACGTGACTCGTCAAGTACTCTCTTGATACGTGACTCGTCAAGTACTCTCTTGATACGTGACTCGTCAAGTACTCTCTTGATACGTGACTCGTCAAGTACTCTCTTGATACGTGACTCGTCAAGTACTCTCTTGATACGTGGCTCGTCAAGTACTCTCTTGATACGTGACTCGTCAAGTACTCTCTTGATACGTGGCTCGTCAAGTACTCTCTTGATACGTGACTCGTCAAGTACTCTCTTGATACGTGACTCGTCAAGTACTCTCTTGATACGTGGCTCGTCAAGTACTCTCTTGATACATACGAGCCACCAGCCCACCAGGTCCCTCACGGTAGCCAGCAGGTCCCTCACGGTAGCCAGCAGGTCCCTCACAGTAGCCAGCAGGTCCCTCACGGTAGCCAGCAGGTCCCTCACAGTAGCCAGCAGGTCCCTCACGGTAGCCAGCACGTCCCTCACGGTAGCCAGCAGGTCCCTCACGGTAGCCAGCAGGTCCCTCACAGTAGCCAGCAGGTCCCTCACGGTAGCCAGCAGGTCCCTCACGGTAGCCAGCAGGTCCCTCACAGTAGCCAGCAGGTCCCTCACGGTAGCCAGCAGGTCCCTCACAGTAGCCAGCAGGTCCCTCACGGTAGCCAGCAGGTCCCTCACAGTAGCCAGCAGGTCCCTCACGGTAGCCAGCAGGTCCCTCACGGTAGGCAGCAGGTCCCTCACGGTAGGCACTACCCGCTACCTCATGTCTCCCAGCTGGGACTAACGTTAATACGCCCCTCACACCTTATGGCAAAATATGTAAATAGTTTACTCCATTAAAAGTTGAGAATTTTATATTAATATTCAAAGTTCCGTTGAGGACCCCGTTTAAAGCTATTTTTTTTCGATTAAAAGTTGAAACATAAAATTACAGCGGGCAGAGAAAGTGCCAAAGTTTGCAACATTCACACTGCAGAGGCCATTTCTAAAGACTAGTGAAATCTGGTCACTTTCGTTCAGCTCGTGTTTAATAATTGTTAGATAAACACAAATGTTGATTGTACATCTTTACAAAGTTAAATTATTTTTTTAACCGGGTATAATATGTAAGACTCTTCCCCCAGATGCCTGTGATAAAGACAAATAATAATCATAATAATTCTATTCATAAAAAATGATCATAGAATATGATATATATATATATATATATATATATATATATATATATATATATATATATATATATATAATATATATATAATAAAAGTTAAATAAATTACTAAAAAATTAACAAACAAAACAAGCCACACTGTTAAACTTACGTGAAGTGATCAAACGGAGTTAAAATTGATAATTAACATATGGATAATCAACGCTAATACAACTATTATAATAATGACTTCACACTTACAAAAAAATGTATGTAAAACACAACCAAAATAGAAGAGAATTATTCAACACTAGCCAAAACCTTATGTAAACTTAAATATAAAAAAACACTAAACACCAAAAAATGTATTATATGTCTTAAATAAAAGACTATAATAATATACAATATCAACACTTGAAATAAGAAAAAAACGCAACATGGTAAACTAAAAAAATAAAAATGCCAGTATGAACTATAAATCAAATTACCAAGCCTACTGTGCACTACAGTGTACAGTTGAACAGCCGAAAGGTTGCTCTTTAACAGAGGCCGCAGCTCCCTGATATATAAGGATTCCACTATTCTCAAATCCGACTGGCCATTCATACAAGTGTCTAGAATGGCCAGTCGGAGTCTAGAGCGCTGTCCACTCAGCTACTAGCCCCCACCCCCCACGGTGTGTGTGTGTGTGTGTGTGTGTGTGTGTGTGTGTGTGTGTGTGTGTGTGTGTGTGTGTGTGTGTGTGTGTGTGTGTGTGTGTGTGTGTGTGTGTGTGTGTCCCACACAGTATAGCTACCTGTCATCATGGTTTACAAAACAACAGTAAAGGGCTCTCACGCACCAAATACACGGCTGGGGTTTCCTTCGTGTCACTGGCACTCACTGTTGGGGGGAGCCGCTGGTCACTGCTCGGGCCATGCTCTTGGTCCATGTCACATGGTCTGTGCCACTAACCTGTACCGCTGGTCCAAGACACAGCTAAACACTCACAACAGTAAGGTATAATTCCTGACCCATATGACCAGCTTTATCTATTACTGACTATCAGTACAATATACGTGACACTAATTTGCCTTGTCTTCAAAGTTTGGAAATCATTTGAATGAAAACGTGGAAGGTCACGAATCTTTTAGTGACAATATCTGTGACCTTGCTCGAGGCGGACTGATATTTGATACTCAACTCGCAAGCCTCGCTAAAATTTGTTTCGAATGGAGTTTAATTTGAATTGTCGAAGACAAATAATTTCCAAAATGCCAAGAGCAGAGAAAAGATGTGTTTTCTCTTATTGTGTTCGAGGTTAACTGTAGTAGGGGTAACTCTGGCGTATCTGCGTCCACGGCCCCGTGTTTGGGGTGATTCTAGCTCCTAGGAACAGCTTCTCCCACGTTACCATGGGGCGGTGTGTTCTCCGCTTGGGCTCCACTGGCTCTTAGGAACAACAACTCCCACGTTACCATCGGGTGTGTGGGAGAGTTGCTGGCAATGGGCACGAAAAAACCACGTGAAGATGATGGGTCGAGGCGACCTTCACTGCCTGACTAAATATACGATGAAAGAACTCTTCACGATTGAGAAAGCAATGAACTTCCGATATAGAGAACTCAAGAGTTTCCTGCAAGTATACCTATTCACAAGCATATATATATATGTGCAACAGATGTATTGCACAAATATACATATATGTGCAATAGACGTAGCCTTCAAGTTAAAAATAAAAGCAAGTGTGTCGGTGCCTGTAACGGCCGCTACAGTGTTTGGGTGAAATTCGCGAGGGAGAGCAAGAGAGAACGCGAAATGCCATCTGAACTCATGCGATGATTGGAACCGAATTCTCTGACGATTGACTCGAGTACTAAAGCTGGTGAATTGAGGAGTGGCGTGGAGCGTGAAGCAGGAATCCCAGGCAGGCAGGGCGGGATGTTGCCTAATGGTCCCGCTAAACTAGGTCTTCCATAGTCATTACATGTGCCATTAACACACTCAATTGTACATTTCTTTTTACAAAAAAAGATGATTGACCTTTCTCGTCGATGTTTATACAAGTTTCTGCCTACTTAATTATTATGCCAGACATGTTTTAAACTATAGCTACATTTTACGTAAGTTTTGTTGGCTTGTGGTTAGTGTTAGTCTAGTTACTTATATTACTGGTAGGTGAGCACAGGTCACCACCACCACTACCACTACTCCTGTCACCTCCGCCACCACCACTACCCCCACCACTACCACCAACACCACCACCACTACCATTACTACCACCACCACTACCACCACTACCATTACCACCACCACCACTACCACCACTACCACTACCAACACCACCACCACCACTACCACCACTACCACCACCACAACCACCGCCACCACCACCACTAGCACCACCACCGCCGCCAGCACCACCACCACCACCACCTCAACAACCTATGTATCTCATCAGTAAACCTTGCTCACTCATCCTTCCTCTAACTCTTTAAATTTACGCTTCTCACAATAGAGAGCCTCCTCGCTCTCTTTTCGCTCTCCCAAGATCTCTCGCTATCTGTTTCACTCAATCAAGATACCTTACTCTCCATTTCACTCTCCTAAAGTACCATACTCTCCTTTCACTCTCCTAAAGTACCATACTCTCCATTTCACTCTCCTAAAGTACCATACTCTCCATTTCACTCTCCCAAAGTACCATACTCTCCATTTCACTCTCCTAAAGTACCATACTCTCCATTTCACTCTCCCCAAGTCCCATACTCTCCATTTCACTCTCCCAAAGTACCATACTCTCCATTTCACTCTCCCAAAGTACCATACTCTCCATTTCACTCTCCCAAAGTACCATACTCTCCATTTCACTCTCCCAAAGTACCATACTCTCCATTTCATTCTCCTAAAGTACCATACTCTCCATTTCACTCTCCCAAAGTACCATACTCTCCATTTCACTCTCCTAAAATACCTTACTCTAAATATCACTCTACCAAGTACCATACTCTCCATTTCAACTCTCCCAAGCTCCTTGCTCTTCCACTCTCAAGCTCTCCATTCCCTCATAATCTGACCTCTTTAACAAGGTTTCCCACAAGCCAGCAAGGTGACACACACACAGTCAGCCAGCACCCACACACACACACACACCTCAGCCGGCCAGCCACACACACACACGCCGGCTAACCACACACACACACACACACAACACACACACACACACACACACACACACACCCCACACACACACACCACACACACACCAGCCGGCCAGCCAAAAACACACATACACACACACACTACCCGACCAGAACGGCATACACTCACAGTACTGTGGGTGCTGCCGTTCACAGACAGGATTACAAAGACGGCGGTTGAGCAACAAAGACTGGCGCTGTAACGGCAGCCGTCACATTCTGGCAAGAGCAAACACCAAGCTATGCATGTAATAAGAAACAAGATCTTGCCAAGAGTCTTGCGGAAATAACAGTGCCGGAGAAAAGCTACCCCACATAACTGCATAATGACGATGGCAACAGTGGAAACAAGAAGATAATGGCAATTTTATGGTTGCCACCGAGGGTCCCTTAGCTACACATTTGGCTTCCTCTTGGCCTCTTGACCCCAGGTGACCTCTGACAACCCCTTAGCTTTTCCTTGGGCTCTAGCCGGCCTCCTCTTGATCTCCCTATTGACTCTAGGTTAACTCCTCTCCTACTTTTAAACTAAGTGTTTGGCACTTTCTTAGTGGCCTCCTGTCCTTCTCTTGACCTGCTAGTGGCCTCTTGCCTCCTTCTGATCTTCTCGTCACCGTCTTCTGACCTCCTGGCCTCATTCTGGCCTCCACCGGGTCTTCTCTCTGGCCTCCTCCCCTGGCCCCCTCCAGCTTAACTTTACAGTTTGACTCTGGCCTTTACTTCAACACATTCAAAGCCCATAAAGGCATATAAAAATTCCCGCCACTCAGATTTCCTATCAAACTTTATAACTTATATGCAGCTTTTATAGTGCAGAGAGAAGGCAATCATGAGCCCCGCTCTGTGTCTTCTTTCCTTATGCTGCTGCTGCTGCTGCCCTCTCCTGACCCCCCCCTCACCTGCTGCTGCTGCCTCTTCTTCCTCTCTCTTTGTCCTTCACCCCTGCTGCTGCTGCTGCTGCTGCTCTGCTGTTGCTGCTGCCTCTCCTGACCCTCCCCCCCTCACCTGCTGCTGTGCTGCCTCTCCTGACCCCCTCCCCTGCTGGTGCTGCCTCTCCTGCCCAACCTTCACCTGCTGCTGCAGACGAGGGTGGGCAGAGTGCAGCCAGTCTGTTGAAGCTGCACTCTAGCGAGGGCCCTCTGCAGAGTGCCATCGCTAGAGTGCCAACACTACGAGACCGGCTGGTAACATTCAAGACAAGCAACAGTGTGAGACACGCTGGTTGCAAGCACAATGTTGGAGAAGATTTTGCTGTAGGAAACGTGTGGGAGAGTGGCAGGAAAGACCTGTGCCACAAGAAGAGCTGGCAACTCCACACTCGCCGCCAAAGAGGCTGGCAACTCCACACTCGTCGCCAAAGAGGCTGGCAACTCCACACTCGTCGCCAAGAGGCTGGCAACTCCACACTCGCTGCCAAAGAGGCTGGCAACTCCCACTCGCTGCCAAAGAGGCTGGCAACTCCACACTCGCTGCCAAAGAGGCTGGCAACTCCACACTCGTCGCCAAAGAGGCTGGCAACTGCACACTCGCTGCCAGCCTCTTTGGCGACGAGTGTGGAGTTGCCAGCCTCTTTGGCGACGAGTGTGGAGTTGCCAGCCTCTTTGGCAGCGAGTGTGCAGTTGCCAGCCTCTTTGGCGACGAGTGTGGAGTTGCCAGCCTCTTTGGCAGCGAGTGTGGAGTTGCCAGCCTCTTTGGCAGCGAGTGTGGAGTTGCCAGCCTCTTTGGCAGCGAGTGTGGAGTTGCCAGCCTCTTTGGCGACGAGTGTGGAGTTGCCAGCCTCTTTGGCGACGAGTGTGGAGTTGCCAGCCTCTTTGGCGGCGAGTGTGGAGTTGCCAGCCTCTTCTTGTGGCACAGGTCTTTCCTGCCACTCTCCCACACGTTTCCTACAGCAAAATCTTCTCCAACATTGTGCTTGCAACCAGCGTGTCTCACACTGTTGCTTGTCTTGAATGTTGACCAGCCGGTCTCGTAGTGTTGGCACTCTAGCGATGGCACTCTGCAGAGGGCCATCGCTAGAGTGCAGCTTCAACAGACTGGCTGCACTCTGCCCCACCCTCGTCTGCAGCAGCAGGTGAAGGTTGGGCAGGAGAGGCAGCACCAGCAGGGGAGGGGGGGTCAGGAGAGGCAGCAGCAGCAGGTGAGGGGGGAGGGTCAGGAGAGGCAGCAGCAACAGCAGCAGCAGCAGCAGCAGCAGCAGGGTGAAGGACAAAGAGAGAGGAAGAAGAGGCAGCAGCAGCAGGTGAGGGGGGGGGTCAGGAGAGGCAGCAGCAGCAGCAGCATAAGGAAGAAGACACAGAGCGGGGCTCATGATTGCCTCTCTTCTGCACTATAAAAGCTGCATATAAGTTATAAAGTTTGATAGGAAATTCTGAGTGGCGGGAATTTTTATATGCCTTTATGGGCTTTGAATGTGTTGAAGTAAAGGCCAGAGTCAAACTGTAAAGTTAAGCTGGAGGAGGCCAGGGTGAGGCCAGAGAGAAGACCCGTGGAGGCCAGAATGAGGCCAGGAGGTCAGAAGACGGTGACAGAAGATCAGAAGGAGGCCAAGAGGCCACTAGCAGGTCAAGAGAAGGCCAGGAGGCCACTAAGAAAGTGCCAACACTTAGTTAAAAGTAGGAGAGGAGTTAACCTAGAGTCAATAGGGAGATCAAGAGGAGGCCGGCTAGAGCCCAAGGAAAAGCTAAGGGGTTGTCAGAGGTCACCTGGGGTCAAGAGGCCAAGAGGAAGCCAAATGTGTAGCTAAGGGACCCCTCGGTGGCAACCATAAAATTGCCATTATCTTCTTGTTTCCACTGTTGCCATCGTCATTATGCAGTTATGTGGGGTAGCTTTTCTCCGGCACTGTTATTTCCGCAAGACTCTTGGCAAGATCTTGTTTCTTATTACATGCATTAGCTTGGTGTTTGCTCTTGCCAGAATGTGACGGCTGCCGTTACAGCGCCAGTCTTTGTTGCTCAACCGCCGTCTTTGTAATCCTGTCTGTGAACGGCAGCCACCCACGTACTGTGAGTGTATGCCGTTCCTGGTCGGGTAGTGTGTGTGTGTATGTGTGTTTGGCTGGCCGGCTGTGTGTGTGTGTGTGTGTGTGTGTGTGTGTGTGTGTGTGTGTGTGTGTGTGTGTGTGTGTGTGTGTGTGTGTGTGTGTGGTTAGCCGGCTGTGTGTGTGTGGCTGGCCGGCTGAGTGTGTGTGTGTGTGTGTGTGGCTGGCTGACTGTGTGTGTCACCTTGCTGGCTTTTGGGACACCTTGTTAAAGAGGTCAGAATTATGAGGGAATGGAGAGCTTGAGAGTGGAAGAGCAAGGAGCTTGGGAGAGTGAAATGGAGAGTATGGTACTTTGGTAGAGTGATATTTAGAGTAAGGTATTTTAGGAGAGTGAAATGGAGAGTATGGTACTTGGGAGAGTGAAATGGAGAGTATGGTACTTTAGGAGAATGAAATGGAGAGTATGGTACTTGGGAGAGTGAAATGGAGAGTATGGTACTTTGGGAGAGTGAAATGGAGAGTATGGTACTTTGGGAGAGTGAAATGGAGAGTATGGGACTTGGGAGAGTGAAATGGAGAGTATGGGACTTGGGGAGAGTGAAATGGAGAGTATGGTACTTTAGGAGAGTGAAATGGAGAGTATGGTACTTTGGGAGAGTGAAATGGAGAGTATGGTACTTTAGGAGAGTGAAATGGAGAGTATGGTACTTTGGAGAGTGAAATGGAGAGTATGGTACTTTAGGAGAGTGAAATGGAGAGTAAGGTATCTTGATTGAGTGAAACAGATAGCGAGAGATCTTGGGAGAGCGAAAAGAGAGCGAGGAGGCTCTCTATTGTGAGAAGCGAAATTTAAAGAGTTAGAGGAAGGATGAGTGAGCAAGGTTTACTGATGAGATACATAGGTTGTTGAGGTGGTGGTGGTGGTGGTGCTGGCGGCGGTGGTGGTGCTAGTGGTGGTGGTGGCGGTGGTTGTGGTGGTGGTAGTGGTGGTGTAGTGGTGGTGGTGGTGGTAGTGGTGGTATCGTGGTGGCGCGTGCTTAGTGGTGGTGGTAGTGGTGGTAGTGGTGGTGGTGGTTGGTAATGGTAGTGGTGGGTGGGAGTGGTGGTGGGTAGTAATGGTAGTGGTGGTGGTGTTGGTGGTAGTGGTGGTGGTAGTGGTGGTGGCGGAGGTGACAGGAGTAGTGGTAGTGGTGGTGGTGACCTGTGCTCACCTACCAGTAATATAAGTAACTAGACTAACACTAACCACAAGCCAACAAAACTTACGTAAAATGTAGCTATAGTTTAAAACATGTCTGGCATAATAATTAAGTAGGCAGAAACTTGTATAAACATCGGACGAGAAAGGTCAATTCATCTTTTTTTGTAAAAAGAAATGTACAATTGAGTGTGTTAATGGCACATGTAATGACTATGGAAGACCTAGTTTAGCGGGACCATTAGGCAACATCCCGCCCTGCCTGCCTGGGATTCCTGCTTCACGCTCCACGCCACTCCTCAATTCACCAGCTTTAGTACTCGAGTCAATCGTCAGAGAATTCGGTTCCAATCATCGCATGAGTTCAGATGGCATTTCGCGTTCTCTCTACTGCTCTCCCTCGCGAATTTCACCCAAACACTGTAGCGGCCGTTACAGGCACCGACACACTTGCTTTATATTTTTAACTTGAAGGCTACGTCTATTGCACATATATGTATATTTGTGCAATACATCTGTTGCACATATATATATATAGCTTGTGAATAGGTATACTTGCAGGAAACTCTTGACGTTCTCTATATCGGAAGTTCCATTGCTTTCTCAATCGTGAAGAGTTCTTTCATCGTATATTTAGTCAGGCAGTGAAGGTCGCCTCGACCCATCATCTTCACGTGGTTTTTTCGTGCCCATTGCCAGCAACTCTCCCACACACCCGATGGTAACGTGGGAGTTGTTGTTCCTAAGAGCCAGTGGAGCCCAAGCGGAGAACACACCGCCCCATGGTACGTGGGAGAAGCTGTTCCTAGGAGCTAGAATCACCCCAAACACGGGGCCGTGGACGCAGATACGCCAGAGTTACCCCTACTACAGTTAACCTCGAACACAATAAGAGAA
>WNGS01166011.1:10571901-10586901 GCA_020271785.1 Procambarus virginalis | reverse complement strand
GTCGACTGAAGCGGGCCGGGGAGCTGAAGTTCAACCCCAGTAAGCTCAAACATTTAGTGGTAGACACACTCTCAGAGGCAGTCACACACTCAGTGGTAGACACACTCAGTGGCAGACATACACTCAGTGGCAGACATTCACTCAGTGGCAGACATACACTCAGTGGCAGACATACACTCAGTGGCAGACATACACTCAGTGGCAGACATACACTCAGTGGCAGACATTCACTCAGTGGCAGACATTCACTCAATGGCAGACATTCACTCAGTGGCAGACATACACTCAGTGGCAGACATACACTTAGTGGCTGACATTCACTCAGTGGCAGACATACACTCAGTGGCAGACATACAACATACATAAAGGACAAATATTTCCAGGGTCATACTCCAAATGAAATATATTCCCACATGCAAAAAATACGCCGTCGGGAGCCATTTAAGACACGAAGCTACTCGAGTACGAGCATATCCCCTCACGAATATACACTTAAATCAGCTCACGAACAAACATACACGCACGAATAAACTCGCGTATACAATGACCAGTAATGTATTTAATAATCAGACTCTGTAATATACCGATACCAAACCATCACTTTTATAAAAAACACTAAAACACTTTTACCAATAACTGATACAAGTAATGTCAATGGCTGTATCATTTGAAGTTCATAGAATGATGGAGTGTCAAGGAGAGACCTCACTATTGCCTTAGCAATTTGCAGGAGCAATTGTCCCAGATCGCTAGAGCAATATCTCACACTAAATGTGGATGGCAAAATTCCTAAGGCAAATTTGACCAAATAAACAAAATATTCACGCACACTCGGTTGCAATAGCTTGCAACTCGGTAAAAACCAATCATGGCGCTGTTGACGGTCCTGCCTGTCCCACAGTGTCTCGTGGGACAGTGTGTCACAGTCTTGCCTGTCCCACAGTGTCTCGTGGGACAGTGAGTCACAGTCTTGCCTGTCCTACAGCGCCTCGTGGGACAGTGTGGGAGTTGAGGGTCTTGTGGGTACACTGTCATGTAGAGATCGTGGGTATGTTGCAGCACCCTGCAGGAGCCTCACATGATGCCATGTGGGTCGTGTCCATGTTGCAGCACCCTGCAGGAGCCTCACATGATGCCATGTGGGTCGTGTCCATGTTGCAGCACCCTGCAGGAGCCTCACCTGATGCCATGTGGGTCGTGTCCATGTTGCAGCACCCTGCAGGAGCCTCACATGATGCCATGTGGGTCGTGTCCATGTTGTTGCACCCTGCAGGAGCCTCACATGATGCCATGTGGGTCGTGTCCATGTTGCAGCACCCTGCAGGAGCCTCACATGATGCCATGTGGGTCGTGTCCATGTTGTTGCACCCTGCAGGAGCCTCACATGATGCCATGTGGGTCGTGTCCATGTTGTTGCACCCTGCAGGAGCCTCACATGATGCCATGTGGGTCGTGTCCATGTTGCAGCACCTTGCAGGAGCCTCACATGATGCCATGTGGGTCGTGTCCATGTTGTTGCACCCTGCAGCAGCCTCACATGATGCCATGTGGGTCGTGTCCATGTTGCAGCACCCTGCAGGAGCCTCACATGATGCCATGTGGGTCGTGTCCATGTTGTTGCACCCTGCAGGAGCCTCACATGATGCCATGTGGGTCGTGTCCATGTTGCAGCACCCTGCAGGAGCCTCACATGATGCCATGTGGGTCGTGTCCATGTTGTTGCACCCTGCAGGAGCCTCACATGATGCCATGTGGGTCGTGTCCATGTTGTTGCACCCTGCAGGAGCCTCACATGATGCCATGTGGGTCGTGTCCATGTTGTTGCACCCTGCAGGAGCCTCACATGATGCCATGTGGGTCGTGTCCATGTTGTTGCACCCTGCAGGAGCCTCACATGATGCCATGTGGGTCGTGTCCATGTTGTTGCACCCTGCAGGAGCCTCACATGATGCCATGTGGGTCGTGTCCATGTTGTTGCACCCTGCAGGAGCCTCACATGATGCCATGTGGGTCGTGTCCATGTTGTTGCACCCTGCAGGAGCCTCACATGATGCCATGTGGGTCGTGTCCATGTTGCAGCAGCCTGCAGGAGCCTCACCTGTTGTTAGGGTCCCAAAACTCGAGCAACATCAGTAATTACATGTCAAGTTACGCACGGAAATTATGATAATAACTTGAATTAAGACAAAGTTATTGGCTAAGCCTAGCGCTCACAACTACATTAATAAGGGGACACGGCATAGCAAATTATTAGTATATTACCCCACTACGAACATTATTATCTAATAAATTGTTGAAAATTATTGTAACACCAAAACGTTTCTCGCTAATAGATAATCTGAGACAACCACTAGTGAGCTTACCATCGCTCCTTCACTCTCGTCTGGCGAAATCTAAAATAAATAAATTGGGCCAAACAGATTAAGTAGCGCTTATGTTATAGTCCAAGTTTTACGCCCAAATTAAGAGTGCAAAACACCGAGTCTCTGTTATAAATATTTTGAGCAAATATTAAATTTTCACCAAGGAGTATTTTGTGAGAACTAACAAGTTATTATATTATAGCGTCGTTTTAAACTTCAAATTTACGCTTTAAGGAAAATCATGAACAATTACTATAGATCTGGAGCAGCAGTGCAAAGGGTTAATTCGGAATGAAAGAATATGTGAGAGAGTTCACAACCTCGTCATCTTCAGTAAGAAATCCCTAACATTCCAGCAAAATATTCACAGGCTCTTCACCAAGAAAGTAAATTGACCTTGGCAGAATTTTGAAGATTCTTCGTGAGTTGGTTATTATATAATGTCAGCGTCTGACGCCCATTGCCGTAACTGCCACAGACAGAACCATCTCCCTCGATGAAGTGCCTGGTTCAGCCAGTGCTTAAGCTCACAGTACAGTATTTACCAGAGTCAAAACATCTGAGTTTACCGTTTTGTGGTAAGAAGTATTTACCACAAAACGACCCAACACGAATCATCAACTACTGGTCCAGGTACGGTCTCCCACTTGAACCAGCAAGCATTCTCCGTGTTGTCTGAGACCATGAAGAAGTCAAACAAATCAGAACCAAATTTCCCAGCAGTTGTTTAAACGGTTGAAATGTAGCTGTTGCACAGTTTGGCAAGATGGCTACCTTGTTAGTGACATTTGTAAACACTTGTTAATAACTGTTTTCCCAGTTTGGTTATTCAACATTTTCCTGAGTGTCAGGTTCATTTTTATTGCTTCTTCATTAACATTTTGAGTAATAAAGAGTAACATTATGACAATGATGCAGGAAGGTCTGCCCCGGCCCATCACCCAGCTTAGATATAACCAACACAAGGAGACCATCCCCGGCCCATCACCCAGCTTAGATATAACCAACACAAGGAGACCATCCCCGGCCCATCACCCAGCTTAGATATAACCAACACAAGGAGACCATCCCCGGCCCATCACACAGCTTAGATATAACCAACACAAGGAGACCATCCCCGGCCCATCAGCCAGCTTAGATATAACCAACACAAGGGAGACCATCCCCGGCCCATCACACAGCTTAGATATAACCAACACAAGGAGACCAACCCCGGCCCATCACCCAGCTTAGATATAACCAACACAAGGAAACCATCCCCGGCCCATCACCCAGCTTAGATATAACCAACACAAGGAGACCATCCCCGGCCCATCACCCAGCTTAGATATAACCAACACAAGGGAGCGGATATTTGCATCTAAAGGAGAGAGCCTCACGCTGGACCATCAGTACTAACAGTAAATTTTACATTCAGATATTGCACCAACGCGTTGTCTGAATAACAAAAATTGGGGAGGTCTGATTGCTTCTGAAAGGCAACATTAATATAATGAAACTTTAAATGGCATCATTACCGCCTCCCTTATTGGTGCACTAGTTCTCCTGCACCAGTGTTGGTGCACTAGGTCTCCTGCACCAGTGTTGGTGCACTAGGTCTCCTACACCAGTGTTGGTGCACTAGGTCTCCTGCACCAGTGTTGGTGCACTAGGTCTCCTGCACCAGTGTTGGTGCACTAGGTCTCCTGCACCAGTGTTGTGCACCAGGTCTCCTGCACCAGTGTGGGTGCACTAGTTCTCCTGCACCAGTGTTGGTGCACCAGGTCTCCTGCACCAGTGTTGGTGCACCAGGTCTCCTGCACCAGTGTTGGTGCACTAGGTCTCCTGCACCAGTGTTGGTGCACCAGGTCTCCTGCACCAGTGTTGGTGCACTAGTTCTCCTGCACCAGTGTTGGTGCACTAGGTCTCCTGCACCAGTGTTGGTGCACCAGGTCTCCTGCACCAGTGTTGGTGCACTAGTTCTCCTGCACCAGTGTTGGTGCACTAGGTCTCCTGCAACAGTGTTGGTGCACTAGGTCTCCTGCACCAGTGTTGGTGCACTAGTTCTCCTGCACCAGTGTTGGTGCACTAGGTCTCCTGCACCAGTGTTGGTGCACTAGGTCTCCTGCACCAGTGTTGGTGCACTAGTTCTCCTGCACCAGTGTTGGTGCACTAGGTCTCCTGCACCAGTGTTGGTGCACTAGGTCTCCTGCACCAGTGTTGGTGCACACATTTCCGCCCACATTGATGCACTCACCACTGTTGAAAACGTTGATGAGAGGCTTGTCTAGGAAGTACAGAAAGACTTACAACGAAAGGTTAAGATAAATGGATGTCATAAAGAAGGAACTGAGTGAGTGAGGTGATATGATTGCGACATACAAGATCCACAGGGAAGACTGACGCGCAAGTTGACAGTATATAAAAACAACTGAAAGGGAGGTTAAAAGATGGTCACTTAATTTACAAATTTAAGAGCAGGAATATGAAGGTTTTCATATAAATAAAGTAGATATGATAGATATTGTAAATGTGGGAACTTGCAAGAGACTGTCGACAGCTTGCAAGAACTGGGGCCAAACTCACTGTTCCTTCTCCATCCCGCTCTCGTGATTTGCCTCTCCGTAAAAACCCAATCTCCTAATCTAATCAGAAACGCTGGAACCCAAGCAACCCACCTAACTTATTGTGTCGATGCATAGAAAACGTAGATATTTATGAACCGCTACTTTTCATAGTAGGTTGCACTTGTAACGTTGGTGACAATACCGTAGAAAACTCTACCTGTTAGTTGACGAGGTTGGTTGTGTAGTGTTGCAGGTCCTCAACACTTCTCATCTCACTCTTACCTTCCATTTATGTCTCCATATTTGTCAGTAATCAACGTTAACTTGTCATTTACGTCTGTCTGTCTCTTGGTGGCAGTCACTCTCACACTGTCTGTCACTGGCTGGCTGAGTCATTGACTGTTACTCCTAACTTGCTACACTTAAAGCCAGGATTTTTTGCAAGGGCTCCAAGAGCTAATAGCTCAATTCTGCAGACACAAATAGTAAATATAAACAATACACGTAGAGACAGCTCTGAACTTAATTAATGCCGATGTTGCGACAAGAATAATCGCTGACAGGTTAACATCATCGCAGAGAAAACATGGCCAATAATGTGTGTGTGGCACCATGATCACCACTGAGACTCGTGTTCAAAGATGTGATGGATATCTTGTAGTTGGATTCCGCAAAAAAAAAAAATGAAATACAGTGTTCTGAAACTTGCTTAGAGAGCAGCCAATAAACGTGTAGCATTGAGAGGACTCTCATACTTGCTTGTCAGATGTGGCAGTACCGCTCATTATAAGTGCAAGTTGGTACACAGAAATATATTCCACGGCGTGTTCCAGTCCTTCTCCGCCCCAACCCTCTCACACCCAGCTAGACAAGGCAAAGGACCGCACCACACTACACAGTCTTGCTTTCAACCACCTGACTCTTATGTCACTGGAACAGTCGTCATGATATAATATGACTGCCAGAAAGCAGTCATGTCAACTTCAGCATCTATGTGAACTGTGTGGAACCCCAGAAGTCGGCAATTATTACACAAGACGGACAACCTGAAGCAGTGTCGGTCTTGCTAAACCATTCAGTTGTCACCATACTTGCATGGTGGACATGTTCTCATATAGCAAATTAGATGGGTCTCCGGGGGGCGCCGATGTCGATCCCGGAACGTTGCGTCATTTGTGTTGGGCGCCCCCGTAATGCTAATCTGTCGCCAGAAGAAGCGTTTTGGCATGCCTGCCCCTCGCTGATTTCATCCCGTCCATGAAGTGGTACAAGGGGGACGACCCTGACCATCAACCAAATGTTCCAATATATCCCAGCCTGTCCTCCCAACGTCAAGAAACTGTTGTACTAAGGTGCCCTTATCCTAACCTACCAGAGGACCCAAAGAGAAAACGGGGTCAGTATGTCAATTTCGCGAGCCGCTACCATTTTCTAGTACGACAATTTTTGGCCTTAGTTAAAGTGAACGTCCAAATGCGACGCTCTACAAGGCGGACGAGTTGTGTACCACCAATCACCCATACATTTATTTTAAATAACACATTTAGGTACACGTGCATTTGTTTAACTCCCCTAGACTATATGAAGGGGAGTACAGTGTGTGGAGAAAAGTCAGCTCCATGAAGCTAAAACCTCCATCACACAGGATGGTTACCGTAATTGACTTATTAATTTTATGAACATTGACGTGTTTTCGTGATTTTGGGCGCGGGAAGGCGCCTTCTTCTCCTTTTGGGAAGAAGAGACAGCGATGGAGAGGCGTCGAAGGGGAGGCAGCAAATGCGGAGCAGTGAAGGAGAGGCAGTAAAAGAAAGGTAACAAATGATATGTTAACAAATGAGAGGCAGTGAAGGAGACAACAAGGTACGGTCAACCAGGCTATTGTCCAGGTACGGTCAACCAGGCTATTGTCCAGGTACGGTCAACCAGGGTATTGTCCAGGTACGGTCAACCAGGGTATTGTCCAGGTACGGTCAACCAGATATTGTCCAGGTACGGTCAACCAGGGTATTGTCCAGGTACGGTCAACCAGATATTGTCCGGGTACGGTCAACCAGATACTGTCCGGGTACGGTCAACCAGATATTGTCCAGGTACGGTCAACCAGGGTATTGTCCAGGCGACTTTTACAAAATATAATTCTTGAAAGCTTCACAAATTACTTGAGTTAACAGAACTTAAAGTTCCATTACATAAAGCTAACAAAAACAATATATATATATATATATTATATATATTATATATATATAATCCAAATATTATATCTCAGTGAGCACTCCACTGCATCTAAAAAGATAATAATTTTAACTATGCAAATTGGATCTTTAATTAAAAAAGCTTTCATTATGCATATGGAAACTTCGTATCACAGATATGCAAATCAGTCATACTGAGCGGGTGTATACAGGTGGGGGAGGCCACCTCATCTCAGGCTGGGCGACCACACGCACTCACCACACGCACTCAGGACCAGACACACTCACCACACGCACTCAGGACTAGACACTCCCCACACGCACTCAGGACTAGACACACTCACCATACGCACTCAGGACTAGACACCTCACCACACGCACTCACGACTAGACACACTCACCACACCACTCACGACTAGCCACACTCCCCACGCACTCATGACTAGACACACCACCACATTAGACGACTGCAAGGGGAATTTTAAAAAAATGTCCCCCAAAAAGTGTGAAATAGGCTGCTAGAATTTAGTTTCAGCAAGTGCAAGGTCATAAAAATGGACACTAGGAACGGAGGCCAGCCACAAGGTACGAGTTGAAAGAAAAGAATTCTAGAAACTGAAAGACACATAGACTGGATAACTTCAGCATCATGTGCAAAGCTGGCGAACAGAAGCTGTCGTCAGGAATCTGGTAAAAAAAATGACTGGAAAGCTCTTTATCTCGTCAAGCCGTTAACGAAATTACTATATTAAGTTAAACAAAACCTGAGCATGACTTCACTGAAGGAGAGGTAGGAACATGTGAAGCGTGATGAGAACGCTCCACAAGAATGTGAGACACATGTGGCAGTCACATAACCTCATCCAGAATGAGCCACAAGGATATGGTTGACTCTGTAGGTAGACTCAGAGGTAAACACTACATACTAGGGAACTACCGTATAAAAAGGGAACTACAGTATAAAGAATCAGTATAAAAACAGTAAAATTTAACATGATAAATGAGTAGACACGCGCTTCTTCTCTAATAAAGAACAGGTCTTNCTTAAGCTCACAGTACAGTATTTACCAGAGTCAAAACATCTGAGTTTACCGTTTTGTGGTAAGAAGTATTTACCACAAAACGACCCAACACGAATCATCAACTACTGGTCCAGGTACGGTCTCCCACTTGAACCAGCAAGCATTCTCCGTGTTGTCTGAGACCATGAAGAAGTCAAACAAATCAGAACCAAATTTCCCAGCAGTTGTTTAAACGGTTGAAATGTAGCTGTTGCACAGTTTGGCAAGATGGCTACCTTGTTAGTGACATTTGTAAACACTTGTTAATAACTGTTTTCCCAGTTTGGTTATTCAACATTTTCCTGAGTGTCAGGTTCATTTTATTGCTTCTTCATTAACATTTTGAGTAATAAAGAGTAACATTATGACAATGATGCAGGAAGGTCTGCCCCGGCCCATCACCCAGCTTAGATATAACCAACACAAGGAGACCATCCCCGGCCCATCACACAGCTTAGATATAACCAACACAAGGAGACCATCCCCGGCCCATCAGCCAGCTTAGATATAACCAACACAAGGGAGACCATCCCCGGCCCATCACACAGCTTAGATATAACCAACACAAGGAGACCAACCCCGGCCCATCACCCAGCTTAGATATAACCAACACAAGGAAACCATCCCCGGCCCATCACCCAGCTTAGATATAACCAACACAAGGAGACCATCCCCGGCCCATCACCCAGCTTAGATATAACCAACACAAGGGAGCGGATATTTGCATCTAAAGGAGAGAGCCTCACGCTGGACCATCAGTACTAACAGTAAATTTTACATTCAGATATTGCACCAACGCGTTGTCTGAATAACAAAAATTGGGGAGGTCTGATTGCTTCTGAAAGGCAACATTAATATAATGAAACTTTAAATGGCATCATTACCGCCTCCCTTATTGGTGCACTAGTTCTCCTGCACCAGTGTTGGTGCACTAGGTCTCCTGCACCAGTGTTGGTGCACTAGGTCTCCTACACCAGTGTTGGTGCACTAGGTCTCCTGCACCAGTGTTGGTGCACTAGGTCTCCTGCACCAGTGTTGGTGCACTAGGTCTCCTGCACCAGTGTTGGTGCACTAGGTCTCCTGCACCAGTGTTGGTGCACTAGTTCTCCTGCACCAGTGTTGGTGCACTAGGTCTCCTGCACCAGTGTTGGTGCACTAGGTCTCCTACACCAGTGTTGGTGCACTAGGTCTCCTGCACCAGTGTTGGTGCACTAGGTCTCCTGCACCAGTGTTGGTGCACTAGTTCTCCTGCACCAGTGTTGGTGCACTAGGTCTCCTGCACCAGTGTTGGTGCACTAGTTCTCCTGCACCAGTGTTGGTGCACTAGTTCTCCTGCACCAGTGTTGGTGCACCAGGTCTCCTGCACCAGTGTTGGTGCACTAGTTCTCCTGCACCAGTGTTGGTGCACCAGGTCTCCTGCACCAGTGTTGGTGCACCAGGTCTCCTGCACCAGTGTTGGTGCACTAGGTCTCCTGCACCAGTGTTGGTGCACTAGTTCTCCTGCACCAGTGTTGGTGCACTAGGTCTCCTGCACCAGTGTTGGTGCACTAGGTCTCCTGCACCAGTGTTGGTGCACTAGTTCTCCTGCACCAGTGTTGGTGCACTAGGTCTCCTGCACCAGTGTTGGTGCACTAGGTCTCCTACACCAGTGTTGGTGCACTAGGTCTCCTGCACCAGTGTTGGTGCACTAGGTCTCCTGCACCAGTGTTGGTGCACTAGTTCTCCTGCACCAGTGTTGGTGCACTAGGTCTCCTGCACCAGTGTTGGTGCACTAGGTCTCCTACACCAGTGTTGGTGCACTAGGTCTCCTGCACCAGTGTTGGTGCACTAGTTCTCCTGCACCAGTGTTGGTGCACTAGTTCTCCTGCACCAGTGTTGGTGCACTAGGTCTCCTGCACCAGTGTTGGTGCACTAGGTCTCCTGCACCAGTGTTGGTGCACACATTTCCGCCCACATTGATGCACTCACCACTGTTGAAAACGTTGATGAGAGGCTTGTCTAGGAAGTACAGAAAGACTTACAACGAAAGGTTAAGATAAATGGATGGCATAAAGAAGGAACTGAGTGAGTGAGGTGATATGATTGCGACATACAAGATCCACAGGGAAGACTGACGCGCAAGTTGACAGTATACAAAAACAACTGAAAGGGAGGTTAAAAGATGGTCACTTAATTTACAAATTTAAGAGCAGGAATATGAAGGTTTTCATATAAATAAATAGATATGATAGATATGGTAATGTGGGAACTTGCAAGAGACTGTCGACAGCTTGCAAGAACTGGGGCCAAACTCACTGTTCCTTCTCCATCCCGCTCTCGGATTTGCCTCTCCGTAAAAACCCAATCTCCTAATCTAATCAGAAACGCTGGAACCCAAGCAACCCACTAACTTATTGTGTCGATTGCATAGAAAACAGATTTTATGAACCGCTACTTTTCATAGTAGGTTGCACTTGTAACGTTGGTGACAATACCGTAGAAAACTCTACCTGTAGTTGACGAGGTTGGTTGTGTAGTTTGCAGGTCCTCAACACTTCTCATCTCACTCTTACCTTCCATTTATGTCTCCATATTAGTCAGTAATCAACGTTAACTTGTCATTTATTCTGTCTGTCTCTTGGTGAGTCACTCTCTCACACTGTCTGTCACTGGCTGGCTGATCATTGACTGTTACTCCTAACTTGCTACACTTAAAGCCAGGATTTTTTGCAAGGGCTCCAAGAGCTAATAGCTCAATTCTGCAGACACAAATAGTAATATAAATAATACACGTAGAGACAGCTCTGAACTTAATTAATGCCGATGTTGCGACAGAATAATCGCTGACAGGTTAACATCATCGCAGAAAACATGGCCAATAATGTGTGTGTGGCACCATGATCACCACTGAGACTCGTGTTCAAAGATGTGATGGATATCTTGTAGTTGGATTCCGCAAAAAAAAAAAAAAAAATGAAATACAGTGTTCTGAAACTTGCTTAGAGAGCAGCCAATAAACGTGTAGCATTGAGAGGACTCTCATACTTGCTTGTCAGATGTGGCAGAGCCCGCAGGTCCGGGAGACTGCAGGTCTGGGAGACTGCAGGTGTGGGAGAGTCTAGTTTGTATTGAAGAGTGTTACATCTAGTCCACAAGGATCGCATCCTCATATGATACCTCATATCCAACTTTGTAAAAGTCTGTGCTAAGTATACACTATGCCCCAATCACCAGGTATTCTCGTAGACAATAGCGCGTAGTAACTGTGATGAACTAGCAGCGGCCCCACTTAGTATGCAGGCCGCGCCGCCACCAGCACTCCCAACATATGCAAAGAAATGAAGCAACGCTGTAAACTACCCGAACACTAAACTCAGCAAGAGAAACGAGAATACAACAATATTAGAAAGTGTATAGACTTCTCACCCATCAAGGCAATTGGGAAAGAATAGTATATAATATATATATATATATATATTATATATATATATAATAGATATATATTATATATATATATAATGTGTCACCGCTTGCATGGTAAATCCTTACTGGCAAAACTGCACCTTAAATCAGTGGTGTTCTCGGCTCGGTGTCAGGATCACTATCCTTGTCAGTCAGCAGTGTGTAAGTGGGCACTATTGAACCTGTGTAATATATTCTTGCAGTTGGACATTAGTTTTATTATTATGTCAAGCAAGCGGGCCAGGCCCCAGACCTGTCTAGGAACTTCATTCATGTGCTTTGTAGCCTAGCAGCTAAAATAGGTACCTGGGTTGTTAGTCAGCTGTCACGGGCTGCTTCTGGGGTGGAGGCCTGGTTCGAGGTATGGGCCGCGGGACACTTAAAAAGCCCCGAAAATCATCTAAGAATAACCATCTCAAGATGTGTATACCTATTTTGTCATCACCGTGAAGCATTCACTGGACGGTCACACTGATACTGGTAGTCAGTTGTGATGTGGTTGTGTTGTTGTTGTTCTTGTTTACTAGTGGTGGAATGTTGCCACATGACGCCTCGGTAATGGCGCCATTACACCACCACAACAACACCTGTGATGGTAGCTTGCTCCACACCTGTGGTACCTGTGATGGTACCCTTGACCCACCACCTGTGTACCTGTGCGGAGCACGTGTGTACACCCTCATATTATATCTTATAATTTACAAATATTATGCAAATAATTATTAAGAAATCCTACAAATACGAAAAGTCTGACGGAGTCAATTTCACTGAAGGTGGATGAACCTGGACTCCAATTTACTTAAACACAATAATTGTTTAAATACCAACAGAATGTTCAGTTTACTACTACAAGTAATGCAACAGCACCACCACCACCACCACCACCAGTATCACCACCACCACCATCCACCACCACCACCACCACCACCACCACCACCACCGAGTATCCGCAACGTCAAGCGCCATCTATCCTGGCCTGCGTTCTCCGCTCCCCCTGCCGCAATAAGGACCCTCCACACACCAATCCACTTAGAACTGGTCGCTGTTAACAACAGCTTCACCTCTTTCACGGCTAGCGTTGATGGATCGCCGGGTTTGGGCATCGTGTTCCAGCTCCTTGTCCGCATACACCAGCTCCTCGTCCTCATGACACCAGCTCCTCGTCCTCATACACCAGCTCTCTCGTCCTCATACACCAGCGCCGTCGTCCTCATACACCAGCGCCTCGTCCTCATACACCAGCTCCTCGTCCTCATACACCACGCCTCGCCTCATCACCGCTCCTCGTCCTATACAACCAGCTCCTCGTCCTCATACACCAACTCCTTGTCCTCATAAAGCACCCTGTTCTCATACACCAGCTCCTCGTCCTCATACACCAGCTCGTCGTCCTCATACACCACTCCTCGTCCTCATACACCAGCTCCTCGTCCTCATACCACCAGCTCCTCGTCCTCATCACCAACTCCTCGTCCTCTACCAACCAGCTCCTCGTCCTCATACACCAGCTCCTCGTCCTCATACCACCAGCGTCCTCGTCCTCATACACCAGCTCCCTCGTCCTCATACCCCAGCTCCTCGTCCTCATACCCAGCTCCTCGTCCTCATGACACCAGCTCCTCGTCCTCATATCACCAACACCTCAGTCCTCATACACCAGCTCCTCGTCCTCAGACACCAGCTACTTCGGCCCTCATACACCAACTCCTCGTCCTTATACACCAACTCCTCGTCCTCATACACCAGCTCCTCGTCCTCATACACCAGCTCCTCGCCCTCATACACCAATCCTCGTCCTCATACACCAGCTCCTCGTCCTCATACACCAGCTCCTCGTCCTCATACACCAACTCCTCGTCCTTATACACCAACTCCTCGTCCTTATACACCAACTCCTCGTCCTCATACACCAGCTCCTCGTCCTCTCAGACACCAGCTCCTCGTCCTCATACACCAGCTCCTCGTCTCATACACCAGCGCCTCGTCCTCATACACCAGCTCCTCGTCCTCATACAACCAGCTCCGTGTCCTCACATCCCTTCCAAGTGCTATATAGTCAACGGGCTTATCTCTTCCTGCTGATAAATGAACATTACCTTACCCACTACACCGTCCTGACCCCTCCTTCCTTAGCCTCCCCTACCCTCCCCCTCACCCCCTGGGGGGGGGGGGGAGCTTGCCCACACACTCCTCCGTGGTCGGAATATTAACCCAACAAAAAACCCAACTTATTTGGTGACTAACGAGCAGGGGGCTGAGTAGCCGGGGAGAGACGGGAGGGATCCAGGGTTTAGCGGGGCGTGAAATATTGGTCAGTATGGGTCAATCACAGCGCTTTATTAACAACTAAACAGGGTCATTACGTGTCAATAATTATCAGCAGCAGCAGGACGACGCCAGGGACTAAAATTATCGGCTGTGACGAGACGGGTAATTGGCAAGCAAAATTAGGAACCTGGGACAATGATGGCTAAGTTACTATTCATTACAGTCGAGTGAAGGGGATAGTGGGGTGAGGAATGGGTGAGGGGGGGGGCAGGGCGGGTTAGTGGGTAGGGAGAGGGGACGGGGTTAGAGAGAGAGAGAGGAATCAAATAATAATAATAATAAAAAAAAACCAAAACAGAAAGAGAGAGAGAGAGAGCGAGAGAAGAGGAGAGAGAGATGTTAGGGCCAGGTGTAGTTAGCTGTAGACAGATGTAGGGCGTGGTGATAGACAGATTGTAGGGTTTTGTGGTACGACAGATGTAGGGTTGGTGTAGATTGACCAGATTAGGGGCTGGTGTATGACAGATGTAGGGTTGGTGTACGACAGATGTAGGGTTGGTGTATGACCGATGTAGGGTTGGTGTACGACAGATGTCGGGCTGGTGTATGGCAGATGTAGGGCTGGTGTATGACAGATGTAGGGCTGGGGTATGACAGATGTAGGGCTGGGGTATGACAGATGTAGGGCTGGGGTATGACAGATGTAGGGCTGGGGTATGACCGATGTAGGTGCTGGTGTATGACAGATCTGTAAGGCTGGTGTATGACAGATGTAGGGTTGGTGATGACAGGTGTAGGGCTGGTGTATGACAGATGTCGGGCTGGTGTATGACCTAGTATGGGGGGCGGTCGAGGATGTTGTATGACAGATGTAGGGCTGGTGTATGACAGATGTAAGGCTGGTGTATGACAGATGTAAGGCTGGTGTATGACAGATGTAGAGGCTGGTGTATGACAGTGTAGGCTGGTGTATGACAGATGTAGGCTGGTGTATGACAGATGTAAGGCTGGTGTATGACAGATGTAAGGCTGGTGTATGACAGATGTAGGGTATGGTGTATGGCGTGAATGACTGTCGGTGCAGGTGTGAGAAACAACAGACAGACACAACAGTAACCACTAAGCA
>WNGS01166011.1:10538587-10551869 GCA_020271785.1 Procambarus virginalis | reverse complement strand
CACTCACCACTCACACTCAGGACTAGACACACTCACCACTCACACTCAGGACTAGACACAACAACCACTCACACTCAGGACTAGACACACTCACCACACGCACTCAGGACTAGACACAATCACCACACGCACTCAGGACTAGACACACTCACCCACGCACTCAGGACTAGACACACTCACCACACGCACTCAGGACTAGACACACTCAACCATATCAAACTCAGGACTAGACACACTCACCACTCACACTCAGGACTAGACACACTCACCACTCACACTCAGGACTAGACACACTCACCACTCACACTCAGGACTAGACACACTCACCACTCACACTCAGGACTACGACACACTCACCACTCACACTCAGGACTAGGCACACTCACCACTCACACTCAGGACTAGACACACTCACACACTCACACTCAGGACTAGACACACTCACCACACGCACTCAGGACAGACACACTCACCACACGCACTCAGGACTAGACACACTCACCACACGCACTCAGGACTAGACACACTCACCACACGCACTCAGGACTAGACACACTCACCACACGCACTCAGGACTAGACACACTCACCACACGCATTCACGACTGGACACACTCACCACACGCACTCAGGACTAGACACACTCACCACACGCACTCACGACTAGACACACTCACCACACGCACTCACGACTGGACACACTCACCACACGCACTCAGGACTAGACACACTCACCACATTAGAAGACTGCAAGGGGAATTTTAAAAAATTGCCCCCAAAAAATGTGAAATAGGCTGCTAGAATTTAGTTTCAGCAAAATGCAAGGTCATAAAAATAGACACTAGGGAACGGAGGCCAGCCACAAGGTACGAGTTTGGAAGAAAAGAATTCCAGAAACTGAAGAACACATAGACTGGATAACTTCAGCAACATGTGCAAAGCTGGCGAACAGAAGGACTGTCGTCAGGAATCTGGTAAAAAATGACTGGAAAGCTCTTTATCTCGTCAAGCCGTTAGCGAAATTAGGATATTAAGTTAAACAAAACCTGAGCATGACTTCACCGAAGGAGAGTAGGAACATGTGAAGCGTGATGAGAACGCTCCAGGAAGGATGAGACACATGTGGCAGTCACATACCTCATCCAGATGAGCCACAAGGATATGGTTGACTCTGTAGGTAGACTCAGAGGTAAACACTACAGACTAGGGAACTACAGTATAAAAAGGGAACTACAGTATAAAAAGGGAACCACAGTATAAAAAGGGAACTACAGTATAAAAGAATCAGTATAAAAACAGTAAAATTTAAACATGGATAAATGAGTAGACACGCGCTTCTTCTCTAATAAAGAACAGGTCTTACAGACACCTACACTTTCCTTCTAGGTGCGAGGCAAACTTAATTTATAATGTTACTTAATACACCAACAAGAGAGAGAGAGAGAGAGAGACGCACTTCGCCTCCACCAATAATCAGACAGGCAGCAACACTCTCCAGATGGACCAGCGCACTTTCCTGCAGGAAAAGTGACGGCGTTTGCCAGGGGTTCATTTCCAGGGGAAGCGGAGCATAAACATGCCGGATTGGAAAGTGGAATGTGCTCCAAAGCTGAATTTGTGACTAGCAGTGTAGTATTTTGTGTTGGCTTTTACTTCAGTTGAAGTAGACCGCATTTACTTGGAGCTGCAGCATCATGAACTACAATTTTGTATGCTGGATATGCTGTGCGTAGGAGGGAGCAAAGAAGAATGAAAGAGTAAATAGTATAGGTAAAAGGAAACTGAAAAAAAGAGTTGATTTATGGACAACTACCAGGTAACATTATGGACGGGGATCGCTGGAATGTTTCAAGCGTAGGTTAGACATTAGTAAATGAGTTCGATTGGATACATATTGAGGGGACTTTGTCAAAATATATTTCCACTAGGAAATATCTCCTGACGTCCAAGTTCCCTTACACACAGAAATCACAATAGCGTGATGCATCAAATGAACAATCCTCTTCCCAGATGAACAATCTGAGATCCTCTCGGACGTAGGTTCGAACCCTCCTCACGGTCCTTGTGAATCTGCTCATTCCAAGTTGCACCTTCTATATCCTGACTCCGTAGAACCTTCAAGTGTGACCCATACTCAGCCTCGAGTCCTTATGAAACTGAACATCAGCGTCCAGTTCGTGTTGACCCCAAGGAAACTTTAGCAATTATAGTTTAGGGAATTACCAGACCCCTTATTCTCGTGTTTCTTGAAATGCTCAGGTCCAGCGCTGTGGCACAGTGGTGAGGTCCAGCGCTGTGGAACAGTGGTGAGGTCCAGCGCTGTGGAACAGTGCTCAGGTCCAGCGCTGTGGAACAGTGGTGAGGTCCAGCGCTGTGGAACAGTGCTCAGGTCCAGCGCTGTGGAACAGTGGTGAGGTCCAGCGCTGTGGAACAGTGCTCAGGTCCAGCGCTGTGGAACAGTGGTGAGGTCCAGCGCTGTGGAACAGTGCTCAGGTCCAGCGCTGTGGAACAGTGGTGAGGTCCAGCGCTGTGGAACAGTGCTCAGGTCCAGCGCTGTGGAACAGTGGTGAGGTCCAGCGCTGTGGAACAGTGCTCAGGTCCAGCGCTGTGGAACAGTGCTCAGGTCGAGCGCTGTGGAACAGTGCTCAGGTCCAGCGCTGTGGAACAGTGCTCAGGTCCAGCGCTGTGGAACAGTGCTCAGGTCCAGCGCTGTGGAACAGTGCTCAGGTCCAGCGCTGTGGAACAGTGCTGAGGCGACCACGTGGGTCTCAGTTTTCCTAATCTGTTTTTGTATAAATCTCAACTATCGCCAACCTTTTTCCAGCCTGGTTAGTGACCTTTGCCACTGTTGGTTCTGGCATCTTGTTGTTGGTCTTCTGCACCTCTCAGGCCCCCGTGCAGCCTCGCCTCACCACAACTACACCATCACTCCATAGTCACAACACTGACACTACTACATTACACTGAGAGCGCTACACTGCACCATTACACTGAGAGCACTACACTGCACCATTACACTGAGAGCGCTACACTGCACCATTACACTGAGAGCGCTACACTGCACCATTACACTGAGAGCGCTACACTGCACCATTACACTGAGAGCGCTACACTGCACCATTACACTGAGAGCGCTACACTGCACCATTACACTGAGAGCGCTACACTGCACCATTACACTGAGAGCACTACACTGCACCATTACACTGAGAGCGCTACACTGCACCATTACACTGAGAGCGCTACACTGCACCATTACACTGAGAGCACTACACTGCACCATTACACTGAGAGCGCTACACTGCACCATTACACTGAGAGCGCTACACTGCACCATTACACTGAGAGCACTACACTGCACCATTACACTGAGAGCGCTACACTGCACCATTACACTGAGAGCGCTACACTGCACCATTACACTGAGAGCACTACACTGCACCATTACACTGAGAGCGCTACACTGCACCATTACACTGAGAGCGCTACACTGCAAGTCTTGTCGAAGTTATCTATCACGTTATGTGTTCCTCAGATAATGTAATTTTATAACAATTGGTTTAACAACAATCCACAGGAGATTACATTAAAAATTAATATGTAAATAGCAGCTGCTTATGAATGTTATTGTTACTATTTGTGAATTATAAATCCAGCATTTGGAAGACAATGTGTGTTCTTCACATCTGAGTCGACATAACAATGTTTATGAGAAGGTGAACACTGACTGTGTCAGCAGGAGGGTTGGGGCAGCAGAAGAGAGTAATTAGTGAGGCTCTAGGGCTTAATCTCTTCTACAAACACAGGTCCTGGTCTCCTGCTCTGCAGTAGTCGTAAATGTTTTCTCTTCGAACTCCAAGTGCAGGTTAGAGTTCTAGTTTATGTATATTCCACCTTTGAGTAGAACTAATATTTCTCGAATTCTTTTCATGGGTTAGGATCGAATGGTGAAGCTCGTCACAGAATGTTTTTTTCCTACATTACAATAGACATACTTATAAGAATTACTTGTGAACTACATGACTAAGAACGAATATCTTAAGACAAGAAGCAGCCTCCTTCATCATTAACAACTTAAAATAAACAGGTAAAAACTTATTCTCTCTCCCTCTCTCTCTCTCTCATTTACTCATCTCCCATCCCCTCACTCCATGTGCTTTTCTTGACTTTCTTTGTTTTCCATATATCCCTCAGGGTCTGTGTCAATCCCTTCTTCTTACTCTCACTTTCAAGCCCTTTATCAAAACCCTTTCCTCTTCCTGTACGTCTTGGAAATGCCTTATCCTTAATTATCTTCTGCTTACATTATCTTTCCGTCTTGATCCAGACATCTTAAAATGTTACTCCCACATGTGGTGTCCTATCTGTTGGTGTCCTATCTGTGGGTGTCCCATCTGAGGGTCTCTCACCTAAACATAGTTCATAAATAAGAGACATTCTCAGTGTATAGTGAGGCCCTCACACAAGCATAGTGACCAACCAACAAGAATGTTTTAGTCCTGGACATAACCAAGACTACAAGTCAGTTCTCACTGTATATACACCGAGATGCAAGTTAATGCTTTTGCAAGAATGTGTCACTTAATTACCAGCGTTTGTACTCTCACAACCCAAATACCTGTATGGGTTGTGAGCCTATTATACCTATTACCTATTACTCTTGTAAGAGTAACATACTCTCTTGTAATATAACCCTCTTATACTGTGTTAAATAATAATAGTATATATTACATTCTTTCTCAGCCACAAAGATTCGCGCGAATCTTAGTGTTAACCAAATATATAAGTTATAGACGGGGAGCCTATCGGCCGAGCGGATAGCACACTGGGACTTGTGATCCTGTGGTCCCGGGTTCGATCCCGGGCGCCGGAGAGAAACAATGGGCAGAGTTTCTTTCACCCTATGCCCCCTCTTACCTAGCAGTAAAATAGGTACCTGGGTGTTAGTCAGCTGTCACGGGCTGCTTCCTGGGGGTGGAGGCCTGGTCGAGGACCGGGCCGCGGGGACACTAAAGCCCCGAAATCATCTCAAGATAGGCTACAAATCCGTGTCTTTGAGATTTTATGTTGCAGGAAGAATCATTACCTGCCTGTATGTTCACCCATCCAGTGCTAGGCAGATCAAATGGTGTTTAACCCGACTGTTCGAGTGATGCACACGCCAACATCTACGGCATAACAGTATTATTAATACAAATTTTAATTATACTCTTCTCAAGAATATTAATTGGTCGACATGCTTTCCGTAATAGTGACGTCATTAGTATGTGTAACGCCTGTCCCTCCAAGTGTACATTACTCGTATGTTCTCTGTACTCACAGTCTTTTGGATAAAAATTTAATTTAATTGAACAATAGATTTGTGTTGCGTTTTCTTTAAAAACGGTTCGCAGAAAACGGATGAAACGAGCACAATATTGATTAGGGTAACTATGATGACCAAAACCACACATCAGAAAACGAAGAAACGTCGAGGTTTCGTTCGTCCGAGACCATTATCAAGTCGAGTGTGATAATTATCACAATATACTTGATAAAGACAAAGTCAAAGACGGACCGAAACGTCGTCGTCTCTTCATCTTAAGGTGTAGTTAGGTCATCAGAGATAAGAGGCTCTCAGGTAAACTCAGGTAACTGAACGCAACATTATGTAATCAAAAGTAAGCGTAACTGAACGCACTATTTTACTCACATAGTTGTGCTTACAGGGGTTGAACTTTGGCTCTTTGGTCCCGCCTCTCACACGGCAGTCAAAACTGAGGTACAGGTTCTTGAGAATTTTGGGCTCTATCATATCTACCTTTGAGACTGTGAATGGTGTTTCCTCATCACTGCCTAGTGTGTTCCACTTGTTAACTACTCCGGCACTGAAGAACTCTGCGCTGTCACCAGCAAGTTTAACAGAACGCAAAGTTATGTAAATCTAACTGAACGCAAAGTTATGTAAATCTAGCTGAACGCAAAGTTATGTAAATCTAACTAAACGCAATATTGTGCAGACACACGTAAGCCTCAGACAACACATAAATAATGAACGTTACCACAAGCAAAATAGAGAGACAACTGTGAGTGTGTAAAGTTGTAGCGCAGGTGTGTGAAGTTGTAGCGCAGGTGTGGCTCATAAACTGCTCCATGACAAAACGGCTTTCTGTGAAAATTGTACTAACAATTCTTTGGCAGCCAACACCACCTTAACCCACACCTGTTGCCCTAAGACAGCTGGCCAGCCCCACCTGTTGCTCTGAGACAGCTGGCAAGCCCCACCTGTTGCTCTGAGACAGCTGGCCAGCCCTACCTGTTGCTCTGAGACAGCTGGCCAGCCCCACCTGTTGCTCTGAGACAGCTGGCAAGCCCCACCTGTTGCTCTGAGACAGCTGGTCAGCCCTACCTGTTGCTCTGAGACAGCTGGCCAGCCCCACCTGTTGCTCTGAGACAGCTGGGTAGCCCCACCTGTTGCTCTGAGACAGCTGGCCAGCCCCACCTGTTGCTCTGAGACAGCTGGCCAGCCCCACCTGTTGCTCTGAGACAGCTGGCCAGCCCCACCTGTTGCTCTGAGACAGCTGGGTAGCCCCACCTGTTGCTCTGAGACAGCTGGGTAGCCCTACCTGTTGCTCTGAGACAGCTGGGTAGCCCCACCTGTTGCTCTGAGACAGCTGGCCAGCCCTACCTGTTGCTCTGAGACAGCTGGGTAGCCTCACCTGTTGCCCTGAAACAGCTGGGTAGCCCCACCTGTTGCGCTGAGACAGCTGGGTAGCCTCACCTGTTGCTCTGAGGCAGCTGGGTAGCCCCACCTGTTGCTCTGAGGCAGCTGGGTAGCCCCACCTGTTGCTCTGAGACAGCTGGGTAGCCTCACCTGTTGCTCTGAGACAGCTGGGTAGCCTCACCTGTTGCTCTGAGACAGCTGGGTAGCCTCACCTGTTGCTCTGAGACAGCTGGGTAGCCTCACCTGTTGCTCTGAGACAGCTGGGTAGCCTCACCTGTTGCTCTGAGACAGCTGGGTAGCCTCACCTGTTGCTCTGAGACAGCTGGGTAGCCTCACCTGTTGCTCTGAGACAGCTGGGTAGCCTCACCTGTTGCTCTGAGACAGCTGGGTAGCCTCACCTGTTGCTCTGAGACAGCTGGGTAGCCCTACCTGTTGCTCCGACGCCTGGACGAGTTAGCAGCAAATGTGATATTTTATTGTTGTGGAAAAACCTTGTAACTCTTATCTTGGGTGTTTAACTCGGCCGGCTGACGCCCCTACACCTCTGTATTATATATATTAGTGTTTGTTTTACATGTCTTCAACTGTATCTTCGTGTCTTCGTCAGGGATTCGTACATTTGTAAACTTATGACTCTTAGAGAATGTTGAAAATTAATTGTTGATGTCAAATATTGCAAGACATTGCAGTTGAACACTTAACTGTTGCAAGTATCGTACTCAATTACTCCTACACCATTTATCCGATGATAAATGATAAACTCCAGTGCGGCTCAAGTGCCGTAGTTTCATGCAAATTCTCGTACAATGAACCGAGTAAACCAAATTTTTATCTCGTTGAATATTTATCAGAGCACTTGTGATAAAATGTGACAGGAAAAGTAATAGATTTTGGGAGGTGATGAGGCTTACGGGAAGGGAGAGGAGGCTGTGCTTATGGACACTATACACGGCACGAATGACGTGGTTACTTGACGTCATGCAGACACTAAGTCACAGTATACGTCAACACTCTCGCACTTTACCTCAAACTCTTACCATATATCTATTGACTTGCACCACTCTTTATTTACACTTGAAAAGAACGAGTGGCGAGTTTTACGTCCTGGACGGAGTTTAGGTCCAGGACGGACCGAAACGTCGTCAGTTCCTTCATTGTTAGATGTGTGGGTTGGGTGCCTGGCGTGACGTGATCAACATTCTTAACCTTAAGAATACATCAAGAATAAGCAGCACATATAAACCATTCAATTGTTAATCATTTCACTTAGGAGCAAATAACCTCAAGATGAGAAATATTACCTGTCTCTTGGTGACGATCATTCCGGAGATTTGATACGTGACTCTTGATACGTGACTCGTCAAGTACTCTCTTGATACGTGACTCGTCAAGTACTCTCTTGATACGTGACTCGTCAAGTACTCTCTTGATACGTGACTCGTCAAGTACTCTCTTGATACGTGACTCGTCAAGTACTCTCTTGATACGTGACTCGTCAAGTACTCTCTTGATACGTGACTCGTCAAGTACTCTCTTGATACGTGACTCGTCAAGCACTCTCTTGATACGTGACTCGTCAAGTACTCTCTTGATACGTGGCTCGTCAAGTACTCTCTTGATACATACGAGCCACCAGCCCACCAGGTCCCTCACGGTAGCCAGCAGGTCCCTCACGGTAGCCAGCAGGTCCCTCACAGTAGCCAGCAGGTCCCTCACAGTAGCCAGCAGGTCCCTCACGGTAGCCAGCAGGTCCCTCACGGTAGCCAGCAGGTCCCTCACGGTAGCCAGCAGGTCCCTCACGGTAGCCAGCAGGTCCCTCACAGTAGCCAGCAGGTCCCTCACGGTAGCCAGCAGGTCCCTCACGGTAGCCAGCAGGTCCCTCACGGTAGCCAGCAGGTCCCTCACAGTAGCCAGCAGGTCCCTCACAGTAGCCAGCAGGTCCCTCACGGTAGCCAGCAGGTCCCTCACGGTAGCCAGCAGGTCCCTCACGGTAGCCAGCAGGTCCCTCACAGTAGCCAGCAGGTCCCTCACAGTAGCCAGCAGGTCCCTCACGGTAGCCAGCAGGTCCCTCACGGTAGCCAGCAGGTCCCTCACGGTAGCCAGCAGGTCCCTCACGGTAGCCAGCAGGTCCCTCACGGTAGCCAGCAGGTCCCTCACGGTAGCCAGCAGGTCCCTCACAGTAGCCAGCAGGTCCCTCACGGTAGCCAGCAGGTCCCTCACGGTAGCCAGCAGGTCCCTCACGGTAGCCAGCAGGTCCCTCACGGTAGCCAGCAGGTCCCTCACGGTAGGCACTACCCGCTACCTCATGTCTCCCAGCTGGGACTAACGTTAATACGCCCCTCACACCTTATGGCAAAATATGTAAATAGTTTACTCCATTAAAAGTTGAGAATTTTATATTAATATTCAAAGTTCCGTTGAGGACCCCGTTTAAAGCTATTTTTTTTCGATTAAAAGTTGAAACATAAAATTACAGCGGGCAGAGAAAGTGCCAAAGTTTGCAACATTCACACTGCAGAGGCCATTTCTAAAGACCAGTGAAATCTGGTCACTTTCGTTCAGCTCGTGTTTAATAATTGTTAGATAAACACAAATGTTGATTGTACATCTTTACAAAGTTAAATTATTTTTTTAACCGGGTATAATATGTAAGACTCTTCCCCCAGATGCCTGTGATAAAGACAAATAATAATCATAATAATTCTATTCAAAAAATGATCATAGAATATGATATATATATATATATATATATATATATATATATATATATATATATAATAAAAGTTAAATAAATTACTAAAAAATTAACAAACAAAACAAGCCACACTGTTAAACTTACGTGAAGTGATGAAACGGAGTTAAAATTGATAATTAACATATGGATAATCAACGCTAATACAACTATTATAATAATGACTTCACACTTACAAAAAATGTATGTAAAACACAACCAAAATAGAAGAGAATTATTCAACACTAGCCAAAACCTTATGTAAACTTAAATATAAAAAAACACTAAACACCAAAAAATGTATTATATGTCTTAAATAAAAGACTATAATAATATACAATATCAACACTTGAAATAAGAAAAAAACGCAACATGGTAAACTAAAAAAATAAAAATGCCAGTATGAACTATAAATCAAATTACCCGGCCTACTGTGCACTACAGTGTACAGTTGAACAGCCGAAAGGTTGCTCTTTAACAGAGGCCGCAGCTCCCTGATATATAAGGATTCCACTATTCTCAAATCCGACTGGCCATTCATACAAGTGTCTAGAATGGCCAGTCGGAGTCTAGAGCGCTGTCCACTCAGCTACTAGCCCCCACCCCCCACGGTGTGTGTGTGTGTGTGTGTGTGTGTGTGTGTGTGTGTGTGTGTGTGTGTGTGTGTGTGTGTGTGTGTGTGTGTGTGTGTGTGTGTGTGTGTGTGTGTGTCCCAAACAGTAGCTACCTGTCATCATGGTTTACAAAAACAACAGTAAAGGGCTCTCACGCACCAAATACACGACTGGGGTTTCCTTCGTGTCACTGGCACTCACTGTTGGGGGGAGCCGCTGGTCACTGCTCGGGCCATGCTGTTGGTCCATGTCACATGGTCTGTGCCACTAACCTGTACCGCTGGTCCAAGACACAGCTAAACACTCACAACAGTAAGGTATAATTCCTGACCCATATGACCAGCTTTATCTATTACTGACTATCAGTACAATATACGTGACACTAATTTGCCTTGTCTTCAAAGTTTGGAAATCATTTGAATGAAAACGTGGAAGGTCACGAATCTTTTAGTGACAATATCTGTGACCTTGCTCGAGGCGGACTGATATTTGATACTCAACTCGCAAGCCTCGCTAAAAATTTGTTTCGAATGGAGTTTAATTTGAATTGTTGAAGACAAATAATTTCCAAAATGCCAAGAGCAGAGAAAAGATGTGTTTCTCTTATTGTGTTCGAGGTTAACTGTAGTAGGGGTAACTCTGGCGTATCTGCGTCCACGGCCCCGTGTTTGGGGTGATTCTGGCTCCTACGAACAGCTTCTCCCACGTTACCATGAGGCGGTGTGTTCTCCGCTTGGGCTCCACTGGCCCTTAGGAACAACAACTCCCACGTTACCATCGGGTGTGTGGGAGAGTTGCTGGCAATGGACACGAAAAAACCACGTGAAGATGATGGGTCGAGGCGACCTTCACTGCCTGACTAAATATACGATGAAAGAACTCTTCACGATTGAGAAAGCAACGAACTTCCGATATAGAGAACTAAAGAGTTTCCTGCAAGTATACCTATTCACAAGCATATATATATATGTGCAACAGATGTATTGCACAAATATACATATATGTGCAATAGACGTAGCCTTCAAGTTAAAAATAAAAGCAAGTGTGTCGGTGCCTGTAACGGCCGCTACAGTGTTTGGGTGAAATTCGCGAGGGAGAGCAAGAGAGAACGCGAAATGCCATCTGAACTCATGCGATGATTGGAACCGAATTCTCTGACGATTGACTCGAGTACTAAAGCTGGTGAATTGAGGAGTGGCGTGGAGCGTAAAGCAGGAATCCCAGGCAGGCAGGGCGGGATGTTGCCTAATGGTCCCGCTAAACTAGGTCTTCCATAGTCATTACATGTGCCATTAACACACTCAATTGTACATTTCTTTTTACAAAAAAAGATGAATTGACCTTTCTCGTCGATGTTTATACAAGTTTCTGCCTACTTAATTATTATGCCAGACATGTTTTAAACTATAGCTACATTTTACGTAAGTTTTGTTGGCTTGTGGTTAGTGTTAGTCTAGTTACTTATATTACTGGTAGGTGAGCACAGGTCACCACCACCACTACCACTACCCCTGTCACCTCCGCCACCACCACTACCACCACCACTACCACCACCACTACCACCAACACCACCACCACTACCATTACCACCACCACCACTACCACCACTACCACTACCAACACCACCACCACCACTACCACCACCACTACTACCACCACTACCACCACCACCGCCACCACCACCACTACCACCACCACTATCACCACCACCACTACCACCACTACCACCACCACCGCCACCACCACCACTACCACCACCACTACCACCACCACTACCACCACTACCATTACCACCACCACCACTACCACTACCAACACCACCACCACCACTACCACCACCACTACTACCACCACTACCACCACCACCGCCACCACCACCACTACCACCACCACTATCACCACCACCACTACCACCACTACCACCACCACCACCACCACCACTACCACCACCGCCACCACCACCACCACCACTACCACCACCACAACCACCGCCACCACCACTACCACCACCACTATCACCACCACCACTACCACCACTACCACCACCACCACCACCACCACTACCACCACCGCCACCACCACCACCACCACCACTACCACCACCACAACCACCGCCACCACCACTACCACCACCACTATCACCACCACCACTACCACCACCACCACCACCACCACCACCACCACCACTACCACCACCGCCACCACCACCACACACCACTACCACCACCACCACCACCGCCACCACCACCACTACCACCACCACTATCACCACCACCACTACCACCACTACCACCACCACCACCACCACCACTACCACCACCGCCACCACCACCACCACCGCCACCACCGCCACCACCACCACCACTAGCACCACCGCCGCCGCCAGCACCACCACTAGCACCACCACCGCCGCCAGCACCACCATCACCAACACCTCAACAACCTATGTATCTCATCAGTAAACCTTGCTCACTCATCCTTCCTCTAACTCTTTACATTTACGCTTCTCACAATAGAGAGCCTCCTCGCTCTCTTTTCGCTCTCCCAAGATCTCTCGCTATCTGTTTCACTCAATCAAGATACCTTACTCTCCATTTCACTCTCCCCAAGTACCATACTCTCCATTTCACTCTCCCCACGTACCATACTCTCCATTTCACTCTCCTAAAGTACCATACTCTCCATTTCACTCTCCCCAAGTACCATACTCTCCATTTCACTCTCCTAAAGTACCATACTCTCCATTTCACTCTCCTAAAGTACCATACTCTCCATTTCACTCTCCCAAAGTACCATACTCTCCATTTCACTCTCCTAAAATACCTTACTCTAATATCACTCTACCAAAGTACCATACTCTCCATTTCACTCTCCCAAGCTCCTTGCTCTTCCACTCTCAAGCTCTCCATTCCCTCATAATTCTGACCTCTTTAACAAGGTGTCCCAAAAGCCAGCAAGGTGACACACACACACACACACACACACACACACACACACACACACACACAACACACACACACACACACACACACACACACACACACACAGCGGCCAGCCAAACACACATACACACACACACACTACCCGACCAGGAACGGCAGCCACTCACAGTACGTGGGTGGCTGCCGTTCACAGACAGGATTACAAAGACGGCGGTTGAGCAACAAAGACTGGCGCTGTAACGGCAGCCGTCACATTCTGGCAAGAGCAAACACCAAGCTAATGCATGTAATAA
>WNGS01166011.1:10475501-10496509 GCA_020271785.1 Procambarus virginalis | reverse complement strand
TGTGTCCTACTTACTCTATCACATCCATTAAATTATGTTCTGGTATCCAGATTTCGCTGTCCATTAATCTGCATGTGGGTGCCAGCTACTTGGCATGGACGGTAGAGCGACGGTCTCGCTTCATGCAGGTCGGCGTTCAATCCCGACCGTCCAAGTGGTTGGGCACCATTCCTTCCAACTCCCCCCCCCCCCCCATCCAAATTCTTATGCTGACCCCTTCCAGTGCTGTATAGTCGTAATGGCTTGGCGCTTTACCTTGATAATTCCCTTCCCTCGGCATGTGGGTTTATGTGAAGGCTCAAAATATCTCGTGTGTGTGTACTCACCTAGTTGTGCTTGCGGGGGTTGAGCTTCAGCTCTTTGGTCCCGTCTCTCAACCGTCAATCAACAGGTGTACAGATTCCTGAGCCTACTGGGCTCTATCATATCCACATTTGAAACTGTGTATGGAGTCAGCCTCCACCACATCACTGCCTATGTGTGTGTATATGTGTGCGCGCGCTAATCATTTTTAATAAAAAAAAATTTGACCTAGGCAGCTATCTGCCTGTTAGAAGACTCTGACACTTGGAGGTGAGGCTGTACTCCTCATGCTGGACAGATGAGGTCATACACGAGGACGAGATAAGAAACATCAGCGGCAGCATCCACCTACCAACCAAACTTATATGCAAATTACTCTCAAACATTAATGTTGTTTGGTTAAGCATATCATGAATAACATATCCCAAGCTGTACAAGGCGCAGGAAAATAATACCAGAGTTACAGAGCTCTTGATACTGTGTCCCTTGATGACTTGTGTGTGTCGGTGCGGCGGGCTCCCTCACACAACACACGCCCACACACAAAATGTTTGGCATGTGTACACATACACTTGTGTATGTGTACACATGTGTACACATACACATGCAAATGTCGACATAGAAGTGTATACATCCGTATGCACTACTTGGACGTGCAGCCACACGGATACATCTGCCTATATTATGACACTAAAAGACTGGTGATGATTGTGGTGGTGGTGGTGGTGATGATTGTGGTGGTGGTGGTGGTGGTGGTGGTGGTGGTGATGGTGGTGGTGGTGATGGTGATGGTGGTGGTGGTGGTGGTAGTGATGATGGCGGCACTTAACTATCAGTACTTACCTATCAGTGTGTACGGGGGAGTGAGGTTTAGGTGTCTACGCCCCACCTGTTAGCTTTGGTCTACCTGTTGCCTTAGTTCTGGAATCTTCTGGAAGATTTTCTCTCTCAAGCATTTTATTTAAAAGTTTAGATAATTGGTGACAAAGTATTTTTGCTTCTTCTTTTAGCAGTTTGTGAGATTAAGTCTGGCCTCATGTGTTTTGTAATATCTAGTTCCTAAAGGCGTTTTCATATCATTTCTACAGTGACTGATGTCGTCCATTGTTTCTTCCAGCCTTTCATCCCACAGTCTTTGTCTCCATGCTGGTTTTATTGTAAAGACCTGAAATATTTTGTTAAGTTCCTCACATACCATCATTATAATTTTATGTAAGTAGCTTTCTTCTGAACATTCCCTTCCCTTCCTCCTTGTCTCTTCAATCTAAACACATGGTATCTCACTCTTGTGTTTCTCCTTATATGGCTATAGAATAGATTTGGTTTGTCCTTAACTTTTGCAGCAATGTCACTTTCAGATTGCCTCTCAGCTGCTCTCCTAACTCTGGTGTATTTTTAGTGGCTCTCTTTAGTGCTTCTATCTTGTTCAATGTTCCTAATTCTCTCAACCTTGTACAGATTTGTATTCTTTAGCTTCTTTTTCTTTTCTGGTCCACCTCTTTCTTGAGTGGTATAAACTGCTCCGTTGCATCGGCACATTTTAGAGTAATGAATTTCATCATCTCATTTGCTGTCTTCCCTTCCATTTTTTCCCCATTGGATTTCAGAGAGCAAGTCCCTCATCTTGGTACGTCGCCCCGTGTGTAATGTCTCATCTCCTTCAACAGGTAGTAGCAGGACTAGTAACAGAAATAGCAGGAGGAGGAGAAGGAGGAGGAGAGACAGAAGTCGTAGTGGCAGTGGCGGTGACAGCGGCGGATGCAGTTGCAGTGATGTCGGCAGTGGCGGCGGTGGCGGCGGTGGCAGCAGTGACAGCGACGGGAGCGGCGGCGACGACGGCAGGGCGGCGGTAGAAGCGACAGCGGCGGAGACGGCGGGTTGTGGTAGGGACGGCGGCGACAGCAACGATATCTATGGCCCGAGCAGGTGCCGCCAAGAGCCATGGATCACCGCCTGCATCAGGGGGACATGGGCACCAGCTCCTCTCCTGAACAACAGTCCAGGGATGTAGAGGGTTCTCCCGCTCCTCAAGCTACGATGGCCAGAGCGCTTGACCGCACCTCCCGACGGAGGCTCAGGGAGCTGAATGAGGCACGCATAGTGTCATGATATTGGGTGCGTCACTCACCTCACCCATCAACATTCTTCCTATAAACTACAAGACAAACTTCGTAAACACAGCACCGCTCCTGTGCCAGGTAAGTCCACTACGGGCTCACCATAGCCCGTGCTACCTGAAACGTTTTGTTCCGAGTAGCTGAATCCAAAACAACAACTTCGTAAACGTCAATAATATACATGTGGACGATGTCTAGCTGGCCTTATCTGGGTGTGGGAGATGCTGGGGGGGGGGGGAGGATAGGCTGGGTAGCGGGGGTCAGTAATGCAGGGGAAGGGGGGCTGATGTTTGAGATGCTGGGGGGGGGTGAAGAGGGGGGCGGGGTTTCTTAAGGAGGGGGGGGGGAGACCTTGTGGCTGCCAAAGGCGTAATAACTTACATTCCTGTACCTGAGATCATCCATTACGTTGTAACTGCCCACGCCGCCTGATTAACTTAACAAACGAACATACCAGTAACAAATGCATCAAAATAACTCCACTGCTCAAAAGGAAACACGGATGCTCATTCAGTTTTTTTTATATTCAATTAATATAACGATAAAAATGTTTATCGTCGTATTTTGTCAACCTTGTCAAATTTGCAGGTAGGTGGGCGGGGCTTGACTGGCGGCCTGCATACTTGCCCGCACTCTTGCCATCCCTATATCTTGCAACCCACCATTCAAGTCCTAGTTTTATGCACACCAAACTTTGTCTACTGTTAAGATCTGTCTCATTGAAAGAACTGTGAAATATAGCGGTATTTAGTGTCGAAATATATGGGTTCATTTGCCAATTGGGTCCCACAAATCATGACGTCAGCAGTGAGCTGACACGTGATTGGTGCTGGAGGAGGGGCAAGCTCCGCCCCTTGCCCAGGGGCATGGCTATTGCTTATTGCTCCGGAAGTGGAAATATTCTTCTGTGAGACTGAAAAATCACCCGCCATTATTCTCTTGACTCATCACCTTATTGATACATTATATACATATTAAATATACATTCTATTCCTCTCCCGGTAGCATATGCGTGTTGATGGAGGCTCGCGCGCGCGCCCTGGCGACAGGGAGACGCAACAAGTCTGGCAGAATAACAGACGAGCAAGTCAAATTCTTCCCTGTTTTATTTGCATTATCTGAGATAAGCCGCTCTCCACAAGGACTTTATGCCACTCATAAATTGTTGCGGGAACACGGGGTCCCTTTGAGTACATGGCGGCATGGCTTTCATGAACATTAATATATTTATAAGAATTTATCACGGACTTACAAGGCCGGTTGATTGCTCTATCTGACCGGTGGCCAAGATATCCCTCCCCCCCCACCAACCTTCATATTTGTAACACATTCCCCAAGAGTACTTCACCCAACACACACACACACACACACACACACACACACACACACACACACACACACACACACACACACACACACACACACACATGAGACTGCTTTACAAACTTGAGAGGCAGGCAGGAGTGAGCGGAAAGGCCCTAGCATGGGTGAGGAACTACCTAACAGGATGGAGCCAGAGGGTAATGGTAAGGGGCGAGAAGTCGGACTGGCGAACAGTAACGAGTGGAGTACCTCAAGGATCGGTGCTGGGCCCAATCCTCTTTCTAATTTACGTAAATCATATGTTTACATGAGTGGAATCATACATGTCAATGTTTGCGGATGACGCAAAATTAACGAGAAGAGTTGTGACAGATGAGGATTGTAGGATCCTCCAAGAGGACTTAAACAGGTTGCAGAGATGGTCAGGGAAATGGCTACTGGAGTTCAACACCAGTAAATGTAAAGTTATGGAAATGGGATCAGGTGATAGACGAGCAAAGGGACAGTACACAATGAAGGGGAACTGCCTATCTGTAACGATTCGAGAAAGAGACCTGGGAGTGGATGTGACACCTAATCTAACTCCTGAGGCACATATAAATAGGATAACGACAGCAGCGTACTCTACACTGGCGAAAATTAGAACTTCATTCAGAAACCTAAATGAGGAGGCTTTTAGGGCGCTTTACACTGCCTACGTGAGACCAGTCTTAGAGTATGCCGCGCCATCATGGAGCCCCCACCTGAAGAAACACATAAGGAAACTGGAGAAGGGTCAGAGTTTTGCGACAAGGTTTGTCCCAGAGTTACGAGGGATGGGATATGAAGAACGTCTGAGGGAACTGAACCAAAAAGGGACAGAGGAGATATGATAGAAACATATAAAATACTCAGGGGAATTGACAAAGTGGAAATAGATGAAATGTTCACACGTAATAATAACAGAACGAGGGGACATGGGTGGAAACTGGAAACTCAGATGAGTCACAGAGATGTTAGGAAGTTTTCTTTTAGCGTGAGAGTTGTGGGAAAATGGAATGCACTTGGGGAACAGGTTGTGGAAGCAAACTCTATTCATACTTTTAAAATTAGGTATGACAGGGAAATGGGACAGGAGTCATTGCTGTAAACAATCGATGGCTGGAAAGGCGGGATCCAAGAACCAATGCTCGATCCTGCAAGCACAAATAGATGAGCACAAATAGGTGAGTGCACACACACAAACACACACACACACATACACATTTAATTAGAAAGAATTCTTAGTGTCAGAGTAGTTAACAAGTGGAATGCATTAGGAAGTGATGTGGTAGAGGCTGACTCCATACACAGTTTCAAATGTAGATATGATAGAGCCCAGTAAGCTCAGGAACCTGTACACCAGTTGATTGACAGTTGAGAGGCGGGAC
The DNA here is from genome assembly GCA_020271785.1 of Procambarus virginalis. NCBI lineage: Eukaryota > Metazoa > Arthropoda > Malacostraca > Decapoda > Cambaridae > Procambarus > Procambarus virginalis. The sequence goes on along the minus strand of WNGS01166011.1, from coordinate 10,491,357 downwards.
CAAAGAGCCAAAGCTCAACCCCCGCAAGCACAACTAGGTGAGTACACACACACACACACACACACACACACACACACACACACACACCCACACAGGGAGCCGGCGGGCGAGCGGACAGCACGCTGGACACGTGATCCTGTGGTCCCGGGTTCGATTCCGGGCGCCGGCGAGAAACAATGGGCAAAGTTTTTTCACCAAATGCCCTTGTTACCTAGCAGTAAATAGGTACCTGGGAGTTAGTCAGCTGTCACGGGCTGCTTCCTGGGGTGTATGTGGTGTGAAAAAAAATAGTAGTATTAGAAACAATTGATTGACAGTTGAGAGGCGGGCCGAAAGAGCAGAGCTTAACCCCCGCAAGCACAACTAGGTGAGTACACACACAAACACAACGAGAATAAGAGATTGCAAATAATAAGCAGAAAATGACAAGTAAACGAAAATGCACGAAAGGAATTATGTAAACATGGTCAGAAGTAATGAAATATAATAATAATATAATCAACAAAAGCTACACAGAGGAACCTTATTACGATGAGACGACTTGGGGGACTTACAGGCTAGAGCAAAGGCAAGGAGGACAATAATGTTTGTGTGTAGTTGTTGGTGTGGAGCTGTGTTTGTGCGCAGCACTTTTGTGGAGCTGTGTTTGTGTGAGGCTGTGTTTGTGTGGAGCTGTGTTTGTGTGGAGCTGTGTTGTGTGGAACTGTGTTTGTGTAGAGCTGTGTTTGTGTGGAGCTGTGTTTGTGTGGAGCTGTGTTTGTGTGGAGCTGTGTTGTGTGGAACTGTGTTTGTGTAGAGCTGTGTTTGTGTGGAGCTGTGTTTGTGTGGAGCTGTGTTTGTGTGAGGCTGTGTTTGTGTGTAACTGTGTTTGTGTGGAGCTGTGTTTGTGTAGAGCTGTGTTGTGTGGAACTGTGTTTGTGTAGAGCTGTGTTTGTGTGGAACTGTGTTTGTGTGGAGCTGTGTTTGTGTGGACTGTGTTTGTGTAGAGCTGTGTTTGTGTGGAACTGTGTTTGTGTAGAGCTGTGTTTGTGTGGAGCTGTGTTTGTGTGGAACTGTGTTTGTGTGGAACTGTGTTTGTGTTGAGCTGTGTTGTGTGAGGCTGTGTTTGTGTGGAACTGTGTTGTGTGGAGCTGTGTTTGTGTAGAGCTGTGTTTGTGTGGAACTGTGTTGTGTAGAGCTGTGTTTGTGTAGAGCTGTGTTTGTGTGGAACTGTGTTTGTGTGGAGCTGTGTTTGATTTATGACTTTTAGCTTGCTGTTGTTGAACTTCAGCAGCCATTGTTTGCAGAGTCGTGAAGCTCATCAAGTTCATCCATTANCTAGTGTGCCTGCTGCACTAGTGTGCCTGCTGCACTAGTGTGCCTGCTGCCTGCTGCCACTAGTGTCCCTGCTGCACTAGTGTGCCTGCTGCCTGCTGCACTAGTGTGCCTGCTGCCTGCTGCCACTAGTGTCCCTGCTGCACTAGTGTGCCTGCTGCACTAGTGTGCCTGCTGCCTGCTGCCACTAGTGTGCTGCTGCCACTAGTGTGCCTGCTGCCTGCTGGACAGTGACGGGTCATCCTGAGTACAGTAAACTCTGTCTTAGCGCCCTACCTCACATTTCTTCTCCGCTTACTACAGCCCGGGTTTCTAATACTCTCTTACCAGTGGTCGTGGTCGTGGTTGTTCAGAACCGCGACCTCTTTCCGCTCTCCTTCATTGCCTCCTGACGCCATATTGCCACACCAAGAGGAGGAGCAGGAGGAGCAGGAGCCTGCAGCAGGAGGAGCAGGAGCAGCAGCAGGAGGAGCAGGAGGGGGAGCAGAAGGTGGTGAGGAAGAGAAGCAGGTAGGGGAAGGTTGAGGTTAACTGCTTCACTCAAATCACTAGCAAAACGGAGCCAGCCTGGCCGCCTGGCGTGGTGGGGAACCGTCCTTCATTGTTCATCCTGGGCAAAGGCAGTAATTGGGGACCTGAATGTTAAACGATTGGGGCGCGTACTGGGGAAAAATGACCCGCCAGTCGGGTTAGTTACACCATCACAGGGGCGGGGCAGCTACAGGTTAAAGCCTCGCTCCGGCCACTCCCTTCACAGTGTGACCACACTATACACACACGCGCCGTTTATACTAACACTGCTATCACAACCACTAAAACACACTCTCACCGCCCTCCCACCCCACCATAACCACTCTCACCGCCATCACAACCACTACAACCACTCTCACCGCCATCACAACCACTACAACCACTCTCACCGCCATGACAACCACAACAACCACTCACACCAACCGTCCTCCGCAAATTCGTATAGTCAATATTGACTTATTAGTTACGTGCATAGGTGACATACTAAACTAATAGTTTCCCTTGAAAAGCTTCATAGAAAACACCGACCTTACCTAACCTACTAGTATGTTAAAATAAGCATCTTATAGCTTCGTAATTACAATTGTTACTTAACTATTATAGGTATAGGTTAGGTAATAATTTTAATTACGAAGCAATAAGATGCTTATCTTAACATACTAAGTAGGTTAGGTAAGGTCGGTGTTTTCTATGAAGCTTTTCAAGGGAAACTATTATGTTAAGTATGTCACCTATGCACATATTTAATAAGTCATATTGACTATACGAATTTACGAGGACGGGTTGCTCACACCCGCCATCACAACACACACAACCACTCACACCGCCATCACAACTACTACAACCACAACCTCCCTCCCACCCCACCACTACAAGCACAACCTCCCTCCCACCCCACCCCTACAAGCACAACCTCCCTCCCACCCAACCATAACCACCAGTACAACCACAACCCTCCACCTCCCACCCCACCACAACCACCACTACAACCACAACCCTCCACCTCCCACCCCACCACAACCACCACTACAACCCAACCCTCCACCTCCCCACACGCCTGACCGCGACTCTCCACATTTAGCTGCTCTCATTGTTAATAAAAACTTTTCAACATTGGAAAGTCACTTTGAACTCACACTGTTCCAACTTGGGCAGCGGGCCTCTAAGGCAGATCGCCGCATAGGAAAAAGACCCTAATTAAAAGTTGACAAGGCTCCAATACACGCTTGTTGGCGCTGTCATTCCCACCACCTGAGGCAGTCACAGTTTGCTTGCCAGTGTGTGTGTGTGTGTGTGTGTGTACTCACCTAGTTGTACTCACCTAGTTGTGCTTGCGGGGGTTGAGCTCTGGCTCTTTGGTCCCGCCTCTCAACCGTCAATCAACAGGTGTACAGTTTCCTGAGCCTAATGGGCTCTATCATATCTACATTTGAAACTGTGTATGGAGTCAGCCTCCACCACATCGCTTCCTAATGCATTCCATTTGTCAACCACTCTGACACTAAAAAAGTTCTTTCTAATATCTCTGTGGCTCATTTGGGCACTCAGCTTCCACCTGTCACACTGTGTGTGTGTGTGTGTGTGTGTGTGTGTGTGTGTGTGTGTGTGTGTGTGTGTGTGTGTGTGTGTGTGTGTGTGTACTCAACTAGTTGTGCTTGCGGGGGTTGAGCTCTGGCTCTTTGGTCCCGCCTCTCAACCGTCAATCAACTGGTGTACATGTTCCTGAGCCTATTGGGTTCTGTCATATCTACATTTGAAACTGTGTATGGAGTCAGCCTCCACCACATCACTGCTTAATGCATTCCACCTGTTAACTACGCTGGCGCTGAAAAATCCTTTCTAATGTCTCAGTGGCTCATTTGGGTACTAAGTTTCCACCTGTGTCCCCTTGCTCTTGTTCCGTCTGTGCTAAAGAGTTTGTCTTTGTCCACCCTGTCAATTCCACTGAGAATTTTGTAGGTGGTAAACATGTCTCCTCCTGCTCTTCTGTTTTCCAGGGACGTGAGGTTCAGCTCCCTAAGCTTTTCCTCGTAGCTCATACCTCTCAGTTCCGGAACTAATCTGGTGGCATACCTCTGAATCTTCTCTAACTGTGTTTAACTAGGTAAGGACTCCAGGCTGGAGCTGCATACTCCAGAATTGGTCTTACATAAGTGGTATACAAGTATATGTGCATGTGCATGCATTCTCACCAATATGTGCTTGTAGGGTTAGCCTCAGCTCTTGGGTCCCTATCTCGGATACCTTTTCCAATAACTTCCAACCCCTCCTGTTGTAACAATGCATGAGCCAGCCTCACCTAATCACCACCACCTTCCAATCGTTGTGGAAGGTAGTAAGGACGCAACCCTACGACAAGCTGACTAACTCCTGGGTACCTATGTACTCCTAGGTGAACAGGTGCATTAGGTGATAGGAAATGCGCCCAACCATTTCTGTCCCGCTCGGGATTCGAACCCTGAAATCTCGATTGTGAGTCGAGGACCTGGACCTGGACCAGTCTAATGGTGATGGTTCTCCCTGATTATGTGTAATGTGATATTTTTGTGAATAGTAGAGCTATTTTTGTAACATCTGCATCCATCTTTTACTGTACTGCTCCCCACTTGTATTCTGGTTGCTGTATTCTGGACTAATACAAATGGGATACCGTGCTGTAAGTATTGGGAGCAACCATATATGTGTAGACAATAATACCATAACCTCTTATAAGGAGTTTTAAGCCACCACCGTCTCTTCTTTAATCTCTTTCTCTTATTAAGGTGACTGGTAGAGTGGTGGGCAACCGCGGGTAGTTGGACAAGGGTACTCAGGGCAATGCCCAGTCTTCCTCAATGGCAGATGAGACACGCGCCTCTGTACGAGTGTGAGATTATCATTGGTGTTGTCACGTTCTCTCTCAGGCAGGACGTGACCATGTTAGCTCTCTGTCGCTACCACCTTCCAGGAGACGCTATAGTCGCTCCAGGGGACGATCCCTGCTTTCTGGAGATGCTGGTCCAGGAGATGCTGGTCCAGGAGATGCTGGTCATAGGAGATGCTGGTCCAAGTAGATGCTGGTCATAGGAGATGCTGGTCCCAGGAGATGCTGGTCCCAGGAGATGCTGGTCATAGGAGATGCACGTTTCTAGAGATGATAGGCCCATGAGCCCAATTACTGCTGAGAGAACAGGGACGAGCAGATAGAGATTGGCGCCCAGGCGAAATATCTTACTTCAGCCAAAATAAAGTATGAGCCTCGCCGCGCTTGCCGCTTGCATTCAATGTATCAAATTAAAAGATTTCGGGGTTTTAATTTCCCTCCTGGACTGGCAAAGAGGACAGCGGAGGAGTGAGCAGCATAATTCAAACGTGTAACAGGAGAACTGCCACCGAGTGTAAAGTCAGGAGAGACGACTTCTAATCCAATGCCAACATCAGGGGAAACGTTGGCTAGAAAATAGTCAACGTAAATATTCATCCTGAGAGTTTACTTTGTACTAAGGATACTACAGTAAACTTGTGATATGCCTGGGAAGACAAGACAATTTAAAACTAAATTTACTAAGTAGTTATCTTGAAATCTTGCTCAAGTATGTTGAATGAAGTACTTGAAATCTTGCTCAAGGTGCGGGTGAAAAGTCTGAATATCTGAAATCTACAGGTCGTTACCTGACGATAACGTTCACAAATATATCACAATAAGGTTAGTTATATGGTAACATCAGCAGCAACAGGTGTTGACTTTGTAAGACGCTACACAGGGAAATTAAGTATATTTCCCTTCAATGTTTCCGGTCGACAGGGAGTGCTGCATCGTCGGCTCCAGTCGCGTCGAAAAGCCTTTGTAGTGCTGTAAAAGTACTACTGTCATAGTATCACTGAAGGACTGTAATTGCGACGAGCGCTCTGAAAATACTGTGCGCCTCTTTTCAAACATTTAAAGATTTTACCAAAGCACTTTCGAACGGAAAAATCAATAGTGGAAAAACGTGGAGAGAACAATTAGCCAGGGGCCCGCCTCGCCAATAATCCTGCACCTGCAGTGATATTTGACTGCTGTCTCCATTTTTTTGGCCTTGTTGATGTGTGCCTCTTCCTGCTGGCACTGACACTAGGCACCGAACCTGTGATGTAAAACTGAAGGCCAACAGCCATTTAAAACTTGTAATGATTGTGCCATTTGAAAGTGTGATTATTTGCATGTTAGGCAGACATACCCATCTGACACCGTCGTCAGGTGACTGTTGCAGCAGGTGGTGTCATCTGACACCGTCGTCAGGTGACTGTGGCAGCAGGTGGTGCCATCTGGCACCGTCGTCGGTGACTGTTGCAGCAGGTGGTGCCATCTGGCACCGTCGCCGGTGACTGTTGCAGCAGGTGGTGTCATCTGACACCGTCGCCGGTGACTGTTGCAGCAGGTGGTGCCATCTGGCACCGTCGCCGGTGACTGTTGCAGCAGGTGGTGCCATCTGACACCGTCGCCGGTGACTGTTGCAGCAGGTGGTGCCATCTGGCACCGTCGCCGGTGACTGTTGCAGCAGGTGGTGCCATCTGGCACCGTCGCCGGTGACTGTTGCAGCAGGTGGTGCCATCTGGCACCGTCGTCAGGTGACTGTTGCAGCAGGTGGTGCCATCTGACACCGTCGTCAGGTAACTGTTGCAGCAGGTGGTGCCATCTGACACCGTCATCTTGATATATTTAGAATCAGAATCAGTTGTCGTTGTAGAGCTTCTCTCTGGTGTAGGCTGCGAGTCTTGATACCTGCTTGATGGGGTTCTGGGAGTTCTTCTACTCCCCAAGCCCGGCTCGAGGCCAGACTTGACTTGTGAGAGTTTGGTCCACCAGGCTGTTGATTGGAGCGGCCCGCAGACCCACATACCCACCACAGCCCGGCTGGTCCGGAACGTCTTTTAGAAAACAGTGTTGATCTCCAGAGACGAGAAGGTGTCGTAGTGGCCACCTGGACCTACACAACCACGGCACTGTCTCGCTCGTACAAAAACGATACTGTTTACACACCGTGACTACTGACGGAGCTCACCGTCGCACCTCTGGAAGCGTCACTGTGAAAGTCGCTCTGGGACGTGGATATGTCGACTGTGATAAGATATTTTACCTACCATTTCTGAAGCTCACCTGTGTTTACAAGCTTATCGTAGGTGAGTCTTGAGCACTCGGCGGGTTTCTTCTGCCGGATGTGATGTGAGTGTTTGTGATTACCTCCTGAACCATGTCATTGGTACTCATGTTTCATGGTCATGTCGGTTAGTATATATGTATATATATATATGTGTATATATATATATATATATATATATATATATATATATATATATATATATATATATATATATATACCAAGGGGGAGGATTCGATCGGCCCTACTGATGTGATTTCATTAAGCATTTGAAGAGAAGTGTTGGGGGCAGACCTCCTTGACCACAGCCACGACACATGAAGGCGGTGCGTGACACCCCTCATCAGGACCCCTAGGGCCAGTAGGGGTCCTAGGGGTGGTGTAAAAAAAAAAAAAAAAAAAAAAAAAAAAAAAAAAAAAAAAAAAAAAAAAGTGGTCTTGAACGTATGCCTGGGAGTGTGTGCGGGTTCGAAGCCTCTTCATGGCTCCTACTGCTTTTCACATATCAGACGGCCGGACTAAACTATAGCAATCACGAGTACAGTGTTATCATAGAATTATATGTACAATTTCAACTGAGATTTACTCCTCAGCTGACACGAATGCCAGGCTGTGGTGGCGGCAGGATGAGGCCCACTGGCCACCACTAGCGGCAGGATGAGGCCCACTGGCCACCTCTAGCGGCAGGATGAGGCCCACTGGCCACCACTAGCGGCAGGATGAGGCCCGCTGGCCACCACAAGCGGCAGGATGAGGCCCACTGGCCACCACTAGCGGCAGGATGAGGCCCGCTGGCCACCACTAGCGGCAGGATGAGGCCCGCTGGCCACCACTAGCGGCAGGATGAGGCCCGCTGGCCACCACTAGCGGCAGGATGAGGCCCACTGGCCACCACTAGCGGCAGGATGAGGCCCGCTGGCCACCACTAGCGGCAGGATGAGGCCCGCTGGCCACCACAAGCGGCAGGATGAGGCCCGCTGGCCACCACTAGCGGCAGGATGAGGCCCGCTGGCCACCACTAGCGGCAGGATGAGGCCCGCTGGCCACCACTAGCGGCAGGATGAGGCCCGCTGGCCACCACTAGCGGCAGGATGAGGCCCGCTGGCCACCACTAGCGGCAGGATGAGGCCCACTGGCCACCACTAGCGGCAGGATGAGGCCCGCTGGCCACCACTAGCGGCAGGATGAGGCCCGCTGGCCACCACTAGCGGCAGGTTGAGGCCCGCTGGCCACCACTAGCGGCAGGATGAGGCCCACTGGCCACCACTAGCGGCAGGTTGAGGCCCACTGGCCACCACTAGCGGCAGGTTGAGGCCCGCTGGCCACCACTAGCGGCAGGTTGAGGCCCACTGGCCACCACTAGCGGCAGGTTGAGGCCCGCTGGCCACCACTAGCGGCAGGATGAGGCCCACTGGCCACCACTAGCGGCAGGTTGAGGCCCGCTGGCCACCACTAGCGGCAGGTTGAGGCCCGCTGGCCACCTCTGGCCGCCCCGGCCTGCTCGTATTGTCCGCTCATTTGCGTGGCTTTGAGCCGGAGGATCCACCGAGGCGGACATTTTTTTTATGTGGTTTTAAAGAGAAGATAAAGTGGGTATTGCGGTGGGTGGGGAGCGCGTCTCCTGGCGAGGGTGAGTGGCTGGGCGTCTTTTTGTGCCGGCTGCGACTCCTGACTTCTTTATGGCTGTAATTAAAACCTTTAATACCAAGAAACTTTGCTGGCGGCGCCAGTCTCCCAAGCTGCTGCTCTCTCTTGTGTGTGTTTCTTGGGTGGTAACTGGGGCACCCACCTGAAGCACACACACACACACACACACCACACACACACACACACACACACACACACACACACACACACACACACACACACACACACACACACATGGCTGCACACAGGTGGAAACTGAGCGCCCAAATGAGCCACAGAGATATTAGAAAGAACTTTTTTAGTGTCAGAGTGGTTGACAAATGGAATGCATTAGGAAGCGATGTGGTGGAGGCTGACTCCATACACAGTTTCAAGTGTAGATATGATAGAGCCCATTAGGCTCAGGAAACTGTACACCTGTTGATTGACGGTTGAGAGGCGGGACCAAAGAGCCAGAGCTCAACCCCCGCAAGCACAACTAGGAGAGTACACGTTTCTAATACTAGTGTGACGTAATCAAACCGATGATGGAACTTTGTATCTCTCATGGACTTTTATTTACATCAAAAGGAACAGCAGAAGATGATGCTCAATGTAAACCGTCAATTCAACCAAACATATTAAGGTAAATATTATACTCTAATTACAGAGACGGCCTCACACACTATGAACCAGAAATATAACGAAATAGGGAACCAATTAATCAAAAACAATTGCACTAGAACTCTAAATTGACTACAGAAACCTGACACGTCTTGCCCAGCAGGACGAAGATGGAATAATAATATTATGACAAAATCTCATCGCTAAAAGGAGTTTATGGACTTTTGTTGCATGTTGCAAGAGAGGAAACTGGCACAATGAAGAGGGAAGTGCGGAGTACAGAGGGGAATTTATACAGTAGAGGGGAATACTGATGACACGAGGGTAGGCTAAGTGCAGAGGCGAGCCTGGGAGCTAGAGGGGACCCTCAGCACCAGAGGACGTACCTCTGAGCTAGTAAAGAACGTCGAGACCAAAGAGAAGTCTTGAGGCCAGAGAGGTGACTAGATCACATGGATGTCCCTGTGTCATGAGAGCTGGGAACAAGGAGCTGAAGCTCAACCCCTGCAAGCACATAATCAGTACACCATCACACTGCCTCCCACAAGACCTAAGCAAGACCCTGCAGCACGTAACCTTGCCTCCACAACCCATCCAGGTCCCCATAACACCATACCTATTACTCTCCTCCACCCCCTCCAGCAGCTATAACTTCCTGCCTCGCCACCACCCCCCACTCTTACCTGCCCCCCTTCAACCCCCCAACTCACCCCTCTCACGGGAGCTCCGCCCCCCTCACCCCCCCCGGTCTAGAACATGAATATTCAGGACGGGACCCAACATGGCCTCACAAAATATTACACAAAGCCGAACATGTTTGCTAAATTTCTTCAACACCTTGAGACAACTTTGGCAGACTTTATCCTCTTTTCAGGCAGAGGACGACGTTGGTCTGGGAGGACGGGGGGGGGGCGGGTATTGGGGCAGGGAGAGTGGTGTGAGAAAGTTGAGGCGGGAGTAGTGGTGGAGAGAGTGGTTCTCACCTAACAGTGTCTACGGGAAAGTTATCTTGAGATGATTTCGGGGCTTAGCGTCCCCGCGGCCCGGTCCTCAACCAGGCCTCCACCCCCAGGAAGCAGCGCGTGACAGCTGACTAACTCCCAGGTACCTATTTACTGCTAGGTAACAGGTGCATCAGGGTGAAAGAAACTCTGCCCATTGTTTCTCACCGGCGCCCGGGATCAAACCCGGCACCACAGGATCACGCATCCAGTGTTCTGTCCACTCAGCCGCCGGTTCCGTGAGGTCTAGAAAGTGAGGTCTAGCACTCTCTGCTCCGCCTAACACCCTTGTTGTAACTGTTTGCGTTATAATTTAAGTATTCCGACGTTCACATTCTTTGTCGAGTCTTGCCTTAAAGTTGTGGGTGGAGGTGGCTTCCACAACTTCTTCTTTCAGTGCACCACACTTGTTAACTACCAGTACAGTTTTCCATCACCCGGATACATTATGTGTACACTATAGCGTGTCTTCAGCTTAAGGATACTATCGATTGACTCGTCTGAGTTCAAGTATACTGACTCCTGTGTTCAAGAATGTTGACCCTCCTGATCTGAATGATACTGACTAAAGTATGTTGACCAGACCACACACTAGAAGGTGAAGGGACGACGACGTTTCGGTCCGTCCTGGACCATTCACAATCGACTTGAGAATGGTCCAGGACGGACCGAAACGTCGTCGTCCCTTCACCTTCTAGTGTGTGGTCTGGTCAACATACTTCAGCCACGTTATTGTGACTCCTCGTCTGCATACTGACTCATTTACCATTCTCAGATAAAAGAATTTATCTTCGTTATTGAAATATCATCCATTATAAATTCTTATCAATGATAATATTTATCATTAATAATACTCATCATTGAAATGTAATCAATCAGGCTTCTAACTTGGTATACTTTAGAGAACTTTGTGATCACATCACTCAAGGCCTTGACAACACCTAGTAACATGATGTGTACAGTCTTGTACAGTCTCCAGACGAACCTATTCTCGCTTAACAACACAAACGAAGCCACAGTTCGTCAAAGAGTTGCCCGAAACGCTTTGTGCAATAGTGACTTCATTAGTACCTTACCTTGAGGTTACCTTGAGGTTACCTTGAGGTTACCTTGAGGTTACCTTGAGGTTACCTTGAGGTTACCTTGAGGTTACCTTGAGGTTACCTTGAGGTTACCTTGAGGTGCTTCCAGGGCTTTAGCGTCCCTGAGGAACAGGAAGGAAGCCCTTGACAATGTGTGTGTAACCCCTGATTGTCCTGCTTGATACCTGGTTGATGGGGTTCTGGGAGTTCTTCTACTCCCCAAGCCCGGCCCGAGGCCAGGCTTGACTTGTGAGAGTTTGGTCCACCAGGCTGTTGCTTGGAGCGGCCCGCAGGCCCACATACCCACCACATGTCCCTACAGTGGTACATTACTCTAATTTTCTTTGTACTCACATTCTTTTGAATAAGCTTTATTGTTATAGATTATTATTATTAAATTAATATTATTATTATATAGCAGCCTAAACATCACTAACCAGGTAGGAGCTAATAGTTCAAAATTTCAAAACACGAATCATCCCCAGCGATCGAGGCAATTTAAAATCAAACTTGTCTGTCAGTCGACACACGAGACATATTTCAAAAATTAAACTTAAAAAAAAAACTGGACCCGTCCCAAGCCAGTAACATTCAAGTACTTGTTTTTAAAGTCTTAAAATATTTTACAACTCAAGTTAGAACTTTCATTACAAGCAATTTACTGTAATATCAAGCTTCTGTACTCACTACAAAATACAAAACTGTGTACTTATGTGGACTGGATGTGAATATCTCACCGGTGAGATCGTGCCGTAAAGGAAGCAAGAAAGTTTCACTTTCTCCACACTTTTCTCGCTTTCATTTCTGCTCCAAAATCAGAGATGTTTTTCCCTTTCCATTAAGGCAGAAGAAACTCCTAAATTAACAGAAACTTCAGATCCTATCATCGGCGCTCCTCACAACCCATTAGAGAACTAATTAAGAAACATGAACGTTCTATAGAGTAAATTTGCGAACGGAAAAATGGTAATCAAATTTCGATGAAGTTGAGAGTGTGTAGGTTTTGTGCTGTGTGCGTGTGTGAGCGCGCTCATGTGCATGCGCACGAGCGTGAGTATTCCTTGATTTGTTAGTAGAGTTGAGCGTCAGTTCCGAGGCCCTGCCTTTAAGGTCATTAGTCCCCATTGCACAGTGGTAAGACACTCGCCCGGCGCTTCGAGAGCGCTTTGGCCTAGGTTCGTATCCTGTCCGGGGAGGATTGACTGGGCGCCAATCCTTAACTGTAGCCTCTGTTCACCCAGCAGTGAATGGGTACCTGGTTGTTAAACGATTTGGCAGGTCGTATTCCGGGGAAAATTAGGATTAAGGACCTGCCAGAAATGCGTCCTAGAGGCTGTACAAGAATGTAAGAACTCTTTAATATATAAATAAATAAAATAACCTAAAATTAGTATAATAATGTTATGACTTTAGTCTCTCCATTTGTCTATGATATAATTTGTCTAAATTTGAAATTGTTTATTGGGTTAGAATCGATAATATCTTCATTTAATCTATTACATATATTTACAACTTAGGTTTTAGTTTTCTCCACCTGTTGTCTGTGTGTCAGGTACTCTCTCACCCAGTTCAATGCTTTCCCGGTTACTTTCACTTGTTTCTCAAATTTGTAATCTTTTATGTGTAACTGTGTCGAAGCTTTATCGGCAGATATTAAACATGCAGTCTACCCACTCTTCTCTGTCAGAATTATAGACTCCAACAGATTTATTGGGCACAATTTCCCCGGTTAATGATCGTATAAGTGACGCTGAGCGGCAAAAAGGCACATACAGGAATATTTAACAATTGTCCTTACCTTTAATGACGTGAAGTTGAAAAGGCGTCTTGCAGAGGAGCAAGTCGATGGGTAGGAGAGAGGGAGGCAACATCTGGGGAGGGTTGATGGGGTGCGGCTTGGGGTGGCGGCGAGGTTGTGGAGTGGGGAGGCGGGCAGGGTCCGCTGCTGGCTCCTCTCCTGCTCCCATCTGACCTGAAACCAGATGAAGAAATATTGAGAATATCTTCCTTGTTTATGTCACCTACACTATCTGACACTATCTGATGACATTATCTGTGCTTGTGGCAACTTCTCTATGGCAGAGGTTCTCATGCCGCTGACAGCTTAAGAAGAGGCGTGTCTAGGTCTACAATAGTCATGCTATGTTGACTATTTTCAGGATGCAACCCACAAGAGTTGCCTAACCACCTATTTACTGCTAGGTGAACAGAAGCATCAGGTGTACGGAAACATGCACAAACCATTTCTGTCTTGTCCGGGGATTGGATCCAAGCTACTAATATTTCAGTCGAGAATCTAGATCACTCTGCTACAGGTAGTGAAGGAGAGGGAAGGTGGTGAGGGAGGGAATTATCAAGGGAAAGCGCCAAGTCATTACGACTATATAGCACTGGGAAGGGGTCAGGATAAGGATTTGGGATGGGACGGGGGGAAGGAATGGTGCTCAACCACTTGGACGGTCGAGGATTGAACGTCGACCTGCATCAAGCGAGACCGTCGCTCTACCGTCCAGCACAAGTACTTGGTTGGGCGGGAAAGTGGTGAATGACTGGTAAGATGATGAATGATTGGGAATGTAGTGAATGATTGGGAAGGTGGTGAAGGAGAGGGAAGGTGGTGAAGGAGAGGGAATGTAGTGAATGATTGGGAAGGTGGTGAAGGAGAGGGAAGGTGGTGAAGGAGAGGGAAGGTGGTGAAGGAGAGGGAAGGTGGTGAATGATATGTGGTACCTGACAGTGTATTGTTCCTAATTATTTCTTCATTGTTTGTAAAAATCAGACCTAGAATATTTTCATTCCTAGTTAGCTTTGTTATATGCAAGTTGAGCGAAAATGTGTCACTAAATTTAAGTAGTTCTCTGACTTGTGGTTGATTATTGTCTGGTTGATTTCCTGGTCTAACTTTATTGTTTGTTATCCTCTACCTTAGCCTGGCCAGGATGAAATTCCCCAGAAGATAATATTTGGTATTGAGTTTGCTAAATTATCGAGGCTACTTTCTTTTTCGATTACCAACCACTCTGAATTATTCACAGTGTACATGAGAATAATAATTAGGTTTATTTTTGTCTATTTTTTACTCAAAATATCTCTGCCGCCTCACAGTGTACATGAGAATAATAATTAGGTTATTTTGTCTATTTTTTACTCAAAATATCTCTGCCGCCTCACAGTGTACATGAGAATAATAATTAGGTTTATTTTGTCTATTTTTACTCAAAATATCTCTGCCGCCTCATTTGTGGAGTTAAGGAGCTATGAGGATACAAGTTGCTCTATAATATACAAACCTACTCCTCCTTGTGTCCTACTTACTCTATCACATCCATATAAATTATGTTCTGGTATCCAGATTTCGCTGTCCATTATTCTGCATGTGGGTGCCAAGCTACTTGGCATGGACGGTAGAGCGACGGTCTCGCTTCATGCAGGTCGGCGTTCAATCCCCGACCGTCCAAGTGGTTGGGCACCATTCCTTCCAACTCCCCCCCCCCATCCCAAATTCTTATGCTGACCCCTTTCCACTGCTGTATAGTCGTAATGGCTTGGCGCTTTACCTTGATAATTCCCTTCCCTCGGCATGTGGGTTTATGTGAAGGCTCAAAATATCTCGTGTGTGTGTACTCACCTAGTTGTGCTTGCGGGGTTGAGCTTCAGCTCTTTGGTCCCGTCTCTCAACCGTCAATCAACAGGTGTACAGATTCCTGAGCCTACTGGGCTCTATCATATCCACATTTGAAACTGTGTATGGAGTCAGCCTCCACCACATCACTGCCTATGTGTGTGTATATGTGTGCGCGCGCTAATCATTTTTAATAAAAAAAAATTGACCTAGGCAGCTATCTGCCTGTTAGAAGACTCTGACACTTGGAGTGAGGCTGTACTCCTCATGCTGGACAGATGAGGTCATACACGAGGACGAGATAAGAAACATCAGCGGCAGCATCCACCTACCAACCAAACTTATATGCAAATTACTCTCAAACATTAATGTTGTTTGGTTAAGCATATCATGAATAACATATCCCAAGCTGTACATGGCGCAGGAAAATAATACCAGAGTTACAGAGCTCTTGATACTGTGTCCCTTGATGACTTGTGTGTGTCGGTGCGGCGGGCTCCCTCACACAACACACGCACACACAAAAATGTTTGGCATGTGTACACATACACTTGTGTATGTGTACACATGTGTACACATACACATGCAAATGTCGACACAGAAGTGTATACATCCGTATGCACTACTTGGACGTGCAGCCACACGGATACATCTGCTATATTATGACACTAAAAGACTGGTGATGATTGTGGTGGTGGTGGTGGTGGTGACGATGGTGGTGGTGGGGGTGGTGGTGGTGGTGACGGTGGTGGTGGTGGTGGTGGTGGTGGTGGTGGTGGTGGTGGTGGTGGTGACGGTGGTGGTGGTGGTGGTGGTGGTGGTGACGATGGTGGTGGTGGTGGTGGTAACGATGGTGGTGGTGGTGGTGGTGGTGACGATGGTGGTGGTGGTGGTGGTGGTGGTGGTGACGGTGGTGGTGGTGGTGGTGGTGACGGT
>WNGS01166011.1:10436843-10460225 GCA_020271785.1 Procambarus virginalis | reverse complement strand
AGTAATCATGTATTACGACATTATGATGATGATAACCTGTACAGTTTACCATGTTGGACAATGTTGTGGTCGTGTGATTAACGGTTGTCACTCCTCCAACTCGGCAGAATAGTAGTTCCATTCAGCGACGCCAAGTGACTCGAGGCACAATTTGGCTGCGGATCCTTGAGTCGTAAAATGTTTATTCCTTGTTAGAGTGCGCTATAAAAACACCCGCTGCTATACCCTCTTCTCCTGGCGCCTCTGACCGCTGTCAATGGTACCTCCAACTCGCTATCCTGATGCTCCTTTACTGGTGTCACAACATCAGTTCTCCTCTCCCTAGCTGCTCCAGCCATTCGTCTCTTGCTGGAGAGAGAGAAGATGGCAGGAACCCTCTGAGATCGTACAGGTTTAACGAGTGCAACCACCAGGAAGGTTATCAGAAGGGTAGGAAGGGAGCTACATAAAGTGTGTGTTAGGACGACGATGCTCGTGTCCCTCCGGTCTGATGTGTGTGTATCTGGTGCAGATCAAAGGTCAGTTAATGTACACCCTCCCCCTCCCCCTTGCTGGTGTCATGGTGTTGGCACTCCACACCACAGGGACACCCTCGTCATAATTACGTTCCCTAAATTCTTTAATTCTACGGCTTATCCCTACTGAGGTCTTCACCACCCGCGGAATGATACTCTACTAGCTGTTAATATATGTAAGGCTACGGCTCCCAGTTTAATATTCTATATACATGACTGGGGCGCGGGGTCAACTATACCTCTGGGGTCAAGCGGCACCCCACGGGGAGGCCTAAAGTACCAGTTACATACCAGTTTTGTCTCTGGAATCCTCACTTATTGTGGGCGTTCGTAGCCTGGTTGGTTGAATTCCAGTCTTGCGCTTCTGTGGCCGTGGGTTCGAGGCTCCTATGGTCCAAGTGAATGAAATATTATTTCCAGGTTTATTGACGTTTGTAGTTTATATTAATGTATATGAATATATTTCACCTGGGCACTAAAAGCCTCAAACCATTGACCCTACGCCCAGGTGAATGGAATTTATATAGCCACGGTAGTGTGGTTGAAGATTTATATATTATATAAGTATAAAATATATATCTCTCAATGGTTTAAGTACGACGCGTCTCCAGGTTCCTTATGTTCATCACTTTTCAAAGTTCATTATACACTTTTTATGTACCTAAGAGCCGCTAAAGTACATATTTCTTTCATACGCAGCAAGTATGAAGAGACGAGGTGTTACCTTGTCAAGGGGACCAAGTAATCTGCTCCTGTATTGTCCTTGTTTACTTCCAGTAGTAGCAGTAGTTGTTGTGGTGTTAAGCGGCAGTGCTCTCTTGGTCTTGTAGATCGTAGCACATAAATGTAAGCTGTTCTAGCTGTTCATACCTGAATAAGAGTGATGTGATATGATTCTGCTATGAATAATCTATTGTCGCTGCATCTGTCGAATATTTCGGCGTTGCCGGCCACCATTTCAATCGTGGTGGTCTGGTTCTGGGGTAAAAATTAAGTGACCTTTGAGGCGCGTTGTTTGTGCACTGTCAAGCATCTTTAAGTTAGAGAGATGTTGTCGTCCTGTCAATATATTAGGAGCAGTGCAGCTGACACTCCCTCTGAGTATGCATAAACAGCAAAACTCCTTGACTGATAGTTTTCCATAGTCCAGCAGTCAGTAGCTACATCACACCTACCTACAGAAGACCCCTTCAGCCCCCCCCCCCTTCCCTTTCCTCAATGCGCCTACCCACCTTCCCTTACCTGCGTCATCACTCACCTTCTTCATCTCCGTTTACCTCAAAGTCTTACAAAAAATAACACAAGTGGTTTTACCTTAAGTTTTTCATGCAACTATGTCTATATTTTTATCTAAATGCACTTAACAAAGTTGCGGAACTAGTCCTCGCCGTCGTTAACATTTTGGAACTTTGCATAATAACAAGAGGATTAAAAATTGTAAACAGTTCAAACTGCTCTAATACTTTAATACTTTCAAACTATGAGACCACTTACTCAAATACACCGCGAATTCATATACAAATTCAGCAGCTGTGCCAGTAGTAGCAGGTGTGCCAGCAGTAGCAGGTGTGCCAGCAGCAGGTGTGGCAGAAGCAGGTGTGGCAGAAGCAGGTGTGGCACATTAAAAACTGTATTATAGTTCGATTAGTTGATTCAGTTTTATCTTGGATTAGTTTGATCTAGTATTCACAGTTTTAGAAAAAGCGTTTTGTTCGCTTCCAAGCTCATATTCAGCTACTTGATGCCTCGGGCTAATGCCTGGGGCTGATGCCTCAGCTAATGCCTCGAGCTAATGCCTGGGGCTGATGCCTCGGGCTGATGCCTCGAGCTGATGCCTCGGGCTAATGCCTGGGGCTGATGCCTCGAGCTAATGCCTCGAGCTAATGCCTCGAGCTAATGCCTCGAGCTAATGCCTGGGGCTGATGCCTCGGGCTGATGCCTCGAGCTAATGCCTCGAGCTAATGCCTGGGGCTGATGCCTCGGGCTGATGCCTCGAGCTAATGCCACGAGCTAATGCCTCGGGTTGATGCCTCGGGCTGATGCCGCCACACACCACAACTCATAATCGAAGTTTTTCATTTCCAAATTTCCAACTGAAACCTAAACACCTAATATAGGGGTTCTCCAGGAGGGGGGGGGGTGCATGGAGGCTCTCCAGGAGGGGGGGGGGTGCATGGAGGCTCTCCAGGAGGGGGGGGTGCATGGAGGCTCTCCAGGAGGGGGGGGGGGTGCACGGAGGCTCTCCAGGAGGGGGGGGTGCACGGAGGCTCTCCAGGAGGGGGGGGGGTGCACGGAGGCTCTCCAGGAGGGGGGGGGTGCATGGAGGCTCTCCAGGAGGGGGGGTGCATGGAGGCTCTCCAGGAGGGGGGGGGTGCATGGAGGCTCTCCAGGAGGGGGGGGTGCATGGAGGCTCTCCAGGAGGGGGGGTGCATGGAGGCTCTCCAGGAGGGGGGGTGCATGGAGGCTCTCCAGGAGGTGGGGGTGCATGGAGGCTCTCCAGGAGGTGGGGGTGCATGGAGGCTCTCCAGGAGGGGGGGTGCATAGAGGCTCTCCAGGAGGTGGGGTGCATGGAGGCTCTCCAGGAGGGGGGGGGTGCATGGAGGCTCTCCAGGAGGGGGGGGTGTATGGAGGCTCTCCAGGGGGTATGTTATGGTTCAGTGTATACCAAAATATAAATATACCCTAAGTATATAAGTATACCCCAATTATATACAGGGACCCTAACAATTTAGTAATAAAAGTATATATTCTTTTTCATTGTTATATTCTGTATACAATTGTGACATAAATAATACCAAGTATGTTTATTTTTGTTGGTGCGATGATTAACTACCCAAACTACCTTGTTAACGACTGTTGTGTGAATGGAACCAGCCAGTGGGAAACAACGTGTCTGTGTTTGGAGTCATAACAGGGCTACCAACCCTTTCTCTGTGTAATTACGCTTAAATAACTGCCACACTTCATTATCGCATTACGTTACCAGAAGTGGACATCTGCGCATGTTCCGCAATATGTATTTCTATGATTTTTATATTTACTATGTAATTAAGAGTAATGTGAGAGGGGGATAAGCAGGCGATGAGTCACAATAACGTGGCTAAAGTATGTTGACCAGACCACACACTAGAAGGTGAAGGGACGACGACGTTTCGGTTCGTCCTGGACCATTCTCAAGTCGATTGAGAGGGGATAAGTTATGTCACTGGACTGAGGAAGTCCAGTGACCTCAACCCGTCTGAGGCTGCTATGTGCTCTCAGTAGCTGAGCAGAGAGTTATTATATCATTTATATTTATCATGTGTCGGAAAAGTAAGAATTGCAATTACTGATGGAAGCATCAGTGCATCCCATTACTGTGCTAAGTCCATAGTCCTCGTGATTAAAGTCACTCGCCACTTGGCAAACTTAATTTTTTAAATTAAGTGAATTTTATTGTGGTGAAATGTGTGTGATTTCATTTGGTGAAATCTACAGTGATTTAAGGTTTATGGTCATTTTGGTTTGGAAGTATATAAGAGAAACCTGAGTTTGTACTAGTCTTTACCTGTATAAAACTTGTCAAGATTGTCATGAATTGTCAAGAGCAACAATGTTCTGATAAGTTTGTGTACCTTTTATGTAAATGTAAATATTCCTTCATTATTAGTTAAATGTACTTTATAAGTTGGCCTGTAAACTAGTCTCTTGTAATGCCTCGGGCTGATGCCTCGAGCTAATGCCTCGGGCTGATGCCTCGAGCTATTCACATCTTCTTCACAAGACCCTTCACATCTTTACTTATGGCACAGTGTTTTTACTATTAAGAAGGTTATTAAAGTACTAGGAGCATTACCATTATTATAACAGGTGAGGGGGGGCAGCCCCCTCCCTTCCCCAACTCAAAGGCGGCCCCCCCAATCCTCTAAACTTTTTTTTTTGGGAGGGGGGAGTAAAGAGGAAGGAGAGGCACAGGTGGAGAAGTTTAGAAGTGGGACACACAACCTCAAGATGGCTACAGGAAAGGTCTCCCCCCCCCCCCAAGTAGCAGAACCCGAGGGACACCCCCTAGTCCACAGAACACTTCCCCCGTCGGTCCCGCCCCCTGCCCACCCGAAGCCCCCCCCCTGCCCACCCGAAGCCCCCCCCCCTGCCCACCCGCTACAAAAACTAATTACCCGGAATCCATTGCCAGATTAAATAAATGCGATATAATTGGTAAAAATGTTCTGCCCAGAATTTTAATTGGGGGTATTTTTTTCCAGTCATAAAAGTGGCCATTGGGTCTTGTTTCATTTTTGTTTTGGGGGAATAATTACCACGGGAGAGTGTGGGGGGTTAAGAGAGAGAGCAATATCCCTCACACTATCTTCAGTAAGGGTAAGACAGCCCAGTGTTCACGTGTGAGCGTCGCCGCTAGGTAAACTGTGGCTTAACACGATCATCGCCAGCCTCCTGCCCCCTCCCCTGCTGATAAGGCAATTTTCATCTTTCACCAGGAGGTCCTTAAGTCCCGGAGAGTCTACTGTGAGGCGGGCCCAGCGGGGCGGGTTGTGCCAGGTGACAGCCAGGGTTCGTTCCCACCCTAACACCCTCCACCCACACACCCACCTCTCACCCCACACCCTCCACCCACACACTCACCCACAGTTTACCACTGATGTCTTCCAGTTTTATCCACAACGGAGAGAAATCTCAAATCGGGGAGAGGCACCAGGTGGTGACCAGCAGCCCCACAAGGTACAAGGGGCCACCAGGTGGTGACCACCAGTCCCACAAGGTACAAGGGGCCACCAGGTAGTGACCACCAGTCCCACAAGGTACAAGGGGCCACTAGGTGGTAACTAGACGGTCCCTAAGGTTCGAGAGACCTTTTCAGGAAGTNACTCACTTGAAGTTTTCTAATGAGTTTTCTTCGGGATGCTTAGACTCCTTTTGATAAGGCCAAGATATCGGTTCCTCACTCCACTTTAAATATATAGTATCAGTACAGAAGGAACCAAGGCACCTGCAAAGTCATATTGCCAACCGATGCTTGAAACTTTCCGACAGAAATCGGAAACATATCGACAGAAATTTCTGCCGATATGTTGTCCGTGAGCAGAGTGATTTAGATTACTGTGTCCACAGTGTGTAGGTTGTGCTTTATTACTTTACTTTAGTCAACTTTTCTAAAGTTATATTCCTTTATTGTGTTGCAAACCAGGTGTTCAACATATGGGTTCGCAGATGTGTGCAGTTGTGTGTTACCCGTCTGGTATATTATGTGTATGTCGGTGTGCTTCAGTCGGCTATAGTGCAATATTGACAGTCGTCAAACTTTCCCTCTCACCATTAGCAAGAGCCAGGTCACTCTCACCATTAGCAAGAGCCTGGTCACTCTCACCATCAACAAGAGCCAGGTCACTCTCACCATTAGCAAGAGCCAGGTCACTCTCAACATCAGCAAGAGCCTGGTCACTCTCACCATCAGCAAGAGCCAGGTCACTCTCACCATCAGCAAGAGCCTGGTCACTCTCACCATCAGCAAGAGCCTGGTCACTCTCACCATCAGCAAGAGCCAGGTCACTCTCACCATTAACAAGAGCCAGGTCACTCTCACCAACAAGAGCCAGGTCACTCTCACCATTAACAAGAGCCTGGTCACTCTCACCATCAACAAGAGCCAGGTCACTCTCACCATCAACAAGAGCCAGGTCACTCACCATCAACAAGAGCCAGGTCACTCACCATCAACAAGAGCCAGGTCACTCTCACCATCAGCAAGAGCCTGGTCACTCTCACCATCAACAAGAGCCAGGTCACTCACCATCAACAAGAGCCAGGTCACTCACCATCAACAAGAGCCTGGTCACTCACCATCAACAAGAGCCAGGTCACTCTCACCATCAACAAGAGCCAGGTCACTCACCATCAACAAGAGCCAGGTCACTCTCACCATCAGCAAGAGCCAGGTCACTCACCATCAACAAGAGCCAGGTCACTCTCACCATCAACAAGAGCCAGGTCACTCACCATCAACAAGAGCCTGGTCACTCACCATCAACAAGAGCCAGGTCACTCTCACCATCAACAAGAGCCAGGTCACTCACCATCAACAAGAGCCTGGTCACTCACCATCAACAAGAGCCAGGTCACTCTCACCATCAACAAGAGCCAGGTCACTCACCATCAACAAGAGCCAGGTCACTCTCACCATCAGCAAGAGCCAGGTCACTCACCATCAACAAGAGCCAGGTCACTCTCACCATCAACAAGAGCCTGGTCACTCTCACCATCAGCAAGAGCCTGGTCACTCTCACCATCAGCAAGAGCCTGGTCACTCTCACCATCAGCAAGAGCCTGGTCACTCTCACCATCAGCAAGAGCCTGGTCACTCTCACCATCAACAAGAGCCTGGTCACTCTCACCATCAACAAGAGCCTGGTCACTCTCACCATCAGCAAGAGCCTGGTCACTCTCACCATCAGCAAGAGCCTGGTCACTCACCATCAACAAGAGCCAGGTCACTCTCACCATCAACAACAGCCAGGTCACTCTCACCATCAACAACAGCCAGGTCACTCTCACCATCAACAACAGCCAGGTCACTCTCACCATCAACAACAGCCAGGTCACTCTCACCATCAACAAAAGCCAGGTCACTCTCACCATCAACAACAGCCAGGTCACTCTCACCATCAACAACAGTTGTATTTAAGGGTATATTGTGCCTGGCGCTGAAATAGACCTTCGTGAACATCTCCTTTAAAATGAACACAAGACTCGCGAGAACATCGCCTGGCTGTTCAACACGACCCCACAAGAACACAAACATGAAAAATAACTCTGGTATCAGACCCCGAACAAGAAAACTGCCTCTTGTATCAGAGCCGACAAGAACACTATTTTTTACTAGCCGATCTGACGAGAACAATTGACTAGTTTTATCGTTAAAATGGATTATTCAGAAATAAAGGTGGACGTTATCAGAGAACATATTTGCAGAATCATTAACGCTGAAATTTCCTCTCAGGAGAACAATTTATCACTGATCAAGCACCGTGAGCCTACATTATTATTACAAATTGCCCCATCAATTACAATTTGTTTTGTGGTGAACAAACAAACGCTCGCATGACTGGCGCCACGCAGACCATAACAGCCAGCCAAACCTGCCGTTACCTCGCGTTAATCTTGGCGCTACTCTTGCCACCATATGATACTAGTAACTACCTTCAAACAAGCTAAATAAAGTCTAGAAGTTAATAACAACATGGCTAAAAATAATGACCGTATACAATAGGTCATAAGAACTTGTATAATCAATAGCATACATTGACTACCAATGGAAAGGGGAGAGAGAAATGGGAAAAAAAGGAGAAAAGATAGATACACAAATGGTAAAAAGCGAGATGGACAGAAACAAGGGAGGTGAGGGAGGGGAGTAGCCCCTCCCTCCGCGAGACAAGGAATGATTCACGAGCCCCAAAACTCGATGCTGGTGTAATTTACAAGACTGGAGTATGGCGGAGAGTGGCGAGGGCTCTTATTCATCACACCTCGTCATCTCCACCCACCGAGGTCTCCCGCCCCGCGCCCATCATCGTCTCTCGTAAATCACACCCACAATGCTCCCTGGGAGGAGTTTGCTGCCCATCCCCCCCCCAACCCCACGCCCTTGGGGGAGTGTGCTGTCCCCTCCCACCCCCGCGCCCTGGGAAGAGATTAGGGCCCCCTGGCCCGAGAAGAGGGCCCCGCACCCCTAATGTACCGGCAGATTACACCGCTCCTCCCGCCTTGCCACAGACCTCGCTAATGGATTGAAAATAATAACCGCTGGAGCTCATATTTTACCCCGACTGATAGAGAGCTTCACAGAGTGCTCGGCTAAGGTAATATCTTGCCTCTCCCTTCACTACGTCCTATAATGCTCCAACCAATTCGAAAATGCGAGTAAATCATTAAAATGTCCCGATGTTCATAATGATCCCTACTGGACCTCTTCTCTCTCAGGGGGAAGACGTCTTACTAATACTTATATATTATATATTAATTTTCCTCTAGAGTTAACAGTGACTACGGACAGAGGAATGTGGATTAAGCTATGAAAGTGTCTATATTAGGGGTGAGGCTCTGGAGGCTGCTGCCTCCAGAGCCTCACCCCTAATATATATATATATATATATATATATATATATATATATATATATATATATATATATATATATATATATATATATATATATATATTCCTTGTTCCACACGCGACTTAAACATATTCAATAACAATTATTGTGTCTGGATAATGATATATCTGATAAGACTTGGGGGAGCCTCTGAACAGGTACAACTATATTATTTTATTGGTCAGCGGCATGCATGGAGTAGTTAGTTTGCAGGGTTCATTAATACAATGTTGACCAGACCACACACTAGAAAGTGAAGAGACGACGACGTTTCGGTCCGTCCTGGACCATTCTCAAGTAGATTGTGAGAATCGACTTGAGAATGGTCCAGGACGGACCGAAACATCGTCGTCTCTTCACACTCTAGTGTGTGGTTTGGTCAACATATTTCAGCCACGTTATTGTGACTCCTCGCCTCATTAATACAATAGTTTGTAAATCAAAACGTTGGACCATTTCCAGTCTTATTACATAACAGTGACTGTGTACCTGACAGTGCAGTCCGTCCGCCTAAGGTCTCCCAACGTCAAGAAACAGTCGTACTAACGTGCCCTTATCCTAACGTACCAGAGGACCAAAACAGAAAACGGGACAGTACGTCAATTTTGCGAGCCGCTACCATTTGTGTACGAAAAGTGTTGGCCTTATTGTACGTCAAAATACGCCGTGCTATAAAGAGGACAGGATGAGTCACAGCCTCAGAATCACCTGAGTGACAGCCTCTGCACCTGCTGAGTGACAGCCTCTGCACCTGCTGAGTGACAGCCTCTGCACCTGCTGAGTGACAGCCTCTGCACCTGCTGAGTGACAGCCTCTGCACCTGCTGAGTGACTGCCTCTGCACCTGCTGAGTGACAGCCTCTGCACCTGCTGAGTGACAGCCTCTGCACCTGCTGAGTGACAGCCTCTGCACCTGCTGAGTGACAGCCTCTGCACCTGCTGAGTGACAGCCTCTGCACCTGCTGAGTGACAGCCTCTGCACCTGCTGAGTGACAGCCTCTGCACCTGCTGAGTGACAGCCTCTGCACCTGCTGAGTGACAGTCTCTGCACCTGCTGAGTGACAGCCTCTGCACCTGCTGAGTGACAGCCTCTGCACCTGCTGAGTGACAGCCTCTGCACCTGCTGAGTGACAGCCTCTGCACCTGCTGAGTGACAGTCTCTGCACCTGCTGAGTGACAGTCTCTGCACCTGCTGAGTGACAGCCTCTGCACCTGCTGAGTGACAGCCTCTGCACCTGCTGAGTGAGCCTCTGCACCTGCTGAGTGACAGCCTCTGCACCTGCTGAGTGACAGCCTCTGCACCTGCTGAGTGACAGCCTCTGCACCTGCTGAGTGACAGCCTCTGCACCTGCTGAGTGACAGCCTCTGCACCTGCTGAGTGACAGCCTCTGCACCTGCTGAGTGACAGCCTCTGCACCTGCTGAGTGACAGTCTCTGCACCTGCTGAGTGACAGCCTCTGCACCTGCTGAGTGACAGCCTCTGCACCTGCTGAGTGACAGTCTCTGCACCTGCTGAGTGACAGCCTCTGCACCTGCTGAGTGACAGCCTCTGCACCTGCTGAGTGACAGCCTCTGCACCTGCTGAGTGACAGTCTCTGCACCTGCTGAGTGACAGCCTCTGCACCTGCTGAGTGACAGTCTCTGCACCTGCTGAGTGACAGCCTCTGCACCTGCTGAGTGACAGCCTCTGCGCCTGCTGAGTGACAGCCTCTGCACCTGCTGAGTGACAGCCTCTGCACCTGCTGAGTGACAGTCTCTGCACCTGCTGAGTGACAGCCTCTGCACCTGCTGAGTGACAGCCTCTTCACCTGCTGAGTGACAGCCTCTGCACCTGCTGAGTGACAGTCTCTGCACCTGCTGAGTGACAGCCTCTGCACCTGTTGAGTGACAGCCTCTGCACCTGCTGAGTGACAGCCTCTGCACCTGCTGAGTGACAGCCTCTGCACCTGCTGAGTGACAGCCTCTGCACCTGTTGAGTGACAGCCTCTGCACCTGCTGAGTGACAGCCTCTGCACCTGTTGAGTGACAGCCTCTGCACCTGTTGAGTGACAGCCTCTGCACCTGCTGAGTGACAGCCTCTGCACCTGCTGAGTGACAGCCTCTGCACCTGCTGAGTGACAGCCTCTGCACCTGTTGAGTGACAGCCTCTGCACCTGCTGAGTGACAGCCTCTGCACCTGTTGAGTGACAGCCTCTGCACCTGTTGAGTGACAGCCTCTGCACCTGCTGAGTGACAGCCTCTGCACCTGCTGAGTGACAGCCTCTGCACCTGCTGAGTGACAGCCTCTGCACCTGCTGAGTGACAGCCTCTGCACCTGCTGAGTGACAGCCTCTGCACCTGCTGAGTGACAGTCTCTGCACCTGCTGAGTGACAGCCTCTGCACCTGCTGAGTGACAGTCTCTGCACCTGCTGAGTGACAGCCTCTGCACCTGCTGAGTGACAGCCTCTGCACCTGCTGAGTGACATATGCACTAAAGCTAAACATGTTCATTCCATCTAAGAACAAAGACAATTATTATGCCAAATATTCCGAGCTTAATGACCATATTCTCAGCTTTGTTGCAACCTTCATTACTACAATTACTACAAATTATAACAGCTTGATTAACAATTTATCTTGCAAAAGCCAACTGGCACGATGTATATTATCTAAGAGGACATGCAACACGAGGATGCTGCATCTGGACCAGCCGGCTCTCAGGCGAAGAGGCGCTTCTGTAATTACACAAGACGGAAGCGCTAATGTCGACTCAGTAAACTTTGTGATCCACGGTTAACGCATGAATAACGCATGAATAACGCATGAATCTGCTACTAGCTCACCTCATTTCTCAACTAGTAGTAGTAGCAGGCATCCCTCAGTCTCAGGAGACTATGGAGTTGCGCTCTGATTGTCGGTCTGGAGTGGCCTCTCCAGGGCACAAAGCCAGGGTAGGTTGATATGGAGGAGTTGATTTATCAACTACTCTTATGGTGAATTAATACCGTCTTACACATGAATCTCATGTGCTTGTGGATCCCATCCAGGGCCTGTTGAGCACTGCCTCCTCCTCCTTATCCTCCATCCTGATAAGATCCTCCTAAGTAGTGTTTTCTTTCCGAGTTCTTTCTCTTATCATTTCTTATGTTATTGGGCCCAGTTCTTCAGCCTTTCTATTTCATCCTACTTAATTTTAGGACGAGGCATGTTGCAATCCTCTCTACCTTTTCACGTTCCATTATGTGCATACTTTAGAGCTGGTCTCACGTAGGTGGCCGTATCCTGAATAATTCTGAATGAGGTTCCTAACTGCTGTTCTAGAGGATGTGCAAGTGATTTTGCACATGTGTTCTAACCTATGTGTGGTGTATGAGAGAGCAGGTGTTGCGGCCCGCCTCGTTAATACGTTATCTTATGCAACATAAATTTCCTTGATTGTGGACTGAAGTGGATAACTACGACTCCCTGAAACTCATTCCAAGTACGAGTCACCCTGTTACAGCGACTCACCTCGGTACACGGGGTCTCCCTGACATACCGGACCACCCCGGTACAACGGGCCACCCTGGTACAACGGGCCACCCGGTACAACGGGCCACACCGGTACAACGGGCCACCCTGCACGCCACCCGGTACAACGGGCCACACCGGTACAGCGGGCCACCCCGGCACAACGGGCCACCCCGCACAACGGGCCACCCCGGTACAACGGGCCACCCCGGTACAACGGGCCACCCCGGTACAACGGGCCACCCCGGTACAACGGGCACCCTGGTACAACGGGCCACCCCGGTACAACGGGCCACTGGTACAACGGGCCACACTGGTACAACGGGCCACCTGGTACAACGGGCCACCCCGGTACAACGGGCCACCCTGGTACAACGGGCCACCCCGGTACAACGGGCCACCTGGTACAACGGGCCACCTGTACAAGGGCCCCTGGTACAACGGGCCACCCCGGTACAACGGGCCACCCTGGTACAACGGGCCACCCCGGTACAACGGGCCCCCTGTACAACGGGCCACCTGGTACAACGGGCCACCTGGTCAACGGCCACCCCGGTACAACGGGCCACCCTGGTACAACGGGCCACCCGGTACAACGGGCCACACCGGTACAGCGGGCCACCCCGGCACAACGGGCCACACGGTACAACGGGCCACCCCGGTACAACGAACCACTCCGATACAACGGATCACTCCTGTTCATATATATCCATTTTGCTCACGTGTTTGTAGTCACCATTTGTATCCTGTAATTCTACGTGTCATCTAAATCCATCCGATCTTGTTCAATTTATCTACATACTTCAGAATCGTGTACGTCGCTACCATGGCTCATCGGAACCTGCATGCGTGGACACGTTTTCAAGAACAATTTGAGAAAGTAAAGCATGCTCAGAGCAGGAGTAAGAGGTCACCTGAGAGGTCATATAAGGTGGGGTTGTAGATGGTTATGTCAGCAGTAAAGTGAACAACCCGAGGTGCTTGAAGACCCTAATGCTGCCTCAGGTCTCCTCGCCGCCTCACCCGGCTCTCATAACCTCTTCCTATGCTCTTTATTATAAAAATAAAAACGACCTTTTTTTTACAAATATTCATATTTATATGAATAAGGCACAAGTATCATAACTGAACATTTTGTGACCATATTAGAAATGTACAATTTTCATCTCTAGAAGAGTACAAGAAATTAGACTAACAGAGGAACAAATAAAACTGGCAAAAAACAAATAAGACTAGCAGGGGGGAACAAATAAATTAGACTAGAAGGGGGGGGGGGGGGGGTAACAAATAAATAAGGCAGGCAGGGGGAAGCAGCAACATATTGTGTACACAAACTACTGTCCGTGTTTGATGTATGACCCGAGTCCAAGGTCTGACTCGGCGATTTGTCCGTCGCTTTTATTGCTCATCTGAGATAGGCAAATGAATACCACCCACTCGCCTGTGAAGCCAAGTGAAGCGTGGCTTTGGCTTCCACGCCTTAGTGCTCACCTGAGAGGGGGGGGGCCCACGCAACACTCCCCTCATGTGGGGGGCCCACATGAGGGGCCCCCACATAATACATGGAGAACCAGGACTCTTTTCACATATCTTCCTCGGACCTATATAACTAATACGAATGGCTTCGTTTTTGACATACAATCAGGGATCCTGGGTTCGATTCCCTGCCGGGATAAAAATAAGTGTTTGTTTCATTTCACCTAATGTCTCTATTCATCTAGCAGTAAATATGTACCCGGGAGATAAGCAACTGTTGTGGACAGCATCCTGTAGGTCATTTAGTTCGACCTCCAACCTCTGTAAATGTCCCCGTATAATACATGTTCTTAACAGCGTAATTCGTAATTCGACCATTTCAATATTAACATGACACAATGAGCGTATTAACCAGACGCATCACCGATGAACTCGCTTTATGCCAGACCAAATAGAATGGTCTGGCAAATTAAATACATTTGCGATTTATGACAACAAATATTTCTCAACTTTTCGTAAAGCGCTACAAGCGGGTATTTTATATGTCAACCCTCAAGAAATGGCAATACCACACGAATAAATGATATGGATTAATTTGGAAATGGTTACAAGGATGAGTTTAGAATTTATGGATTTAGGATTTATGGGTTTAGGACCATAGGATTTATGTTATTGTATTGAGTCCGAAAACTCCATATTAAATACATTTTGGCACCTGGCTCCTGGCACCAGGAGCCAGGTGCCAGGAGCCAGGGGGGCAGATTCACGAAGCAGTTACGCAAGCACTTACGAACCTGTACATCTTCTCTAAATCTTTGGCGGCTTTGTTTACAGTTGTTAAACAGTTAATGAGCTCCGAAGCACCAAGAGACTGTCTATAACAATAACAACAGTGGATTGGGAAATTTTCATGCTTGTAAACTGTTTAATAAATGTAACCAACGCCGTCAAAGATTGAGGAAAGATGTACACGTTCGTAAGTGCTTGCGTAACTGCTTAGTGAATCTGACCCCAGGCGCTCAAGACAAAACCAGATTGTTGTACGTGGATTTGTACAAATGTTCAATTGGTTCCACAGTTAATGTTCCGACTCTTACTCTCTCTCCCTCAACTCTCTCACTGTCACTTTCACGCACACTCACTTTCTCACTCATTTTCTTGTGCATACACTTTCTCACCTTCTCATTTTCTCAAAAAATGACACAGCAACACACGGCAGAAACTTGAGCTGCTGTTGTTGTTGTTGTTAAACATTCGCTACCTCGAACAAAAGGTTCCGAGTAGCACGGGCTATGGTGAGCCCGTAACTTGAGCATCTGGAACATCTATACATTGAAACCACTCAACTGGTTCACAGACGGCAATTATAATACTGGAAATATACTTGTAATATCACTCCATAAAAGTGACTCCAAGCTCCCACACTCCACACTTCTCCGGTAAGAGCTCGAATATTTATCAAATAGTTCATTAACATAATTTGCAACATATATTAAGTGCAGGAAATGCAACAGTGCAGGAAGAAAGTTATCGAAGACCTGGACCAGCGGAATAGAATGGAAGGGAACTATCAGGGAAAGAGCGCCAAGCCATTACGACTATATAGCACTGGGAAGGGGTCAGGATAAGGATTTAGGATAGGACGGAGGGAAGGAATGGTGCCCAACCAGTTGTGGACGGTCGGGGATTGAACACCAACCTGCATGGAGCAAGACCGTCGCTCTTCCGTCCAGCCCAAGTAGTTGGGCTGTGACATCGGACATATGCAAATGAGCAGCCGTCGGCTCAGAGCAACAGGAGGTGACGAGCACACATTACCTCCTCGTGGAGCTTCCTGGGTAGCAGTGGCAGCCCGCCCACACACACACACACACACACACACACACACACACACACACACACACACACACACACACACACACACACACACACACACACACACACACACACACAGCTCCTGGACCCGGCTCCAGCCTTCGTTCCCAGCACAAACAACTAACAGGAGGAGGCATACGAGACACCGATCTCTACAGGCAGGAGGTCGTCGCCTCAGACCATCAGGAGGTACACTGGGGAGCGCCCTCTACAGGAAGGGAGGAGGTCGTCGCCTCAGACCATCAGGAGGTACACTGGGGAGCGCCCTCTACAGGCAGGGAGGAGGTCGTCGCCTCAGACCATCAGGAGGTACACTGGGGAGCGACCTCTACAGGCAGGGAGGAGGTCGCTGCTGGAGGTGGCAGCAGGGACAATGAGGACACTTGACGTGGGTCTGGGCGACCTGGACAAGGATCAGACAGTAAGCACAGCCGCGCCAGAGTCGTCCGCGTCATTTATTAAGAATATCAGATCCTTAGAACAGTTTCCCTGTGACACTCGCCTCGACCTTCACAGATTACGCGATTAATTACTTTAATAATCCAGTCTCGAACTGAGACCACAAGTCAACTACTGTCACTAATATAATAGTTTTATCAATTGTATTACAAGTGTTGGATTGTATCACTTGTATAACATTACAAGTATTGCGTCATATAACTTGTATAACATTACAAGTATTGCGTCATATAACTTGTATAGCATTACAAGTATTGCGTCATATAACTTGTATTGCATTACAAGTATTGCGTCATAATTTATATAGTATTATAAGTATTTAGTCATATAACTTGTATAACATTACAAACTATTGCGTGTTGTATCTCTACAGACGAAGGACCGCAACAAGAGGAGGATGGTAACAAGGATAACTTGTTAATACAGTAATTGTCAGCTTTCACACACACAACCAACTCTGGTATTCCAAAACAAAACTTATCAACGATCGTAAGTTCGCCGAATGTCTTGTATCATTTAGTGTTTAAAGTGTAGCGGGACCAGACAACTAAGAATGGCCACATTCTTAAACGCTTGTAAGGTTGTGTAGCGGCTGGCGCGGGTGTAGCGGGGGGTGTAGCGGAGGTCCTGAACGCTACCCACAAGAAGGCCCACTTACACTTGACAAGAGATAAGCGTCAAGAAGAAGTGCATGACTATGGTCAGCGGCCCAAGATGGACGGTGTGCCAGCCCCACGAGTCTCAAGCACCTTGTCATATATATTGTGGCGGTGACCAGGTTGTTGATACCTGTGGTGGTGCACTGGCACCTGTGGTGGTGCACTGGCACCTGTGGTGGTGCACTGGCACCTGTGGTGGTGCACTGGCACCTGTGGTGGTGCACTGGCACCTGTGGTGGTGCACTGGCACCTGTGGTGGTGCACTGGCACCTGTGATGGTGCACTGGTACCTGTGGTGGTGCACTGGCACCTGTGGTGGTGCACTGGCACCTGTGGTGCCAGCTAAAAGTGGTTATGAAGTGCCAGCTGAAAGTGTGCTAGGAAGTGCCAGCAACAGAGCTGCTGGGAGCTGTGTCTCGTGCTGGGAATAGTAATCTCTTACATAAGATTTGTGCTAAACTTGGGCGGGGTTGTGGTTCGGGCAAGTGGTTATTACGGGCACTGCCCAAAGGTTACTACCAGGGGGAGGCTGAGGACACTGCCCAGGGTGAAAGTTGCTGAGGACACTGGCCAGGGTGAAAGTTGCTGAGGATACTGCCCAGGGTGAAAGTTGCTGAGGACACTGGCCAGGGTGAAAGTTGCTGAGGACACTGGCCAGGGTGAAAGTTGCTGAGGACACTGGCCAGGGTGAAAGTTGATGAGGACACTGACCAGGGTGAAAGTTGCTGAGGACACTGCCCAGGGTGAAAGTTGCTGAGGACACTGGCCAGGGTGAAAGTTGCTGAGGATACTTGCACGATCTTGTCCTTGGCTGACCATTAACAAGGGCCTCGAGGAACAGCAGGTGATGGAGGGTTATGTATGAGGCTCATGGAGGGTGAGAATGTTATCCTTGTTCAACATCGGCCCGTCAGGAGAGATATTCGTGGATTAATTACGTCAATTAGTTCCTGTCAAATGTGTACTAATCAAGCAGGTTTCGACGTGCACAGAATTAAACTCGCACAGACAAAAACACACGATAGAATCACATCCTCGGATGGGACAGAATTAAGTTTCATTACCATTAACAGCTGTACAAGGAACACACATTCAAAACTAATGTGTCCGCTTTGCTACAGGGCGACAGTGAGTGTCACTTTCGCAGAGTGAAGGAGTGTGAACGTCGCCTGCCGTCGCAGGTGAAGCGTGGGGGAATATATTGATCACCTGGTGTTGACCAGACCACACGGTAGAAGGTGAAGGGACGACGACGTTTCGGTCCGTCCTGGATCATTCTCAAGTCGAAACGTCGTCGTCCCTTCACCTTCTAGTGTGTGGTCTGGCCAACATACTTTAGCCACGTTATTGTGACTCCTCGCCTTGATCACCTGGTGTTTGTAACTCACGCTATTATGAGTACTCAGTGTACTCTGACGGCTCGCAGTTGTCTATTAGGTACTCACGAGAGTCTAAGTTCTGAGGTGTTACCTGATGGAGGTCACCAATAAGATAACATGAACAAAAATGAAGATCATAATATACATATATATTAAACACACACACAAAATTAATTATATATATATATATATATATATATATATATATATATATATATATATATATATGGAGAGGACTAGATTGCCGAGGCTTGTAGCAGGGGTAATGAGGCTTGTTATCGGGTAGCGAGGCTTGTAAAGCGATAAGGACTCTTGTCAGGAGCTTACTGATTCTCGTCAATGGGCCGAGGAGCAGGTAAGAGACGGGCCAGGCTGCCAAGACTTCACTACAGCTCTGTGGTGTTGACACCTTCACCTCTTACACCTGCCACAACGGTAATGGCATCAATCACTTACGAATTAAGCAACTAACTCTAAATCTATTCATTAGGAAGCTCAGAAAACCTATATTTTTAGCATTTTCAATAGAATAAATATTTCAGTCTGTTTCAAGGTGTTAATATATTGGTTGACCTTCATGAACGGTCTGTGTAGGGCTTCTAGGTGTTACCCAACCACTGGGGCTGGACGGTAGAGCGATGGTCTCGCTTCATGCAGGTCGGCGTTCAATCCCCGATCGTCCAAGTTGATGGGACACCATTCCTTCCCCCTAGTCCCATCCCAAAGCCTTATCCTGACCCCTTCCCAGTGCTATATAGTCGTAATGACTTGGCGCTTTCCCGACGGGTGCACAGGTGTGTTGACGGGGTGCTTAGGGGGAAGTTAATGTGCAGGGGTGGTAAAGGGCTCTTACAGTGTACACTTAACCCAACACACACATTACTGTACCAAGGGAGACACGAAGGCTACTGTACCCAGGCAGGGAGGGAGGTACAGAGGCTCCTGTACCCCAGGGAGGGAGGGAGGTACAGAGGCTCCTGTACCCCAGAGAGGGAGGGAGGTACAGAGGCTCCTGTACCCCAGAGAGGGAGGGAGGTACAGAGGCTCCTGTACCCCAGAGAGGGAGGGAGGTACAGAGGCTCCTGTACCCCAGAGAGGGAGGGAGGTACAGAGGCTCCTGTACCCCAGGGAGGGAGGGAGGTACAGAGGCTCCTGTACCCCAGGCAGGGAGGGAGGTACAGAGGCTCCTGTACCCCAGGGAGGGAGGGAGGTACAGAGGCTCCTGTACCCCAGAGAGGGAGGGAGGTACAGAGGCTCCTGTACCCCAGAGAGGGAGGGAGGTACAGAGGCTCCTGTACCCCAGAGAGGGAAGGAGGTACAGAGGCTCCTGTACCCCAGAGAGGGAGGGAGGTACAGAGGCTCCTGCACCCCAGAGAGGGAGGGAAGTACAGAGGCTCCTGTACCCCAGAGAGGGAGGGAAGTACAGAGGCTCCTGCACCCCAGGTTTCACATTTATGCAACACACGCAGCTAAGGTTAATCTCGCTTTAATATTGATCTCAATTGTAATATCATATGAGCTCTACTGGTCTGGACGGTTGGTAATATTATTTATAGCCACTACTCTCAAACTCGCCCCCCACCACCCACACACCCGCCCCCCACCACCCACACACACACCCGCTCATCACCCACATATCCGCACATCGCCCACCACCCACTCGTACACACCACCCATCATACATGGGTGATAGCTGATGAGCAAAGGTTGTCAAGAAATGCTAATATGTCGGGAGGATGGAATACATTTTCAGTTAAGTCCACTGTACATTGCTCAGTGTTATGTAGTTCAGAGGTAACGATGTGATGAGAATCAGCAGCTGACACAACAATGCGAGATTAGCGTCAGGCGTGTACCTATGCCAGTGTCAGCCTACTGTATACCCATGCCAGTGTCAGCCTACTGTATGCCCATGACAGCCTAGTGTATGCACATGCCAGTGTCAGCCTACTGTATGCTCATGACAGCCTAGTGTATGCACATGCCAGCGTCAGCCTACTGTATACCTATGCCAGTGTCAGCCTACTGTATGCCCATGACAGCCTAGTGTATACCCATGCCAGCGTCAGCCTACTGTATGCCCATGACAGCCGACTATATGCCCATGCCTGCGTCGTGGGTATATGGTGCCCATGCCCTTGTGTATGCCGCCCCAAGCCACCTTCAGAGGAACTAGTCTTGTCTGGGGCCTCAAATATGTGCACCGATGATTGGTACAACTCTCAAGTAATTTAAACTTAACATTTTCTTACTTAAACTTGACAGTTACTTGGGCCAGTGTTCTGGGCCACGATTCATCAAACATTTACGCAATCACTTACGAAACATTTACATCTTTCCTTAATCATGGCGGCATTGTTTACATTTATTAAACAGTTTAAGAACTTCACAACCTCACAACTTACGATTACTATTCTTATAACAACCTCGTAGTACATCGGAGCTCAAAAACTTTTTAATATATGTAAATAAAGCCACCATGATCGAGGAAAGATGTAGTGGTTTCGTAAAAGGATGCGCAAATACTTTACAAATTCTGGCCTCAAGACCTGAATCTTGTCTCCAACGTACAATAATTTACACATGTTAAGCTTATTGTAATATTTATGTGTCGCATCTTGTGTATAATACTTCTGTGGTGGTCCGAGTGCACCACCACAGGTGCCAGTGCACCACCACAGGTGCCAGTGCACCATCACAGGTACCAGTGCACCACCACAGGTGCCAGTGCACCACCACAGGTGCCAGTGCACCACCACAGGTGCCAGTGCACCACCACAGGTGCCAGTGCACCACCACAGGTGCCAGTGCACCACCACAGGTATCAACAACCTGGTCACCGCCACAATATATATGACAAGGTCTTGAGACTCGTGGGGCTGGCACACCGTCCATCTTGGGCCGCTGACCATAGTCATGCACTTCTTCTTGACGCTTATCTCTTGTCAAGTGTAAGTGGGCCTTCTTGTGGGTAGCGTTCAGGACCTCCGCTACAGCCGAGCCCGCTGCTACACCCGCGCCCGCTGCTACACAACCTTACAAGCGTTTAAGAATGTGGCCATTCTTAGTTGTCTGGTCCCGCTACACTTTAAACACTAAATGATACAAGACATTCGGCGAACTTACGATGGTTGATAAGTTTTGTTTTGGAATACCAGAGTTGGTTGTGTGTGTGAAAGCTGACAATTACTGTATTAACAAGTTATCCTTGTTACCATCCTCCTCTTGTTGCGGTCCTTCGTCTGTAGAGATACAACACGCAATAGTTTGTAATGCAATACAAGTTACATGACGCAATACTTATAATACTATATAATTATGACGCAATACTTGTAATGCAATACAAGTTATATGACGCAATACTTGTAATGCTATACAAGTTATATGACGCAATACTTGTAATGCAATACAAGTTATATGACGCAATACTTATAATACTATATAAATATGACGCAATACTTGTAATGCAATACAAGTTATATGACGCAATACTTGTAATGTTATACAAGTTATATGACGCAATACTTGTAATGTTATACAAGTTATATGACGCAATACTTGTAATGTTATACAAGTGATACAATCCAACACTTGTAATACAATTGATAAAACTATTATATTAGTGACAGTAGTTGACTTGTGGTCTCAGTTCGAGACTGGATTATTAAAGTAATTAATCGCGTAATCTGTGAAGGTCGAGGCGAGTGTCACATGGAAACTGTTCTAAGGATCTGATATTCTTAATAAATGACGCGGACGACTCTGGCGCGGCTGTGCTTACTGTCTGATCCTTGTCCAGGTCGCCCAGACCCACGTCAAGTGTCCTCATTGTCCCTGCTGCCACCTCCAGCAGCGACCTCCTCCCTGCCTGTAGAGGGCGCTCCCCAGTGTACCTCCTGATGGTCTGAGGCGACGACCTCCTCCCTGCCTGGAGAGGGCGCTCCCCAGTGTACCTCCTGATGGTCTGAGGCGACGACCTCCTCCCTGCCTGTAGAGGGCGCTCCCCAGTGTACCTCCTGATGGTCTGAGGCGACGACCTCCTCCCTGCCTGTAGAGGGCGCTCCCCAGTGTACCTCCTGATGGTCTGAGGCGACGACCTCCTCTCTGCCTGTAGAGGGCGCTCCCCAGTGTACCTCCTGATGGTCTGAGGCGACGACCTCCTCCCTGCCTGTAGAGGGCGCTCCCCAGTGTACCTCCTGATGGTCTGAGGCGACGACCTCCTCCCTGCCTGTAGAGGGCGCTCCCCAGTGTACCTCCTGATGGTCTGAGGCGACGACCTCCTCCCTGCCTGTAGAGGTCGCTCCCCAGTGTACCTCCTGATGGTCTGAGACGACGACCTCCTCTCTGCCTGTAGAGGTCGTTGTCCTGTGCACCATTTCTAAGTTGCTTTGTGGTGAGGACTTTTTAATCTGAGCACCAAGGCGCTCCATGATTTGTTTAAGAATGTACGCATCCAGCCTTCTAAAATGAACAAGTAACGATTTCGTCGAAAGTACCAATATATAGTGATGGACCACCAGAAAGTACCAATATGTAGTGATGGATCACCAGAAAGTACCATTATGTAGTGATGGACCACCAGAAAGTACCAATATGTAGTGATGGATCACCAGAAAGTACCATTATGTAGTGATGGACCACCAGAAAGTACCAATATGTAGTAATGGATCACCAGAAAGTACCAGTGATGGACCACCAAAAAGTACCAATATGTAGTGATGGACCACCAGAAAGTACCAATATGTAGTGATGGACCAACAGAAAGTACCAATATGTAGTGATGGACCAGCAGAAAGTACCAATATGTAGTGATGGACCACCAGAAAGTACCAATATGTAGTGATGGACCACCAGAAAGTACCAATATGTAGTGATGGACCACCAGAAAGTACCAATATGTAGTGATGGACCACCAGAAAGTACCAATGTAGTGATGGACCACCAGAAAGTACCAATTTGTAGTGATGGACCACCAGAAAGTACCAATATGTAGTGATGGACCACCAGAAAGTACCAATATGTAGTGATGGACCACCAGAAAGTACCAATATGTAGTGATGGACCACCAGAAAGTACCAATATGTAATGATGGACCACCAGAAAGTACCATTATGTAGTGAGGACCACCAGAAAGTACCAATATGTAATGATGGACCACCAGAAAGTACCAATATGAGTACCAAAAAAAAGTTGACTTTTGTATTATTGAATTTGATGGCATGATCGACCCGGGCATCGCCGGGAACCCCATCCAGTGTGTGTGTGTGCAAAAAATATATTTATATATATATACATATATATATATATATATATATATATATATATATATATATATATATATATATATATATATATATATATTACGAAGAAGTTTAAAACGAAC
>WNGS01166011.1:10406629-10417250 GCA_020271785.1 Procambarus virginalis | reverse complement strand
GTGTTTCAACATATGATTCGCAGATGTGTGCAGTTGTGTGTTACCCGTCTGGTATATTATGTGTATGTCGGTGTTAGTGCAATATTGACAATCGTCAAACTTTCCCTCTCACCATCAACAAGAGCCAGGTCACTCTCACCATCAACAACAGCCAGGTCACTCTCACCATCACAACAGCCTGGTTACTCTCACCATCAACAAGAGCCAGGTCACTCTCACCATCAACAAGAGCCAGGTCACTCTCACCATCAACAAGAGCCAGGTCACTCTCACCATCAACAACAGCCAGGTCACTCTCACCATCAACAAGAGCCAGGTCACTCTCACCATCAACAACAGCCAGGTCACTCTCACCATCAACAACAGCCAGGTCACTCTCACCATCAACAACAGCCAGGTCACTCTCACCATCAACAACAGCCTGGTTACTCTCACCATCAACAAGAGCCAGGTCACTCTCACCATCAACAAGAGCCAGGTCACTCTCACCATCAACAAGAGCCAGGTCACTCTCACCATCAACAACAGCCAGGTCACTCTCACCATCAACAACAGCCAGGTCACTCTCACCATCAACAACAGCCTGGTTACTCTCACCATCAACAACAGCCAGGTCACTCTCACCATCAACAAGAGCCAGGTCACTCTCACCATCAACAACAGCCAGGTCACTCTCACCATCAACAAGAGCCAGGTCACTCTCACCATCAACAAGAGCCAGGTCACTCTCACCATCAACAAGAGCCAGGTCACTCACCATCAACAACAGCCAGGTCACTCAACATCAACAACAGCCAGGTCACTCTCACCATCAACAACAGCCAGGTCACTCTCACCATCAACAACAGCCAGGTCACTCTCACCATCAACAACAGCCAGGTCACTCTCACCAACAACAGCCAGGTCACTCTCACCATCAACAACAGCCAGGTCACTCTCACCATCAACAACAGCCAGGTCACTCTCACCATCAACAAAAGCCAGGTCACTCTCACCATCAACAACAGCCAGGTCACTCTCACCATCAACAAGAGCCAGGTCACTCTCACCATCAACAACAGCCAGGTCACTCTCACCATCAACAAGAGCCAGGTCACTCTCACCATCAACAACAGCCAGGTCACTCTCACCATCAACAACAGCCAGGTCACTCTCACCATCAACAACAGCCAGGTCACTCTCACCATCAACAACAGTTGTATTTAAGGGTATATTGTGCCTGGCGCTGAAATAGACCTTCGTGAACATCTCCTTTAAAATGAACATAAGACTCGCGAGAACATCGCCTGGCTGTTCAACACGACCCCACAAGAACACAAACATGAAAAATAACTCTGGTATCAGACCCCGAACAAGAAAACTGCCTCTTGTATCAGAGCCGACAAGAACACTATTTTTTACTAGCCGATCTGACGAGAACAATTGACTAGTTTTATCGTTAAAATGGATTATTCAGAAATAAAGGTGGACGTTATCAGAGAACATATTTGCAGAATCATTAACGCTGAAATTTCCTCTCAGGAGAACAATTTATCACTGATCAAGCACCGTGAGCCTACATTATTATTACAAATTGCCCCATCAATTACAATTTGTTTTGTGGTGAACAAACAAACGCTCGCATGACTGGCGCCACGCAGACCATAACAGCCAGCCAAACCTGCCGTTACCTCGCGTTAATCTTGGCGCTCCTCTTGCCACCATATGATACTAGTAACTACCTTCAAACAGGGTAAATAAAGTCTAGAAGTTAATAACAACATGGCTAAAAATAATGACCGTATACAATAGGTCATAAGAACTTGTATAATCAATAGAATACATTGACTACCAATGGAAAGGGGAGAGAGAAATGGGAAAAAAAGGAGAAAAGATAGATACACAAATGGTAAAAAGCGAGATGGACAGAAACAAGGGAGGTGAGGGAGGGGAGTAGCCCCTCCCTCCGCGAGACAAGGAATGATTCACGAGCCCCAAAACTCGATGCTGGTGTAATTTACAAGACTGGAGTATGGCGGAGAGTGGCGAGGTCTCTTATTCATCACACCTCGTCATCTCCACCCACCGAGGTCTCCCGCCCCGCGCCCATCATCGTCTCTCGTAAATCACACCCACAATGCTCCCTGGGAGGAGTTTGCTGCCCATCCCCCCCCCAACCCCACGCCCTTGGGGGAGTGTGCTGTCCCCTCCCACCCCCGCGCCCTGGGAAGAGATTAGGGCCCCCTGGCCCGAGAAGAGGGCCCCGCACCCCTAATGTACCGGCAGATTACACCGCTCCTCCCGCCTTGCCACAGACCTCGCTAATGGATTGAAAATAATAACCGCTGGAGCTCATATTTTACCCCGACTGATAGAGAGCTTCACAGAGTGCTCGGCTAAGGTAATATCTTCCCTCTCCCTTCACTACGTCCTATAATGCTCCAACCAATTCGAAAATGCGAGTAAATCATTAAAATGTCCCGATGTTCATAATGATCCCTACTGGACCTCTTCTCTCTCAGGGGGAAGACGTCTTACTAATACTTATATATTATATATTAATTTTCCTCTAGAGTTAACAGTGACTACGGACAGAGGAATGTGGATTAAGCTATGAAAGTGTCTATATTAGGGGTGAGGCTCTGGAGGCTGCTGCCTCCAGAGCCTCACCCCTAATATATATATATATATATATATATATATATATATATATATATATATATATATATATATATATATATATATATATATATATATATATATATATTCCTTGTTCCACACGCGACTTAAACATATTCAATAACAATTATTGTGTCTGGATAATGATATATCTGATAAGACTTGGGAGAGCCTCTGAACAGGTACAACTATATTATTTTATTGGTCAGCGGCATGCATGGAGTAGTTAGTTTGCAGGGTTCATTAATACAATGTTGACCAGACCACACACTAGAAAGTGAAGAGACGACGACGTTTCGGTCCGTCCTGGACCATTCTCAAGTCGATTGTGAGAATCGACTTGAGAATGGTCCAAGACGGACCGAAACATCGTCGTCTCTTCACACTCTAGTGTGTGGTTTGGTCAACATATTTCAGCCACGTTATCGTGACTCCTCGCCTCATTAATACAATAGTTTGTAAATCAAAACGTTGGACCATTTCCAGTCTTATTACATAACAGTAACTGTGTACCTGACAGTGCAGTCCGTCCGCCTAAGGTCTCCCAACGTCAAGAAACAGTCGTACTAACGTGCCCTTATCCTAACGTACCAGAGGACCAAAACAGAAAACGGGACAGTACGTCAATTTTGCGAGCCGCTACCATTTTGTTGTACGAAAAGTGTTGGCCTTATTGTACGTCAAAATACGCCGTGCTATAAAGAGGACAGGATGAGTCACAGCCTCAGAATCACCTGAGTGACAGCCTCTGCACCTGTTGAGTGACAGCCTCTGCACCTGCTGAGTGACAGCCTCTGCACCTGTTGAGTGACAGCCTCTGCACCTGCTGAGTGACAGCCTCTGCACCTGCTGAGTGACAGCCTCTGCACCTGCTGAGTGACAGCCTCTGCACCTGCTGAGTGACAGCCTCTGCACCTGCTGAGTGACAGCCTCTGCACCTGTTGAGTGACAGCCTCTGCACCTGCTGAGTGACAGCCTCTGCACCTGCTGAGTGACAGCCTCTGCACCTGCTGAGTGACAGCCTCTGCACCTGCTGAGTGACAGCCTCTGCACCTGCTGAGTGACAGCCTCTGCACCTGCTGAGTGACAGCCTCTGCACCTGCTGAGTGACAGCCTCTGCACCTGCTGAGTGACAGCCTCTGCGCCTGCTGAGTGACAGCCTCTGCACCTGCTGAGTGACAGCCTCTGCACCTGCTGAGTGACAGCCTCTGCACCTGCTGAGTGACAGCCTCTGCACCTGCTGAGTGACAGCCTCTGCACCTGCTGAGTGACAGCCTCTGCACCTGCTGAGTGGCAGCCTCTGCACCTGCTGAGTGACAGCCTCTGCACCTGCTGAGTGACAGCCTCTGCACCTGCTGAGTGACAGCCTCTGCACCTGCTGAGTGACAGCCTCTGCACCTGCTGAGTGACAGCCTCTGCACCTGCTGAGTGACAGCCTCTGCACCTGCTGAGTGACAGCCTCTGCACCTGCTGAGTGACAGCCTCTGCACCTGCTGAGTGACAGCCTCTGCACCTGCTGAGTGGCAGCCTCTGCACCTGCTGAGTGACAGCCTCTGCACCTGCTGAGTGACAGCCTCTGCACCTGCTGAGTGACAGCCTCTGCACCTGCTGAGTGACAGCCTCTGCACCTGCTGAGTGACAGCCTCTGCACCTGCTGAGTGACATATGCACTAAAGCTAAACATGTTCATTCCATCTAAGAACAAAGACAATTATTATGCCAAATATTCCGAGCTTAATGACCATATTCTCAGCTTTGTTGCAACCTTCATTACTACAATTACTACAAGATTATAACAGCTTGATTAACAATTTATCTTGCAAAAGCCAACTGGCACGATGTATATTATCTAAGAGGACATGCAACACGAGGATGCTGCATCTGGACCAGCCGGCTCTCAGGCGAAGAGGCGCTTCTGTAATTACACAAGACGGAAGCGCTAATGTCGACTCAGTAAACTTTGTGATCCACGGTTAACGCATGAATAACGCATGAATAACGCACGAATCTGCTACTAGCTCACCTCATTTCTCAACTAGTAGTAGTAGCAGGCATCCCTCAGTCTCAGGAGACTATGGAGTTGCGCTCTGATTGTCGGTCTGGAGTGGCCTCTCCAGGGCACAAAGCCAGGGTAGGTTGATATGGAGGAGTTGATTTATCAACTACTCTTATGGTGAATTAATACCGTCTTACACATGAATCTCATGTGCTTGTGGATCCCATCCAGGGCCTGTTGAGCACTGCCTCCTCCTCCTTATCCTCCATCCTGATAAGATCCTCCTAAGTAGTGTTTTCTTTCCGAGAGTTCTTTCTCTTTTCATTTCTTATGTTATTGGGCCCAGTTCTTCAGCCTTTCTATTTCATCCTACTTAATTTTAGGACGAGGCATGTTGCAATCCTCTCTACCTTTTCACGTTCCATTATGTGCATACTTTAGAGCTGGTCTCACGTAGGTGGCCGTATCCTGAATAATTCTGAATGAGGTTCCTAACTGCTGTTCTAGAGGATGTGCAAGTGATTTTGCACATGTGTTCTAACCTATGTGTGGTGTATGAGAGAGCAGGTGTTGCGGCCCGCCTCGTTAATACGTTATCTTATGCAACATAAATTTCCTGATTGTGGACTGAAGTGGACTTAACTACGACTCCCTGAAACTCATTCCAAGTAACGAGTCACCCTGTTACAGCGGCTCACCTCGGTACACGGGGTCTCCCTGACATACCGGACCATCCCGGTACAAC
Organism: Procambarus virginalis; assembly: GCA_020271785.1. Taxonomy (NCBI): domain Eukaryota; kingdom Metazoa; phylum Arthropoda; class Malacostraca; order Decapoda; family Cambaridae; genus Procambarus; species Procambarus virginalis. The sequence goes on along the minus strand of WNGS01166011.1, from coordinate 10,411,851 downwards.
GGGCCACCCTGGTACAACGGGCCACCCCGGTACAACGGGCCACCCCGGTACAACGGGCCACCCCGGCACAACGGGCCACCCCGGTACAACGGGCCACACCGGTACAACGGGCCACCCTGGTACAACGGGCCACCCCGGTACAACGGGCCACCCTGGTACAACGGGCCACCCCGGTACAACGGGCCACCCCGGTACAACGGGCCACCCCGGCACAACGGGCCACCCCGGTACAACGGGCCACCCCGGTACAACGAACCACTCCGATACAACGGATCACTCCTGTTCATATATATCCATTTTGCTCACGTGTTTGTAGTCACCATTTGTATCCTGTAATTCTACGTGTCATCTAAATCCATCCGATCTTGTTCAATTTATCTACATACTTCAGAATCGTGTACGTCGCTACCATGGCTCATCGGAACCTGCATGCGTGGACACGTTTTCAAGAACAATTTGAGAAAGTAAAGCATGCTCAGAGCAGGAGTAAGAGGTCACCTGAGAGGTCATATAAGGTGGGTTGTAGATGGTTATGTCAGCAGTAAAGTGAACAACCCGAGGTGCTTGAAGACCCTAATGCTGCCTCAGGTCTCCTCGCCGCCTCACCCGGCTCTCATAACCTCTTCCTATGCTCTTTATTACAAAAATAAAAACAACCTTTTTTTACAAATATTCATATTTATATGAATAAGGCACAAGTATCATAACTGAACATTTTGTGACCATATTAGAAATGTACAATTTTCATCTCTAGAAGAGTACAAGAAATTAGACTAACAGAGGAACAAATAAAACTGGCAAAAAACAAATAAGACTAGCAGGGGGAACAAATAAATTAGACTAGAAGGGGGAGGGGGGGGGGGGGTAACAAATAAATAAGGCTGGCAGGGGGAAGCAGCAACATATTGTGTACACAAACTACTGTCCGTGTTTGATGTATGACCCGAGTCCAAGGTCTGACTCGGCGATTTGTCCGTCGCTTTTATTGCTCATCTGAGATAGGCAAATGAATACCACCCACTCGCCTGTGAAGCCAAGTGAAGCGTGGCTTTGGCTTCCACGCCTTAGTGCTCACCTGAGAGGGGGGGGGGCCCCCACTCAACACTCCCTCATGTGGGGGGCCCACATGAGGGGCCCCCACATAATACATGGAGAACCAGGACTCTTTTCACCTATCTTCCTCGGACCTATATAACTAATACGAATGGCTTCGTTTTTGGCGTACAAATAGGGATCCTGGGTTCGATTCCCTGCCGGAACAAAAATAAATGTTTGTTTCATTTCACCTAATCTCTCTATTCGTCTAGCAGTAAAAATGTACTAGGGAGATAAGCAACTGTTGTGGACAGCATCCTGTAGGTCATTTAGTTCGACCTCCAACCTCTGTAAATGTCCCCGTATAATACAAGTTCTTAATAGCGTAATTCGTAATTCGACCATTTCAATATTAACATGACACAATGAGCGTATTAACCAGACGCATCACCGATGAACTCGCTTTATGCCAGACCAAATAGAATGGTCTGGCAAATTAAATACATTTGCGATTTATGACAACAAATATTTCTCAACTTTTCGTACAGCACTACAAGCGGGTATTATATGTCAACCCTCAAGAAATGGCAATACCACTCGAATAAATGATATGGATTAATTTGGAAATGGTTACAAGGATGAGTTTAGAAATTATGGGTTTAGGATTTATGGGTTTAGGACCATAGGATTTATGTTATTGTATTGAGTCCGAAAACTCCATATTAAATACATTTTGAGGAGCAATAATTGGCTTGTTACGAGAGACCCCGGACCCACTCCCTGCGCCTCCCCCTCTCCGCTGTGGTCTGGCGCCAGGAGCCAGGGGGCAGATTCACGAAGCTGTTACGAACCGGTACATCTTTTCTCAATCTTTGGCGGCTTTGTTTACAATTATTAAACAGATAATGAGCTCCGAAGCACCAGGAGGCTGTTTATAACAATAACAACAGTTGATTGGGAAATTTTCATGCTTGTAAACTGTTTAATAAATGTAACCAAAGCCGTCAAAGATGGAGGAAAGATGTAGATGTTATGTACATGTACATCTGAACGGTACAGATGTACACGTTCGTAAGTGCTTGCGTAACTGCTTAGTGAATCTGGCCCCAGGCGCTCAAGACAAAACCAGATTGTTGTACGTGGATTTGTACAAATGTTCAATTGGTTCCACAGTTAATGTTCCGACTCTTACTCTCTCTCCCTCAACTCTCTCACTGTCACTTTCACGCACACTCACTTTCTCACTCATTTTCTTGTGCATCCACTTTCTCACCTTCTCATTTTCTCAAAAAATGACACAGCAAACACGGCAGAAACTTGTGCTGCTGTTGTTGTTGTTGTTAAACATTAGCTACCTCGAACAAAAGTTCCGAGTAGCACGGGCTATGGTGAGCCCGTAACTTGAGCATCTGGAACATCTATACATTGAAACCACTCAACTGGTTCACAGACGGCAATTATAATACTGGAAATATACTTGTAATATCACTCCATAAAAGTGACTCCAAGCTCCCACACTCCACACTTCTCCGGTAAGAGGTCGAATATTTATCAAATAGTTCATTAACATAATTTGCAACATATATTAAGTGCAGGAAATGCAACAGTGCAGGAAGAAAGTTATCGAAGACCTGGACCAGCGGAATAGAATGGAAGGGAACTATCAGGGAAAGAGCGCCAAGCCATTACGACTATATAGCACTGGGAAGGGGTCAGGATAAGGATTTAGGATAGGACGGGGGGAAGGAATGGTGCCCAACCAGTTGTGGACGGTCGGGGATTGAACACCAACCTGCATGGAGCAAGACCGTCGCTCTTCCGTCCAGCCCAAGTAGTTGGGCTGTGACATCGGACATATGCAAATGAGCAGCCGTCGGCTCAGAGCAACAGGAGGTGACGAGCACACATTACCTCCTCGTGGAGCTTCCTGGGTAGCAGTGGCAGCCCGCCCACACACACACACACACACACACACACACACACACACACACACACACACACACACACACACACACACACACACACACAGCTCCTGGACCCGGCTCCAGCCTTCGTTCCCAGCACAAACAACTAACAGGAGGAGGCATACGAGACACCGATCTCTACAGGCAGGAGGTCGTCGCCTCAGACCATCAGGAGGTACACTGGGGAGCGCCCTCTACAGGCAGGGAGGAGGTCGTCGCCTCAGACCATCAGGAGGTACACTGGGGAGCGACCTCTACAGGCAGGGAGGAGGTCGTCGCCTCAGACCATCAGGAGGTACACTGGGGAGCGCCCTCTACAGGCAGGGAGGAGGTCGTCGCCTCAGACCATCAGGAGGTACACTGGGGAGCGCCCTCTACAGGCAGGTAGGAGGTCGTCGCCTCAGACCATCAGGAGGTACACTGGGGAGCGCCCTCTACAGGCAGGGAGGAGGTCGCTGCTGGAGGTGGCAGCAGGGACAATGAGGACACTTGACGTGGGTCTGGGCGACCTGGACAAGGATCAGACAGTAAGCACAGCCGCGCCAGAGTCGTCCGCGTCATTTATTAACAATATCAGATCCTTAGAACAGTTTCCCTGTGACACTCGCCTCGACCTTCACAGATTACGCGATTAATTACTTTAATAATCCAGTCTCGAACTGAGACCACAAGTCAACTACTGTCACTAATATAATAGTTTTATCAATTGTATTACAAGTGTTGGATTGTATCACTTGTATAACATTACAAGTATTGCGTCATATAACTTGTATAGCATTACAAGTATTGCGTCATATAACTTGTATAGCATTACAAGTATTGCGTCATATAACTTGTATTGCATTACAAGTATTGCGTCATAATTTATATAGTATTATAAGTATTGCGTCATATAACTTGTATAACATTACAAACTATTGCGTGTTGTATCTCTACACACCAAGGACCGCAACAAGAGGAGGATGGTAACAAGGATAACTTGTTAATACAGTAATTGTCAGCTTTCACACACACAACCAACTCTGGTATTCCAAAACAAAACTTATCAACCATCGTAAGTTCGCCGAATGTCTTGTATCATTTAGTGTTTAAAGTGTAGCGGGACCAGACAACTAAGAATGGCCACATTCTTAAACGCTTGTAAGGTTGTGTAGCGGCTGGCGCGGGTGTAGCGGGGGGTGTAGCGGAGGTCCTGAACGCTACCCACAAGAAGGCCCACTTACACTTGACAAGAGATAAGCGTCAAGAAGAAGTGCATGACTATGGTCAGCGGCCCAAGATGGACGGTGTGCCAGCCCCACGAGTCTCAAGCACCTTGTCATATATATTGTGGCGGTGACCAGGTTGTTGATACCTGTGGTGGTGCACTGGCACCTGTGGTGGTGCACTGGCACCTGTGGTGGTGCACTGGCACCTGTGGTGGTGCACTGGCACCTGTGGTGGTGCACTGGCACCTGTGGTGGTGCACTGGCACCTGTGATGGTGCACTGGTACCTGTGGTGGTGCACTGGCACCTGTGGTGGTGCACTGGCACCTGTGGTGCCAGCTAAAAGTGGTTATGAAGTGCCAGCTGAAAGTGTGCTAGGAAGTGCCAGCAACAGAGCTGCTGGGAGCTGTGTCTCGTGCTGGGAATAGTAATCTCTTACATAAGATTTTGTGCTAAACTTGGGCGGGGTTGTGGTTCGGGCAAGTGGTTATTACGGGCACTGCCCAAAGGTTACTACCAGGGGGAGGCTGAGGACACTGCCCAGGGTGAAAGTTGCTGAGGACACTGGCCAGGGTGAAAGTTGCTGAGGATACTGCCCAGGGTGAAAGTTGCTGAGGACACTGGCCAGGGTGAAAGTTGCTGAGGACACTGGCCAGGGTGAAAGTTGCTGAGGACACTGGCCAGGGTGAAAGTTGATGAGGACACTGACCAGGGTGAAAGTTGCTGAGGACACTGCCCAGGGTGAAAGTTGCTGAGGACACTGGCCAGGGTGAAAGTTGCTGAGGATACTTGCACGATCTTGTCCTTGGCTGACCATTAACAAGGGCCTCGAGGAACAGCAGGTGATGGAGGGTTATGTATGAGGCTCATGGAGGGTGAGAATGTTATCCTTGTTCAACATCGGCCGTCAGGAGAGATATTCGTGGATTAATTACGTCAATTAGTTCCTGTCAAATGTGTACTAATCAAGCAGGTTTCGACGTGCACAGAATTAAACTCGCACAGACAAAAAACAC
>WNGS01166011.1:10393999-10405629 GCA_020271785.1 Procambarus virginalis | reverse complement strand
ACTGTGATTCTCAGTGTTTTACATGTAAACAAGTTAGAGAATTTAAGTGATTCTCGTTCACAAATACAATGTTGACAAGTTTTAACAGAAGTAAAGAAACATCGTCAAGAACTTTTTAAAGATTTTACATTTAATTGATAAAAACAAGTTCAAAATTAAACTATGAACTATATAAAGTATTTCAATTTTCAGCGATGTACCCATCCTCCTGTTCTTACAATTAATAATTGAATGCATTCATAAGACTGTGCAGTTGTCTTCAGAAGCAATTCAGTTGTCAATAAAAGTGTTCAGTTTTTGTATTACAAAGCTATGTTTAATGTCTTGTCTGTGTATGACAAATTATAATGTGAGTCAGCAGTACAAGAACATAGGAACACATTAAGAACACATAGGAACACATTAAGAACACATAGGAACACATTAAGAACACATAGGAACACATTAAGAACACATAGGAACACATTAAGAACACATAGGAACACATTAAGAACACATAGGAACACATTAAGAACACATAGAAACACACGTTGGCCGAAACACTATGCGTACTAGTGGTTTTAGGTATTGTATGTATTTAGGTATTAAGTATGTATCTCTATCTTTAAATCCAACATTATGTATGTAACTCAATGTATGTCCCTTTACCTGAATAAAAAATCTAAATCTAAATCTACATTAATTCATAGGAGGCCTTCTGGCCCATGTGTGGCAATCCTGTGTACGGTCACTGGAACTCATTCCTATACATTCCTATACACGAGATTCCACTAATGTGACTACATGTCATGTGATAAATTATCACATGAATTACTGTGTGGGACAGTAATACTTATGCTATGTTGAGTAATGCCATGTGACAGAGAAAATGGGCAGTCCCATTTAACATTTAACACATAACATAACCCTCATAACAGGAGAAATATGTTAAGCTATTTGACAATGTCAAATGCAGTAAAACGAAAATGGTTCCTTGTTTTTTAACAGGATAGGTGACCATTCTCGATATGAATAGTCACGTGGTTGGCCACTATCCCTTTATTCCGTCTTACTATCCCATTTCACATGGATCATGACAAGAGACAGTCAACATGGAGCAGACAGGCACCACGAGTGACAGAAACAGTCAACAGTAACCCTGACAGAGCATAAAAAAAACAAAAGCCTGTCTTATATTGAATACCTGCGGCGCGTGGCGGGATGCAGAGATTATTGTTAGACAATGAACATTTTTTTTCCCTTGGCGGTCTTCCCCGTCATAGGCGACGGTAATATCCTAAGATATTAAACTTTAGTAGTTCATTGTTGGTCAACACAATGGCGTTCTTGCATCATTTCTATTATTTATCCTTGGAGCTTCATATGGCAAGACGAAATATACGTTGCCGCTCCCGGGGTGTTCGTCCTCTTGCCATACACAGCTCATAGCATTTAACCGGGAAAATAATGCAGGAGCCATTGATTGCAAAAATAATATTAACTTTTTGACAATTATGTGACCTCAGTCTTGAATTCAATTACATTAGCATTATCCTCGGTTTTTAAATGTGCTTGTGTTAGCGGTAACGACTTTAATCACTAATTGGCCAACATCCCAACAATGCCTTATCAAGATGATGAAAGCAACTTATCATAATTTTCTAACAGACAAAAAAAAAAATTAAAGGAACAAAGTTCAGAAGGGAAGACCAACAGTGACCTTCACGGTCGCCATACACTAACACAAATTTAACAGGGAAAAATCCAGTTTTATAGAGCCATGAATATATCAATGGTGTTTGTTAAAAACCACAGAAAGATCCAAAGTTTATTTTTAATTTTAAAACAATACAAGAGTTTCCAGTACCAGAAACACAGTACAATGCTCCCAGTACCCCAAACGCATTACAATGCACCCAGTACCACACATTACAATGCTCCCAGTACCACAAACACAGTACAATGCTCCCAGTACCACAAACACAGTACAATGCACCCAGTACCACACATTACAATGCTCCCAGTACCACAAACACAGTACAATGCTCCCAGTACCACAAACATAGTACAATGCACCCAGTACCACACAGTACAATGCTCCCAGTACCACAAACACAGTACAATGCTCCCAGTACCACAAACACAGTACAATGCACCCAGTACCACACAGTACAATGCACCCAGTACCACAAACACAGTACAATGCTCCCAGTACCACAAACACAGTACAATGCACCCAGTACCACACAGTACAATGCACCCAGTACCACAAACACAGTACAATGCTCCCAGTACCCACAAACACAGTACAATGCTCCCAGTACCACACAGTACAATGCTCCCAGTACCACAAACATAGTACAATGCACCCAGTACCACACAGTACAATGCTCCCAGTACCACAAACACAGTACAATGCTCCCAGTACCACACAGTACAATGCTCCCAGTACCACATTGTTACATTTTACCAGTACAACAAACACACGAGCAGCAGGCTACGTGAGCCAAGCCATCCACACAATGTGTCCTCTAAAATAAGTTTGAGGGAACACAGAAAATAGACATAAGAGGTGACGTGTATGCTGGTTGCTGGCACATGACTATATTAGTTATATCTCCCCCTTGATATTAGCCTCTATGGCACTAAATGCCACACCTTCTGTCTCTAGGCGGCTGTGTGTGTACTCACCTATTGTGTGTGTGTGAGTGCCTGTGTGTGTGTGTGTGTGTACTCACCTATATGTACTCACCTATATGTGTCTGCAGGATCGAGCATTGACTCTTGGATCCCGCCTTTCGAGCATCAGTTGTTTACAGCAATGACTCCTATCCCATTTCCCTATCATGTGTGTGTGTGTGTGTGTGTGTGTGTGTGTGTGTGTGTGTGTGTGTGTGTGTGTGTGTGTGGTGTGTGTGTATGTCTACTATTTGTATGTACAATTTGTTTCCTTTTAGGCTCGAGCTGTTAGCTCCTGGACCTTGCCTTTCTAACCGTCGGTTGTCTAGTGAACTGACTCTCAACCAATTTCCCTCTGTCATATCTGCTGCACACTCTCTCTCTCTCTCTCAGATGAAAGATATTATGTCCAATTGTTTCTAGTCGGGTCATATAGCGCAAAAATATCCCTATCCCCCTCCCCCAAATAGCAAGGAAACGTCTTGCTCTCCTCGTACTTTCCACATCGTGAACAATACATCAAAAGTTGGACAAGAACGGGGCTCGGCAAGAGAAAATAAAAATCTGACCATAAACAAATGGCTGAGAACGAAAGAATTGGACACCCGACCTCTTATTTTGCTATATTTCCCTATTTATAGCAATGCTATGTATCACTATAGCACTGCTATATATACATCAGTCTTTATAGCATGATATGTATCACTGTTTCTAGCAATGGTTATTGTCACAGTAATATATGACCGCCCTTAGTGACGCCCTAACGCCTGTACAAAAGCAACTTTCATTCCATAATATTCTGTCACTTGAAAAACTTGGATGAAAACATTCGCATCAGGCTGATAAAACTTACAATTTAAAGGTTATCAGTTATACTTTGACCTGCTTTCCTTTTTTACGGCCATCATCTTTTTGGAAAGGGAAAGGAGAAGGGGAAGGGGAGAGCAATGATCTGCACAGATCATTACAAAATTATTTTGTTTTGAAGACTTTCTCATGTGTCCAAACTATCCAACTTTTTGCCATATTGTTCTCCACGTCGAATAGTACAATTCTGCCTCGGCTGGGGCGTACACATCGTGTACGCATGTGTAGTGCAGGTGTGTATGCGAGTGGCTCGATGTACACATGCAGCTGTACACTGTGATCCGTCACTCACACACACAGCTGTACACTGTTCACCCGTCACACACATGCAGCTGTACACCTTCACCCGTCACACACACAGCTTACACCTTCACCCGTCACACACACATGCTGCTGCACACCTTCACCCGTCACACACACACACAGCTGTACACCTTCACCCGTCACACACATGCTGCTGTACACCTTCACCCGTCACACACATGCTGCTGTACACCTTCACCCTCACACACACAGCTGTACACCTTCACCCGTCACACACACTGCTGCTGCCACCTTTCACCGTCACACACACACACAGCTGTACACCTTCACCCGTCACACACATGCAGCTGTACACCTTCACCCGTCACACACATGCTGCTGTACACCTTCACCCGTCACACACACATGCTGCTGCACACCTTCACCCGTCACACACACACAGCTGTACACCTTCACCCGTCACACACATGCAGCTGTACACCTTCACCCGTCACACACATGCTGCTGTACACCTTCACCCGTCACACACACACACAGCTGTACACCTTCACCCGTCACACACACATGCTGCTGCACACCTTCACCCGTCACACACACACACAGCTGTACACCTTCACCCGTCACACACACACAGCTGTACACCTTCACCCGTCACACACACATGCAGCTGTACACCTTCACCCGTCACACACACACACAGCTGTACACCTTCACCCGTCACACACACACACAGCTGTACACCCGGACATTCACTGTACCCGCCTACGCTACACCCGGACATTCACTGTACCCGCCTACGCTACACCCGGACATTCACTGTACCCGCCTACGCTACACCCGGACATTCACTGTACCCGCCTACGCTACACCCGGACATTCACTGTACCCGCCTACGCTACACCCGGACATTCACTGTACCCGCCTACGCTACACCCGGACATTCACTGTACCCGCCTACGCTACACCCGGACATTCACTGTACCCGCCTACGCTACACCCGGACATTCACTGTACCCGCCTACGCTACACCCGGACATTCACTGTACCCGCCTACGCTACATCCGGACATTCACTGTACCCGCCTACGCTACACCCGGACAACTCGGTCCACTGCACTAGGAAAGTATCTGTGAGACTAGTGAGGGAGCCCCACACTACTGGCGTTCCAACACTACAAGAATGACGGATACAGTCTCTGGTGTTGCTGGGGGGGGGGGGGCGGGAGAAGCGTCCTGGGTGTTGGTAACGGACTCTGGCCAAGTGTTCCCGTGCCACAAATGAATATGGATTAGTGCGAGACGCGACTCCCTTTACGTAATCCAGCCATTCAGCCCCCACACGCACGCACCACTCTAACAACATATTTATATATATTATATATTTGTCTCGCTTTTTGCAGGTCAAAGTTCGATCCCTGATGGTCCAAGGGGTTGAACACCCCCCCTCATGACATCCTTTAAAAAGCGTGACTGGTTTAGCTCTTCTAATATTTGCACTTAGTGCTTATAGGATATTTAGAAGTACCAAGAGATTGAGAAGAGACATGAGAGGAGAGACAATGGCGAGATGAGAAGACACTGAGAGACGTGAGTGAGAGGAGCGTGGTGGTGAGAGGAGGGAGAGCATGGGAGAGCATGTAAGGCCAGGAATTAGTGTTGAGAGGGAGAGTGCGGGGGGCGGTAATCCCTGAAATATTATGGGTGTCGCGTCCTGGCATCACTAGGCGGGATTATCAAGGGGAGTCTCTTGTGTTTTTAGTTGCCGGCATGAGTGCCACTCAGGTGCCAGGGCTCACGTTGCCAGGGTGCCACACGTGGTGTGGCTTCTCTCATGTGTCTCTTTACTATTTGTGTCGGCAGAATTGAGCAATTAGCTCTTGGGCCAACCTCTTGGACTCCCAGGGGGTGCCAGGAGACTCCCAGGTGGGCCAGGAGACTCCCAGGTGGGCCAGGAGACTCCCAGGTGGGCCAGGAGACTCCCAGGTGGGCCAGGAGACTCCCAGGTGGGCCAGGAGACTCCCAGGTGGGCCAGGAGACTCCCAGGTGGGCCAGGAGACTCCCAGAGCAACAGTACCGGGACACACTCTGGCTCTTCACTCGCGGCAACTTGATGCACTCAAGACCAAGCCTAGCGCAAAGTTAATTAGTTTACAGAAATGTCAAGTATGTCCCAGAACCACCCCGTCTCCCAGCACCCCCACCCCCACTCACACACACAGAGCACAACTAGGTGAGTACACACACACACACAGGAAATTGACTCCTTCATATATCATTGTTTGCAAATGATGCAACACTAACGAGAAGAGTAGATTGGGTAGATTGTGATGCATTACAAAGGGATTTGTATACACTACAGAAGTGGTCTGAGAAATGGCTGCAAGAATTTAACCCAGCCAAATGCAAAGTTATGAAAATTGGAACAAGAGTTCGAAGATCAGTACTGCAGTACAGGATGAAGGGAAGATAGACTCTTCAATCACAAAAGGAGAAACACCTGAGAGTGGACATAACCCCAAATATGATGGCAAAAGCCCACATTAGCAGAACAACAACAGCAGTATATGACATACTGGCCAACGTACGCATGTCCTTCAGGAACTTGGACAAGTGGGCTTTTCGGGCCCCACAAACAGCGAAGGTGAGACTCGCACTTGAATATGCATCTCCAGCAAGGAACTCCTACCTGAAAAAAGACAAGGAGAAATTGGAAAAGCTTCAAAGATACGCAACGAGGAGTCACAATAACGTTGCTGAAACATGTTGACCAAACCACACACTAGAAAGTGAAGGGACGGCGACGTTTCAGTCCGTCCTGGACCATTCTCAAGTCGATTTTTTGAATCATCGACTTGAAAAATCGACTTGAGAATGGTACAGGACGGACCGAAACGTCGTCGTTTCTTCACTTTCTAGTGTGTGTCTGGTCACATATCCAACGAGACTTGGTCCCGAGCTGAAGGGATTGAGCTATGAGGAAAACTGAGAGAACTCGCCCTTCCCCCACTGGAGGAAAGCAGAGATAGGGAGGACATGATAACCTACAACACCATAAGGGAATTTACAAAGTATACGAAGCAGCATTGTTTAAAGCTAGGAACAGCAGGACGATGGGTTACTGATGCGAACTAGAGACGCAAATGAGTCAGAGAGACGTCAATTTTTTTCAGTGTTAGAGCTGTTAATACGTGGAATAGGTTAGATGAAGCTAATTCGATTCATATTTTTAAATGTGAATATGATACAAGTGTGAGAAATGAGGCATGGCTTTTATCTAAGAACGTTTGGTAAGAGGGGTTAGGAGCCAAGCTCGACACCGTGAGTACACCTAGGTGAGTACACTCAGGAGTACACACACCAGTACACCAAGGTGAGTACATACAGGAGTACACCAGTACACCAAGACGAGTACACACACCAGCACACCAAGACGAGTACACAAACACCACACACTAGTCGAACAGGAATACACTCAACAATCGCAATAAACACTCTGAAGTGTTCCCAAAAGTTGCCAGACGTGGAACACAAGCATTGGGGAACAATCCAGAAAATATCGCTATTGTTCATGCAGCATAATAGTGATCTACCCGTCTGTTTCTGCTTGCGCGATGTTGAGCTTTAGTGAATACCAATATCATCTGGTGAACACAGCACAGCACAGTACAATAGGGTACAATAGGGTACAATACAAATTCTTGTATTGTACCCTAACTCCAATATTATTTTTGTAAATCACTACTTAATCAGTACAAATATTAATGCTCAGCTGAAGATAACATTGAGTGATTCGACCAATTAATTAGCATCATTCCACGTAATTCGTTTAAAAAATAAATTGTGCATAATTAAAAGCTTGTTTATGAAATATATTCACTCAGGCAGATTTACTTGAAGCTCTGACATCACCGCTTCACTTCATGTTGTTTACGCTGACCAGAGTATTAGGCACAGATTAAGGAAAAGGTAAGGAGTGCATGGGAGGATAAGGAGTACATGGAGATAAGGAATGCATGAGAAAGATAACATTCGAATGCATGGGGAGGATGAGAAGACGGCCTGAGGAAGGAGACGGGCCTAGGTAAGGAGGACGGGCTGAGGTAAGGAGGACGCCTGAGGTAAGGAGGACGGGCTGAGGTAAGGAGGACGGGCTGAGGTAAGGAGGACGGCTGAGGTAAGAGGACGGGCTGAGGTAAGGAAGACGGGCTGAGTAAGGAGGACATGCTGAAGTAAGGAGGACGGGCTGAGGTAAGGAGGACGGGCTGAGGTAAGGAGGGACGGGCTGAGGTAAGGAGGACGGCCTGAGGTAAGGAGGACGGGCTGAGGTAAGGAGGACGGGCTGAGTAAGGAGGACGGGCTGAGGTAAGGAGGACGGCCTGAGGTAAGGAGGACGGGCTGAGGTAAGAAGGACGGGCTGAGGTAAGGAGGACGGGCTGAGGTAAGAGGACGGCCTGAGGTAAGGAGGACGGGCTGAGGTAAGGAGGACGGGCTGAGGTAAGGAGGACGGGCTGAGGTAAGGAGGACGGCCTGAGGTAAGGAGGACGGGCTGAGGTAAGGAGGACGGCCTGAGGTAAGGAGGACGGGCTGAGGTAAGGAGGACGGGCTGAGGTAAGGAGGACGGCCTGAGGTAAGGAGGACGGGCTGAGGTAAGGAGGAAGGGTTGCAGTTGTTGACCTAAAACAGTTCATCGGACGGCAACAAAGAATGTGTTAACAACCCAACGACTGGATCACCTGGCTTCAATGTGTCATTCACTTCTGATTCGTTCGTAAACTCAGGTTCAATTACGTTGAGTGAAGTTTATGTCACTCAGTTATAACTTTAATAAAAGTTAGCACGTAAATTATGTATCAAACTTCCCCAAAAAATCAAAATTGCCTGATGCGAAATTTGCCTCGAGGTGAAACAACACCTGAGCTTATAAAGCAAATACCTGAGCTTATAAAACAAACACCTGAGCTTAAATAAACATACACCTGAGCTTATATAAACAACACCTGAGCTTATATAAACAAACACCTGAGCTTATATAAACAAACACCTGAGCTTATATATACAAACACCTGAGCTTATATAAACAAACAATTTATATAGACAAAATCCGATATTAAAAATGGCACAATTCTCAGAATTTTTGAGCAATTCCAGTGTTGGCAATAACCACCACAAATGGCCCAAATTGTGTCAGACCGTTATACAGTGTTCCCGGAAATTACGTCCACTGATAACCGTAGCTCTGGCACCATTTACCAGGTTTCCTTCGTATTAACTTCATAGCGGAACCCACACTAATGGATTTTTAAACCTAATCTCGTTCTGACCTTTTAATCTGATCTTGTACTGAAGTATTCCCTGTTTCATTTTGGTGTGGAAGTATTGATGTATTTCAATTTTATTTATATTCTAAGCTGCATCACTTATGAACCCATCCCTGCCCTTGTGTGGCAGTGCACAATAGAAGTTGTTTTCACATATCCATACATTAAAACATTGATTGTAACCATGATATATATGTGCTTCAGCCTACAGTTTAGACCTATTGTCTTGTGTATGACCCTCTGTCCTGCGTGACAGTGAATACCAGCATTATCCTCACTTTATAAGGCTTAATCGAAATTCTCAGATTAGGCAAAATTGTAATTAATTTTGTCAATAAAGATGTTAATAATAATGATGATGTATTTCAGATTTTTTTATCTAGTGCGCAAATGTGCACACGAGCATAGAGGTGTGTACACACTGGCTTGCAGTCATGCCGTGTGGTGGTGTGTGGTTGGTTGTGGTTGTGGTGGTGGTCGTAGTTGTGGTTGTGGTGGTGGTCGTAGTTGTGGTTGTGGTGGTGGTCGTAGTTGTGGTTGTGGTGGTGGTCGTAGTGTGGTTGTGGTTGTAGTTTAGGAGGTTTGGGGGACGTGGGGTGCTCTGGTAGGCTGTGTTGTAAATGTCACTGTAAATGTAAATGCCATTTACAACACATCCCCCAATCTGTTGTAAATGTCTGTGATTGATGTGACGATGACTAATGTCTGTGACTGATGCTGAAGAGGTAGTTAGCACATTAACCTACGAGATACGTGAATTAACATCTCTATAAGCTTGCAGTTAGTGCACCTGAATATAATAAGGGCATATATTATTTCAGTAAGAGCTTTGTTAATTTACAGGGATGTTACATTCCTGATGAGACTTTACGCGACTTAATCTAACCCAATTCAGGCCAACTTAACCCAACCCAAACGAGCCTAACACAGCCTAAGCTAAGCTAAAACAACCTAACTATATATATACGGATTTTACAATCAGAAAACTAGCTTTCACAAAGACTCTTGTGTTGACAATAACCAGTTTGTTAAATATTTCATCTATAAGTAAACATATTCCTTCAAATCTACTGATTTTGTGAGCGTGAGCGATTAGTAAGAGCAGCAATGCTTTATCAGCGTGAACACAGATGATCTTCAGTGTTAAGTGAGTTAGTGGATCATACGTGAGATTGTCCCTGTACCCGGCTAGATCTCCTTGGTCCTCATACATCATCAACACTCCCTCCTCACTATTGTACAGGCATGTACGCAAGCCCACACACACACACGCACACGCACACGCACACACACACGCACACGCACACGCACACACACACCACACATTCAGATCTCTTATTTATTTTGGCTCTGCTTCTCTAGCAAATAATTTTTGGAACCTGTTGAGAGTTTTACATACTTCCTTGTCATTTTCTGATTACCGCCTCTTCTTCCCTTCAGTTTGATCACCTCTTCATTCAACATCAATGTTCATTTTAAAAGCTGAATTAATCCTTTGCAATGTTGTTCACGTATTTATATTCGCCTCTGTACGCATGCAGGATCGAGCTTCAGCTCTTGTTAACTGTCTTTCCAGCCATCGGTTGTTAATGCCCTGTCTCTCAACCAACATGTTGGACGACCTGGACGAGCTGGATGACCTGGATGACCTGGACGACCTGGGCGAGCTGGATGACCTGGGCGAGCTGGATGACCTTGGCGAGCTGGATGACCTGGGCGAGCTGGACGAGCTGGATGACCTCATCGGCCAGCGTGTTCCATTTTACTGCCACTATTACACAACAGTAATGTTTGATCACATCCCCCAAGGTTGATCCAGGCGCTGGCCTCCATCGTCGTTCCGTCAAGTGGTAATCATTGCAAACATCTCCTCCTTCACCATCCTGTCAATCCTTGTATACATGTTATGTCTCTGGCTTCAATTTTTCTACCGTGTGAGTATATACGTCCGAGTATATGTGCGTGTTCTCACGTGTGAGTATTGGTACATACACTCAACAATTTAGGTCAACATAAAAATAGTGAAAAATACTCGTAGGAAATTGATTCAGAATGGCAAAGTCAGTCAACTGCAAGGGCTGGCCAGCTGCAATCAAAGCAATCTAACGCACGTCCATCAAAATCATGAACTACACTTGATAGCCAATTAGTCGGTCGTGACATTAAAAATAAAAATAAAAATTATCAATGATTTGTAGTTCCTGTTATGAGCACCAATTGAGCGGCTCCCCCCCCCCTCGCCTCAGTGTAGTGATGCTGTTGAGCAGATGTTGTATGTTGTGAAGTTAATAACAAGCATACCAGGTTGTGAATGATGCCCTCACTCCTTAACTCACTGCGACCTTCACTAACTCTTACACTCGCTAGTTAGTAAAACACTTCCTCCCTCTTTCCTTTAAATAATAATTAAATTAAACCTTTCTTTTTTTCCTTTTCTTTCCGCTCTCTCTCTCTCTCTCTCTCCATCTCCTCTCTCTCCCTCCAGACTAATTCCGCATCAAACCGTCAATAACTGAACTGGTCC
>WNGS01166011.1:10363523-10384626 GCA_020271785.1 Procambarus virginalis | reverse complement strand
TAGATTGACAACTTCTGGTTTACAATCAAGCTTGGCATTTGTTTAACGTACACTTTCAAGGCATTTCTTCAGGAACATTTCAGTTGTTGGTAATAGGACCAAATACCATAATTCTAATAAAAATTAAAGTGATATTCGTAAGGTAATAAAAATTTCCAGCATGAACCTGGTTCCTTGGCTTTGTTCTGCTGACTTTTGCTTCTCCATTATATATTTAAATTGCTCCAACCTTCTAAACAAACGTGATCTGAACTGAGCTTTCTTACCCCTCTTGGCAGGACGGTAGAGCGACGTCTCGCTTCATGCAGGTCGGCGTTTCAATCCCCGACCCGTCCAAGTGGTTTGGGCACCATTCCTTCCCCCCGGCCCATCCCAGAGGCCTTATCTGGCCCCTTCCAATCTTTCCCTATCAGGGTTTTGAGTTATGGTTATTCCCAGTAAATTTCTACACAGGACGCTTTCTCGTTCCCTTCTCACCCATCACCTCGTATTCTTACTTGATATACTTTCTTTATATACCACTTTATATACTTATATAATACTCCCTTAAATACTTATTAATACCTTTCTATACTCCTCTTTATTGTACTTAATACCTCTTAAATACTTATATAACCTCTTCGTTAAATACTTATAACTATACCATTATCTACTATATACACTTGTATATACTTATATACCAACATTAAATAGCTAGCTGACTTACATACCACTTTATATACTTACCATCAACCACTTTATGTACTTATATACCACTCTACACGACTTGATAGTGACCCAGGACGGAGCAGACCGTCATTCCTTCAGTCGTGGGTCGAGTCTCTATTATACATATAATTTAAATACTGTGAAGTGCTTCGTGTAGGAGGCAGGACAAGTTAAAAATTAATTGTATAATGAATGGCTGGTCTGATAATAATGTAGGTGTATGCCAGGCTTGTATAATGACCCTACGGTTGTTCCCTCCATATATGGATGGGGTCAGCAGGCAGGTCAGGGCAAGAATACTAAAACACGGTACTGTATGACAGAAATAAATTGCGTGTATCCGATTTAAGGATGTATTTTAGAGGTGAAAAATACACCTCCAAAACAGGAGGAAATATATATATATGAGAGAGAATCACATTGAGGAAGCAAGGAGAGAGATACAAAGTAGTTGATCAGCCTTAACCACCTGGACTAATATGGGACAATGAAATCCCTAGTTTAGAATAATAAGTCAGAAGATGCAGACGAGGAATCACAATAACGTGGCTGAAGAGTTTGACCAGACCACACATAGAAGGTGAAGGGACGACGACGTTTCGGTCCGTCCTGGACCATTCTCAAGTCGACTTGAGAATGGTCCAGGACGGACCGAAACGTCGTCGTCCTTCACCTTCTAGTGTGTGGTCTGGTCAACAAGTCAGAAGATAAGAGTAAGAAGAGAAGTGAGGAGTCTCTGAGAGGACACAAGCAGATGGTTGTGTCATAAACAACTCAGTGGTAGAAGAGCTGTAATGAACACACTGAGATAAATGTGTGGTGATTAAGGAATTAAAAATGAATAGGAAATATATGAAGTGGAAAAGTGCATGCATCATGAGATGTGCAGTGTGTATTGATGTAGTTAAGTCCTGTTCCTTATCTCAGCCTGACCACTTGGGGTGGACGTAGTAGAGCAACGGTCTCGCTTCTTGCAGGTCCGCGTTCAATCCCGACCGTCCAAGTGGTTGGGCACCATTCCTTTCCCTCGTCCCATCCTCATATCCCTTCCTAGTGCTTTATAGTCGTAATGGCTTGGTGCTTTCTCCTGATAATTGCCTTGCCTCAATATTTCACTACATTTGTTAGGCTGTTGACCTTAATCTAAAAATTGCTATGGCTTAGGGAAATTAAAATCAGCGCAATATTGACGCTTCCTGAGCCTAATGATAGCCGTCCCAGGTAGATTTGAGCCTAATGATAGGTAGATCTACCTATCTAGGTAGATTAGATAAGGTGCCTACTCTCTGATGATTCCGGTTAGGCAAAAACCGCTCCATTTCCTACGGAATAATAATCACGCTAAACGCATACATGATAACGGTTTGGTTAAGATTACGTAAATGAGTAAATATGAGATGGGAAGAGGAAGAGAGAAAGCCCACTGACTGTGTATGAGGCAGCGGGAGGTAGGTGTATGAATGACAATGTATGAGGTGTATGGATGACAATGTATGAGGTGTATGGATGACAATGTATGAGGTGTATGGATGACAATGTATGAGGTGTATGGATGACAATGTATGAGGTGTATGGATGACAATGTATGAGGTGTATGGATGACAATGTATGAGGTGTATGGATGACAATGTATGAGTATAAGTGAGGGGGGGGGCATGTGTGTATGTGGATGCAGCTTAAAAACAAGATGAATGTCTACAGATCTTGGTCATATATTTGTATTAACTTATACGAAGTATTATACAGCATGTATACTATACACCTACTACACTATGCACATAGTAAACTATACACCTAGTAAACTATACAACTAGTCCACTATACACCACATACATTATACACCTAATACACTATACAACTAGAGTATGTCGGTGGTGGTGATGGTGACTGATGACCGCAGATGGTGAAGCGTGTACTGGAAGAAGGGGAAATAGATGAGTATGTTCTGAAGGTGTTCTCTTCTACTATTCCTTCACTATATCTTATAAGGTGATGACTCCCTCCTCCCCCCCCCCCTGGAGGAAGGTAATGGGGTGATGACTCCCTCCCCCCCCTGGAGGAAGGTAATGGGGTGATGACTCCCTCCCCCCCTGGAGGAAGGTAATGGGGTGATGACTCCCTCCCCCCCTGGAGGAAGGTAATGGGGTGATGACTCCCTCCCTCCCCTGGAGGAAGGTAATGGGGTGATGACTCCTCCCCCCCTGGAGGAAGGTAATGGGGTGATGACTCCCTCCCCCCCTGGAGGAAGGTAATGGGGTGATGACTCCCTCCCCCCCTGGAGGAAGGTAATGGGGCGATGACTCCCTCCCTCCCCCCCCCCCCTGGAGGAAGGTAATGGGGCGATGACTCCCTCCCCCCCCTGGAGGAAGGTAATGGGGCGATGACTCCCTCCCTCCCCCCCCCCCTGGAGGAAGGTAATGGGGCGATGACTCCCTCCCTCCCCCCCCTGGAGGAAGGTAATGGGGCGATGACTCCCTCCCTCCCCCCCCCCCTGGAGGAAGGTAATGGGGTGATGACTCCCTCCCTCCCCCCCCCCCTGGAGGAAGGTAATGGGGTGATGACGATAATATGTTATTGTTAACTCTGAACGCTAATGATCTCGTTGTAAATACCAGAGATATTTAACTCATCAAAAAGAGTGAGCTTAGACCTCAATAAGCGGGAAAAATAGACGAGGCAGAGGAGACATGACCGCAACGTAAATTATCCTAGACACAGACAGAGTGAACATAACCTAAGTGGCCAGCTTGAGGAGGGGGCAAGAACCTAACAAACCCACATGAGCCAGAGGGATGCAAGAAAGCGCTTCTTCAGTGTAGGATTAGTAAGTGGAATGAGCTAGCTAGCAGTAGAGGTAATTAAGGCTAATTCCATACAGAGTTTTAAGCGCAGGTCTGAACTATGTAGAGGCGCAATAGTTGATACGCGTGTCACTTGCCCAGGCAGTTAAACCCAAATAGGTTCGGTCAGTACCTAATTGGGCGAGCGCGGGACAGTCCCGCCGCTTGTCAGGTGGACCGCGACAAGCCTAACTGGCTTCCTTTAAACGGCCCAATAGGAACCCAAAATAAGGAAAGAGTCGCTGGAAGAGGGGCGCATGGCGCCTTGGACGAGGACCCGGCTGACACGCACATGTACGCCAGCACTTACCACTAACAACTACGCCACGGAGAGTACACGGAATAGTCGTGACCAGTAAAATATGGCCGTCATTAATAAGTGTGGGTAATTAGTGGCTGAGTGAAGAGGGACTCAAGGCAGCTCATATTAGATGGTTGCTAATATGCGGGACGGCCCTGGTCAACCATTGTTCCAGCGTCTCCTTGTTGCTGTACCTCCTCCACCCTCACTATCACCACCATCCTCATCCTCCACCCTCACTATCACCACCTTCCTCATCCTCCACCCTCACTATCACCACCTTCCTCATCCCCCACATCTTCCACCACCTGCACCACCATCACCACCACCTACACCACCATCACCTACACCACCATCACCACCACCTACACCACCATCACCACCACCTACACCACCATCACCACCACCTACACCACCATCACCACCACCTCCTCCTGCTCCTCCTTCAGTATTCACAAAGCCAACGCAAGCCGCCTTGTCCTACACTCGCTAAGTAGTTTATATGTTCAGTCCTCTGATATTTATCATTAATTGTTTACTCAGCGAGACTCAGCGAGTGAGTGTTGCGGCCATGTAGCGCCTCTACCACAACACACAGGTAGAGTCTCTACCACAACACACAGGGGGACTAGTGGGTGTTGCGGTCATGTAGAGCCTCTACCACAACACACAGGTAGTCTCTACCACAACACACAGGTAGAGTCTCTACCACAACACACAGGGGGACTAGTGGGTGTTGCGGTCATGGAGAGCCTCTACCACAACACACAGGTAGAGCCTCTACCACAACACACAGGTAGAGTCTCTACCACAACACACAGGGGGACTAGTGGGTGTTGCGGTCATGTAGAGCCTCTACCACAACACACAGGGGGTTTCACTGTGATTCTCAGTGTTTTACATGTAAACAAGTTAGAGAATTTAAGTGATTCTCGTTCACAAATACAATGTCGACAAGTTTAACAGAAGTAAAGAAACATCGTCAAGAACTTTTTAAAGATTTTACATTAATTGATAAAAACAAAGTTCAAAATTAAACTATGAACTATATAAAGTATTTCAATTTTCAGCGATGTACCCATCCTCCTGTTCTTACAATTAATAATTGAATGCATTCATAAGACTGTGCAGTTGTCTTCAAGAAGCAATTCAGTTGTCAATAAAAGTGTTCAGTTTTGTATTACAAAGCTATGTTTAATGTCTTGTCTGTGTATGACAAATTATGATGTGAATCAGCAGTACAAGAACATAGGAACACATTAAGAACACATAGGAACACATTATGAACACATAGGAACACATTAAGAACACATAGGAACACATTAAGAACACATAGGAACACATTAAGAACACATAGGAACACATTAAGAACACATAGGAACACATTAAGAACACATAGGAACACATTAAGAACACATAGGAACACATTAAGAACACATAGGAACACATTAAGAACACATAGGAACACATTAAGAACACATAGGAACACACGGTGGCCGAAACACTATGAGTACTAGTGGTTTTACGTATTGTATGTATTTAGTATGTATCTCTATCTTTAAATCCAACATTATGTATGTAACTCAATGTATGTACCTTTACCTGAATAAAAAATCTAAATCTAAATCTACATTAATTCATAGGAGGCCTTCTGGCCCATGTGTGGCAATCCTGTGTACGGTCACTGGAACTCATTCCTATACATTCCTATACACGAGATTCCACTAATGTGACTACATGTCATGTGATAAATTATCACATGAATTACTGTGTGGGACAGTAATACTTATGCTATGTTGAGTAATGCCATGTGACAGAGAAAATGGGCAGTCCCATTTAACATTTAACACATAACATAACCCTCATAACAGGAGAAATATGTTAAGCTATTTGACAATGTCAAATGCAGTAAAACGAAAATGGTTCCTTGTTTTTTAACAGGATAGGTGACCATTCCCGATATGAATAGTCACGTGGTTGGCCACTATCCCTTTATTCCGTCTTACTATCCCATTTCACATGGATCATGACAAGAGACAGTCAACATGGAGCAGACAGGCACCACGAGTGACAGAAACAGTCAACAGTAACCCTGACAGAGCATAAAAAAAACAAAAGCCTGTCTTATATTGAATACCTGCGGCGCGTGGCGGGATGCAGAGATTATTTGTTAGACAATGAACATTTTTTTTTTCCCTTGGCGGTCTTCCCCGTCATAGGCGACGGTAATATCCTAAGATATTAAACTTTAGTAGTTCATTGTTGGTCAACACAATGGCGTTCTTGCATCATTTCTATTATTTATCCTTGGAGCTTCATATGGCAAGACGAAATATACGTTGCCGCTCCCGGGGTGTTCGTCCTCTTGCCATACACAGCTCATAGCATTTAACCGGGAAAATAATGCAGGAGCCATTGATTGCAAAAATAATATTAACTTTTTGACAATTATGTGACCTCAGTCTTGAATTCAATTACATTAGCATTATCCTCGGTTTTTAAATGTGCTTGTGTTAGCGGTAACGACTTTAATCACTAATTGGCCAACATCCCAACAATGCCTTATCAAGATGATGAAAGCAACTTATCATAATTTTCTTAACAGACAAAAAAATTAAAGGAACAAAGTTCAGAAGGGAAGACCAACAGTGACCTTCACGGTCGCCATACACTAACACAAATTTAACAGGGAAAAATCCAGTTTTATAGAGCCATGAAATATCAATGGTGTTTGTTAAAAACCACAGAAAGATCCAAAGTTTATTTTTAATTTTAAAACAATACAAGAGTTTCCAGTACCAGAAACACAGTACAATGCTCCCAGTACCCACAAACGCATTACAATGCTCCCAGCGCCACAAACACAGTACAATGCACCCAGTACCACACATTACAATGCTCCCAGTACCACAAACACAGTACAATGCTCCCAGTACCACAAACACAGTACAATGCACCCAGTACCACACAGTACAATGCTCCCAGTACCACAAACACAGTACAATGCTCCCAGTACACAAACACAGTACAATGCACCCAGTACCACACAGTACAATGCACCCAGTACCACAACACAGTACAATGCTCCCAGTACCACAAACACAGTACAATGCACCCAGTACAATGCACCCAGTACCACAAACACAGTACAATGCTCCCAGTACCACAAACACAGTACAATGCTCCCAGTACCACAAACACAGTACAATGCTCCCAGTACCACACACAGTACAATGCTCCCAGTACCACAAACACAGTACAATGCACCCAGTACCACACAGTACAATGCTCCCAGTACCCACAAACACAGTACAATGCACCCAGTACCACACAGTACAATGCTCCCAGTACCACAAACATAGTACAATGCACCCAGTACCACACAGTACAATGCTCCCAGTACCACATTGTTACATTTTACCAGTACAACAAACACACGAGCAGCAGGCTACGTGAGCCAAGCCATCCACACAATGTGTCCTCTAAAATAAGTTTGAGGGAACACAGAAAATAGCCATAAGAGGTGACGTGTATGCTGGTTGCTGGCACATGACTATATTAGTTATATCTCCCCCTTGATATTAGCCTCTATGGCACTAAATGCCACACCTTCTGTCTCTAGGCGGCTGTGTGTGTACTCACCTATTGTGTGTGTGTGAGTGCCTGTGTGTGTGTGTGTGTGTACTCACCTATATGTACTCACCTATATGTGTCTGCAGGATCGAGCATTGACTCTTGGATCCCGCCTTTCGAGCATCAGTTGTTTACAGCAATGACTCCTATCCCATTTCCCTATCATGTGTGTGTGTGTGTGTGTGTGTGTGTGTGTGTGTGTGTGTGTGTGTTGTGTGTGTGTGTGTGTGTGTGTGTATGTCTACTATTTGTATGTACAATTTGTTCCTTTTAGGCTCGAGCTGTTAGCTCCTGGACCTTGCCTTTCTAACCGTCGGTTGTCTAGTGAACTGACTCTCAACCAATTTCCCTCTGTCATATCTGCTGCACACTCTCTCTCTCTCTCTCAGATGAAAGATATTATGTCCAATTGTTTCTAGTCGGGTCATTATAGCGCAAAAATATCCCTATCCCCCTCCCCCAAATAGCAAGGAAACGTCTTGCTCTCCTCGTACTTTCCACATCGTGAACAATACATCAAAAGTTGGACAAGAACGGGGCTCGGGCAAGAGAAAATAAAAATCTGACCATAAACAAATGGCTGAGAACGAAAAGAATTGGACACCCGACCTCTTATTTTGCTATATTTCCCTATTTATAGCAATGCTATGTATCACTATAGCACTGCTATATATACATCAGTCTTTATAGCAATGATATGTATCACTGTTTCTAGCAATGGTTATTGTCACAGTAATATATGACCCGCCCTTAGTGACACCCTAACACCTGTACAAAAGCAACTTTCATTCCATAATATTCTGTCACTTGAAAAACTTGGATGAAAACATTCGCATCAGGCTGATAAAACTTACAATTTAAAGGTTATCAGTTATACTTTGACCTGCTTTCCTTTTTTACGGCCATCATCTTTTTGGAAAGGGAAAGGAGAAAGGGGAAGGGGAGAGCAATGATCTGCACAGATCATTACAAAATTATTTTGTTTTTGAAGACTTCTCATGTGTCCAAACTATCCAACTTTTGCCATATTGTTCTCCACGTCGAATAGTACAATTCTGCCTCGGCTGGGGCGTACACATCGTGTACGCATGTGTATGTGCAGGTGTGCATGCGAGTGCTCCGATGTACACATGCAGCTGTACACTGTGATCCGTCACACACACACACAGCTGTACACTGTGATCCGTCACACACACACACAGCTGTACACTGTGATCCGTCACACACACACACAGCTGTACACTGTGATCCGTCACACACACACACAGCTGTACACTGTGATCCGTCACACACACACACAGCTGTACACCTTCACCCGTCACACACACACACAGCTGTACACCTTCACCCGTCACACACACATGCAGCTGTACACCTTCACCCGTCACACACACACACAGCTGTACACCCGGACATTCACTGTACCCGCCTACGCTACACCCGGACATTCACTGTACCCGCCTACGCTACACCCAGACATTCACTGTACCCGCCTACGCTACACCCGGACATTCACTGTACCCGCCTACGCTACACCCGGACATTCACTGTACCCGCCTACGCTACACCCAGACATTCACTGTACCCGCCTACGCTACACCCGGACATTCACTGTACCCGCCTACGCTACACCCGGACATTCACTGTACCCGCCTACGCTACACCCGGACATTCACTGTACCCGCCTACGCTACACCCGGACATTCACTGTACCCGCCTACGCTACACCCGGACATTCACTGTACCCGCCTACGCTACACCCGGACATTCACTGTACCCGCCTACGCTACACCCGGACATTCACTGTACCCGCCTACGCTACACCCGGACATTCACTGTACCCGCCTACGCTACACCCGGACATTCACTGTACCCGCCTACGCTACACCCGGACATTCACTGTACCCGCCTACGCTACACCCGGACATTCACTGTACCCGCCTACGCTACACCCGGACAACTCGGTCCACTGCACTAGGAAAGTATCTGTGAGACTAGTGAGGGAGCCCCACACTACTGGCGTTCCAACACTACAAGAATGACGGATACAGTCTCTGGTGTTGCTGGGGGGGGGGCGGGAGAAGCGTCCTGGGTGTTGGTAACGGACTCTGGCCAAGTGTTCCCGTGCCACAAATGAATATGGATTAGTGCGAGACGCGACTCCCTTTACGTAATCCAGCCATTCAGCCCCCACACGCACGCACCACTCTAACAACATATTTATATATATTATATATTTGTCTCGCTTTTTGCAGGTCAAAGTTCGATCCCCGATGGTCCAAGGGGTTGAACACCCCCATCATGACATCCTTTAAAAAGCGTGACTGGTTTAGCTCTTCTAATATTTGCACTTAGTGCTTATAGGATATATAGAAGTACCAAGAGATTGAGAAGAGACATGAGAGGAGAGACAATGGCGAGATGAGAAGACACTGAGAGACGTGAGTGAGAGGAGCGTGGTGGTGAGAGGAGGGAGAGCATGGGAGAGCATGTAAGGCCAGGAATTAGTGTTGAGAGGGAGAGTGCGGGGGGCGGTAATCCCTGAAATATTATGGGTGTCGCGTCCTGGCATCACTAGGCGGGATTATCAAGGGGAGTCTCTTGTGTTTTTAGTTGCCGGCATGAGTGGCACTCAGGTGCCAGGGCTCACGTTGCCAGGGTGCCACACGTGGTGTGGCTTCTCTCATGTGTCTCTTTACTATTTGTGTCTGCAGAATTGAGCAATTAGCTCTTGGGCCAACCTCTTGGACTCCCAGGGGGTGCCAGGAGACTCCCAGGTGGGCCAGGAGACTCCCAGGTGGGCCAGGAGACTCCCAGGTGGGCCCAGGAGACTCCCAGGTGGGCCAGGAGACTCCCAGGTGGGCTAGGAGACTCCCAGGTGGGCCAGGAGACTCCCAGAGCAACAGTACCGGGACACACTCTGGCTCTTCACTCGCGGCAACTTGATGCACTCAAGACCAAGCCTAGCGCAAAGTTAATTAGTTTACAGAAATGTCAAGTATGTCCCAGAACCACCCCGTCTCCCAGCACCCCCACCCCCACTCACACACACAGAGCACAACTAGGTGAGTACACACACACACAGGAAATTGACTCCTTCATATATCATTGTTTGCAAATGATGCAACACTAACGAGAAGAGTAGATTGGGTAGATTGTGATGCATTACAAAGGGATTTGTATACACTACAGAAGTGGTCTGAGAAATGGCTGCAAGAATTTAACCCAGCCAAATGCAAAGTTATGAAAATTGGAACAAGAGTTCGAAGATCAGTACTGCAGTACAGGATGAAGGGAAGATAGACTCTTCAATCACAAAAGGAGAAACACCTGAGAGTGGACATAACCCAAATATGATGGCAAAAGCCCACATTAGCAGAACAACAACAGCAGTATATGACATACTGGCCAACGTACGCATGTCCTTCAGGAACTTGGACAAGTGGGCTTTCCGGGCCCACAAACAGCGAAGGTGAGACTCGCACTTGAATATGCATCTCCAGCAAGGAACTCCTACCTGAAAAAAGACAAGGAGAAATTGGAAAAGCTCCAAAGATACGCAACGAGGAGTCACAATAACGTTGCTGAAACATGTTGACCAAACCACACACTAGAAAGTGAAGGGACGACGACGTTTCAGTCCGTCCTGGACCATTCTCAAGTCGATTTTTTGAATCATCGACTTGAAAAATCGACTGAGAATGGTACAGGACGGACCGAAACGTCGTCGTTTCTTCACTTTCTAGTGTGTGGTCTGGTCAACATATCCAACGAGACTTGGTCCCGAGCTGAAGGGATTGAGCTATGAGGAAAACTGAGAGAACTCGCCCTTCCCCCACTGGAGGAAAGCAGAGATAGGGAGGACATGATAACCTACAACACCATAAGGGGAATTTACAAAGTATACGAAGCAGCATTGTTTAAAGCTAGGAACAGCAGGACGATGGGTTACTGATGCGAACTAGAGACGCAAATGAGTCAGAGAGACGTCAGAATTTTTTTTTCAGTGTTAGAGCTGTTAATACGTGGAATAGGTTAGATGAAGCTAATTCGATTCATAGTTTTAATGTGAATATGATACAAGTGTGAGAAATGAGGCATGGTTTTAATCTAAGAACGTTTGGTAAGAGGGGTTAGGAGCCAAGCTCGACACCGTGAGTACACCTAGGTGAGTACACTCAGGAGTACACACACCAGTACACCAAGGTGAGTACATACAGGAGTACACCAGTACACCAAGACGAGTACACACACCAGCACACCAAGACGAGTACACAAACACCACACACTAGTCGAACAGGAATACACTCAACAATCGCAATAAAACACTCTGAAGTGTTCCCAAAAGTTGCCAGACGTGGAACACAAGCATTGGGGAACAATCCAGAAAATATCGCTATTGTTCATGCAGCATAATAGTGATCTACCCGTCTGTTTCTGCTTGCGCGATGTTGAGCTTTAGTGAATACCAATATCATCTGGTGAACACAGCACAGCACAGTACAATAGGGTACAATAGGGTACAATACAAATTCTTGTATTGTACCCTAACTCCAATATTATTTTTGTAAATCACTACTTAATCAGTACAAATATTAATGCTCAGCTGAAGATAACATTGAGTGATTCGACCAATTAATTAGCATCATTCCACGTAATTCGTTTAAAAAATAAATTGTGCATAATTAAAAGCTTGTTTATGAAATATATTCACTCAGGCAGATTTACTTGAAGCTCTGACATCACCGCTTCACTTCATGTTGTTTACGCTGACCAGAGTATTAGGCACAGATTAAGGAAAAGGTAAGGAGTGCATTGGGAGGATAAGGAGTACATGGAGATAAGGAATGCATGAGAAAGATAACATTCGAATGCATGGGGAGGATGAGAAGGACGGGCTGCAACCCGTCCTCGCAAATCTAATAAGTCAATATTGACTTATTAGTTGCGTGCATAGGTGACATACTTAACATAATAGTTTCCCTTGAAAAGCTTCATAGAAAACACCGACCTTACCTAACCTTGTTAGTATGTTAAAATAGGTATCTTATAGCTTCATAATTACAATTGTTACTTAACCTATTATAGGTATAGGATAGGTAATAATTGTAATTACGAAGCAATAAGATGCTTATCTTAACATACTAACAAGGTTAGGTAAGGTCGGTGTTTTCTATGAAGATTTTCAAGGGAAACTATTATGTTAAGTATGTCATCTATGCACATATTTAATAAGTCAATATTGACTTATTAAATTTGCGAGGACGGGTTGCGGGCTGAGGTAAGGAGGACGGGCTGAGGTAAGGAGGACGGGCTGAGGTAAGGAGGACGGGCTGAGGTAAGGAGGAAGGGTTGCATTTGTTGACCTAAAACAGCTCATCGGACGGCAACAAAGAATGTGTTAACAACTCAACGACTGGATCACCTGGCTTCAATGTGTCATTCACTTCTGATTCGTTCGTAAACTCAGGTTCAATTACGTTGAGTGAAGTTTATGTCACTCAGTTATAACTTTAATAAAAGTTAGCACGTAAATTATGTATCAAACTTCCCCAAAAAATCAAAATTGCCTGATGCGAAAATTTGCCTCGAGGTGAAACAAACACCTGAGCTTATATAAGCAAATACCTGAGCTTATATAAACAAACACCTGAGCTTACATAAACATACACCTGAGCTTATATAAACAAACACCTGAGCTTATATAAACAAACACCTGAGCTTATATATACAAACACCTGAGCTTATATAAACAAACAATTTATATAGACAAAATCCGATGATTAAAAATGGCACAATTCTCAGAATTTTTTTTGAGCAATTCCAGTGTTGGCAATAACCACCACAAATGGCCCAAATGGTGTCAGACCGTTATACAGTGTTCCCGGAAATTACGTCCACTGATAACCGTAGCTCTGGCACCATTTACCAGGTTTCCTTCGTATTAACTTCATAGCGGAACCCACACTAATGGATTTTTAAACCTAATCTCATTCTGACCTTTAATCTGATCTTGTACTGAAGTATTCCCTGTTTCATTTTGGTGTGGAAGTATTGATGTATTTCAATTTATTTTACTTCTAAGCTGCATCACTTATGAACCCATCGCTGCCCTTGTGTGGCAGTGCACAATAGAAAGTTGTTTTCACATATCCATACATTAAAACATTGATTGTAACCATGATATATATGTGCTTCAGCCTACAGTTTAGACCTATTGTCTTACGTATGACCCTCTGTCCTGTGTGACAGTGAATACCAGCATTATCCTCACTTTAATAAGGCTTAATCGAAATTCTCAGATTAGGCAAAATTGTAATTAATTTTGTCAATAAAGATGTTAATAATAATAATGATGTATTTCCGATTTTTTTATCTAGTGCGCAAATGTGCACACGAGCATAGAGGTGTGTACACACTGGCTTGCAGTCATGCCGTGTGGTGGTTGTGGTTGGGTTGTGGTTGTGGTGGTGGTCGTAGTTGTGGTTGTGGTTGTAGTTTAGGAGGTTTTGGGGGACGTGGGGTGCTCTGGTAGGCTGTGTTGTAAATGTCACTGTAAATGTAAATGCCATTTACAACACATCCCCCAATCTGTTGTAAATGTCTGTGATTGATGTGACGATGACTAATGTCTGTGACTGATGCTGAAGAGGTAGTTAGCACATTAACCTACGAGATTACGTGAATTAACATCTCTATAAGCATGCAGTTAGTGCACTTGAATATAATAAGGGCATATATTATTTCAGTAAAGAGCTTTGTTAATTTACAGGGATGTTACATTCCTGATGAGACTTTACGCGACTTAATCTAACCCAATTCAGGCCAACTTAACCCAACCCAAACGAGCCTAACACAGCCTAAGCTAAGCTAAAACAACCTAACTATATATATATACGGATTTTACAATCAGAAAACTAGCTTTCACAAAGACTCTTGTGTTGACAATAACCAGTTTTGTTAAATATTTCATCTATAAGTAAACATATTCCTTCAAATCTACTGATTTTGTGAGCGTGAGCGATTAGTAAGAGCAGCATTGCTTTATCAGCGTGAACACAGATGATCTTCAGTGTTAAGTGAGTTAGTGGATCATACGTGAGATTGTCCCTGTACCGGCTAGATCTCCTTGGTCCTCATACATCATCAACACTCCCTCCTCACTATTGTACAGGCATGTACGCAAGCCCACACACACACACGCACACGCACACACACACACACGCACACGCACACGCACACGCACACACACACACACACATTCAGATCTCTTATTTATTTTGGCTCTGCTTCTCTAGCAAATAATTTTTGGAACCTGTTGAGAGTTTTACATACTTCCTTGTCATTTTCTGATTACCCGCCTCTTCTTCCCTTCAGTTTGATCACCTCTTCATTCAACATCAATGTTCATTTTAAAAGCTGAATTAATCCTTTGCAATGTTGTTCACGTATTTATATTCGCCTCTGTACGCATGCAGGATCGAGCTTCAGCTCTTGTTAACTGTCTTTCCAGCCATCGGTTGTTAATGCCCTGTCTCTCAACCAACATGTTGGACGACCTGGACGAGCTGGATGACCTGGATGACCTGGACGACCTGGGCGAGCTGGATGACCTTGGCGAGCTGGATGACCTTGGCGAGCTGGATGACCTGGGCGAGCTGGACGAGCTGGATGACCTCATCGGCCAGCGTGTTCCATTTTACTGCCACTATTACACAACAGTAATGTTTAATCACATCCCCCAAGGTTGATCCAGGCGCTGGCCTCCATCGTCGTTCCGTCAAGTGGTAATCATTGCAAACATCTCCTCCTTCACCATCCTGTCAATCCTTGTATACATGTTATGTCTCTGGCTTCATTTTTTCTACCATGTGAGTATATACGTCCGAGTATATGTGCGTGTTCTCACGTGTGAGTATTGGTACATACACTCAACAATTTAGGTCAACATAAAAAATAGTGAAAAATACTCGTAGGAAATTGATTCAGAATGGCAAAGTCAGTCAACTGCAAGGGCTGGCCAGCTGCAATCAAAGCAATCTAACGCACGTCCATCAAAATCATGAACTACACTTGATAGCCAATTAGTCGGTCGTGACATTAAAAATAAAAAATAAAAATTATCAATGATTTGTAGTTCCTGTTATGAGCACCAATTGAGCGGCTCCCCCCCCCCTCGCCTCAGTGTTATAGTGATGCTGTTGAGCAGATGTTGTATGTTGTGAAGTTAATAACAAGCATACCAGGTTGTGAATGATGCCCTCACTCGTTAACTCACTGCGACCTTCACTAACTCTTACACTCGCTAGTTAGCTAAGAACACTTCCTCTCCTCTTTCTCTTTAAATAATTAACTAAATTAAACCTTTCTTCTTTTCCTTTTCTCTCTCCGCTCTCTCTCTCCCTCTCTCTCCCATCTCCTCTCTCTCCCTCCAGACTAATTCCGCATCAAACCGTCAATAACTGAACTGGTCCCACTCAACCACCATGTGTGTGTGTGTGTGTGTGTGGCGCTGACCATGTACCCATACATCACATACCGAAAGTGTGATGCATGAAGCTACCCCCTAACTACCCATCATCACAAATGAGCAGTTACAGCCATATCGACCTGCAGCGCCAGGCATCATACAGCCCGATTTAGTAACCCTTAAACGTACGACAAAGTACGTTAATCCTTAATCAAAGTACGACAAACGTGTTCCAACTTGTCTGAGAACCAAGACAAGTTTCTACGGGACCAAATACATTCATTTAGCAACATTTAGCAACATTTAGCAACATTTCGTCCAAGTCAAGCACTCGTTCCTAAGGCGTAACACTAATACAACAAGTACTAACCGCGCACAATTGTATTAAAGCCATTTGTAACTAAAAGAGGTTCGCGCCACAGGTATATATATCTGTGACTGGAGTAAATACAATCACTGCAAACTCACAGCAACCCGTTGCACTCTGAGAACTCCAGGGTGGCTGGAGGCCCCACAGCTGTTGTAAGTTGCAACAACAGGCTCTGAGGTTGAGTGCAGCCTCCATGGCCACATTTCACTCGGACAAGAGGAGTGTTTACTGAGTGAACGCGAGTGCGGAGGTGGGAATGAACTAGATGTTTCCGCTTGCTGCTCCGTCACTGACGTACGCCTCATAAACCCCCTTCTGCTCGGAAATATTAAGGACGAAGAGGTTACCTTACCTTGAGGTTACCTTGAGGTGTTTTCGGGGCTTAGCGTCCCCGCGGCCCGGTCTTCGAACAGGTTCCTCGGACGTTCCGAATTGAGGGAAACTGGGGCTTTGTGAGAGTGTATGATTGTATGTATGCGGATGTATGCGTGTATACGCGAGACCGTATGTATGTGTACGTATGAATGGGTGTGTTCGCGTACTGGTGTGTGTGAATAAATTCCAGTTTCCAATTATATGACGTTGTATTACGAACTAGCAACTCATTAGGCGTTAACAGTAAATAATTAAAATAATTTCAACCTCATATCAAGCCATATCAAACTAAATTTAGCCATAAAGGTGTAAAGTATTAGTGCCAGCAGCGTGATCCAGGCCAATACTGTCAGGATGTCATGCCAAGCTTAACAAATATTCACTTTAATGAATAGAATCATTTTTGAGCCCAATTATACTGAGCCAACGTGTAGACTATATAGATATACATTGATCATTATCATGGGTGATATTAGAGCAGCTAATGATCAATTATTGTGCGCCAGGAGTGAGGGACCGCGAGGTAGATGCGTCACCAGGAGTGGTAGATGTCAAAGTAGATAGGAACATATTGATGGATAGAGAGGATTAGGATTGGGTAGATGTCTCTTGCCCGGTAGACTCAAGCGGGATGACCCCCAAGTCTTATTATGCCTGAGTAGGGCTGACAGCTGAGTGGACAGCGCTCGGGATTCGTAGTACTGAGGTTCCGGGTTCGATCCTCGGTGGAGGCGGAGACAAATGGGCACAGTTTCTTCCCCCCCTGATGCACCTGTTCACCTAGCACTAAATAGGTACCTGGGAGTTAGACAGCTGCTACGGGCTGCTTCCTGGGGGTGTGTAAGAAAAAGGAGGCCTGGTTGAGGACCGGGCCGCGTGGACACTAAGCCCCGAAATCATCTCAAGATAACCTCAAGATAACTCAAGATAACTAGTGATCATTGAATCCTCTGGTGATACATCAGAATAGTCTTAACCGGATTAACTTTCTTTATCGAGTAATCCGCATTAAAAGCTAAGTGCAATAAAATATTTTTGAAACATAATTTCATTACACGGCATGAATTAATTGCAACTAAAATGCCTTCATTGCAACAACTCTTATCTGGAAATTCAGGGATGAAAAATAACTTTCAGTAATATTCACTGTGTTTAATATTTCAGAAAGTCAACTGTGATTCCTTTGATAAATACAGGAGAGTGTATGTTAGGGCAGCAGTGCAAAGATATCTTTCAAAAGTATAAAAGGAATTAAAATACTCATTACATCTATTGACATTGACAACAAAAAGTCTGAGAGCAGATGAAAACGGAACGTTTGAAACAAAGAGACATTGTTAACATCAAACAGGTGGTACACACACCTGTCCTCCAGACAGGTGGTACACACACCTGCCTCTAAACAGGTAGTACATACACCTGTCCTCCAAACAGGTGGTACATACACCTGTCCTCCAAACAGGTGGTACATACACCTGTCCTCCAAACAGGTGGTACATACACCTGTCCTCCAAACAGGTGGTACATACACCTGTCCTCCAAACAGGTAGTACATACACCTGTCCTCCAAACAGGTAGTACATACACCTGTCCTCCAAACAGGTAGTACATACACCTGTCCTCCAAAAAGGTAGTACAGACACCTGTCCTCCAAACAGGTAGTACAGACACCTGTCCTCCAAACAGGTAGTACAGACACCTGTCCTCCAAACAGGTAGTACATACACCTGTCCTCCAAACAGGTGGTACACACACCTGTCCTCCAAACAGGTAGTACATACACCTGTCCTCCAAACAGGTGCCACAGACACCTGCATGCCAAACCAAAGTACCCATAAACCCATCCACAACCACCCAAATGCCCATTTGGGTGTAAAAATCCCTAAAACCCACCTAAACCCACACCCCCAAACCCAACCTTCCCCAAACCCCAGACGCCCATCTCTCCAATCGCCATCCCACTTAGTATTTCAATACAAATATATTTGTCAAGTTATGAAAGCTTTTCCTTGGGGGAAGGTGGGAGGGGAGGGGGGGGGAGGGAGAGTGGGGATGTCTTGGAGGGGGAGAGGAGAGGGGTGACGGAAGTGTTTCTGCAACCCGTCCTCGCAAATTCGTATAGTCAATATTGACTTATTAAATATGTGCATAGGTGACATACTTAACATAATAGTTTCCCTTGAAAAGCTTCATAGAAAACACCGACCTTACCTAACCTACTTAGTATGTTAAGATAAGCATCTTATTGCTTCGTAATTACAATTATTACCTAACCTATACATATAATAGGTTAAGTAACAATTGTAATTACGAAGCTATAAGATGCTTATTTTAACATACTAAGTAGGTTAGGTAAGGTCGGTGTTTTCTATGAAGCTTTTCAAGGGAAACTATTATGTTAAGTATGTCACCTATGCACATATTTAATAAGTCAATATTGACTATACGAATTTGCGTGGATGGGTTGGTTTGTGCCGTGTGTGTTGAGGGGGGCGGGGGGAGATAAAGTGGTATAGTGTGGTGGCGCAACTTGCGTGTATGGCGTGTATGGCGGCGGGGGGGGGGGACACACACATTTCGTGTGTTTGGTGTTGGACTTAAGGCCTATCACGCCGCGAGAGGGTTATTAAGCCCAATATAACAGCGTATTGACCAACCTGCAAGAATACTTAAATCAAGGATTACAGTGAACTCTCGGTGTATATACCCCCTGGTGTGTCAGTATACCCCCTGGTGTGTGAGAGTATACCCCCTGGTGTGTCAGTATACCCCCTGGTGTGTGAGAGTATACCCCCTGGTGTGTGAGAGTATACCCCCTGGTGTGTCAGTATACCCCCTGGTGTGTGAGAGTATACCCCCTGGTGTGTGAGAGTATACCCCCTGGTGTGTCAGTATACCCCCCTGGTGTGTGAGAGTATACCCCCTGGTGTGTGAGTATACCCCCTGGTGTGTGAGAGTATACCCTCTGGTGTGTGAGAGTATACCCCTGGTGTGTGAGAGTATACCCCTGGTGTGTGAGAGTATACCCCCTGGTGTGTGAGAGTATACCCCCCTGGTGTGTGAGAGTATACCCCCCTGGTGTGTGAGAGTATACCCCTGGTGTGTGAGAGTATACCCCTGGTGTGTGAGTGTATACCCCCCTGGTGTGTGAGAGTATACCCCCTGGTGTGTGAGAGTATACCCCCCTGGTGTGTGAGAGTATACCCCTGGTGTGTGAGAGTATACCCCTGGTGTGTGAGAGTATACACCTGGTGTGTGAGAGTATACCCCTGGTGTGTGAGAGTATACCCCTGGTGTATGAGAGTATACCCCCTGGTGTGTGAGAGTATACCCCCCTGGTGTGTGAGAGTATACCCCTGGTGTGTGAGAGTATACCCCTGGTGTGTGAGAGTATACCCCCTGGTGTGTGAGAGTATACCCCCTGGTGTGAGAGTATACCTCCTGGTGTGTGAGAGTATACCCCCTGGTGTGTGAGAGTATACCCCCTGGTGTGTGAGAGTATACCCCCGGTATGTGAGTATACCCCCTGGTGTGTGAGAGTATACCTCCTGGTGTGTGAGTATACCCCCTGGTGTGTGAAAGTATACCCCCTGGTATGTGAGAGTATACCCCCTGGTTTGTGAAAGTATACCCCGTGGTGTGTGAAAGTATACCCCCTGGTGTGTGAGAGTATAACCCCTGGTGACCGCTGGCAACAACAGTATTAGTGTAGTTGAAGAACAACTAGGGGGGTCTGGTAACTGAGTGGACAGCGCGCGGGACTCCTGCGGCCCGGGTTCGATTCCCGGCGTCGGCAGAGACAAATGGGCAGAGTTTCCTTCACTCTGATGTTCCAGTTTCCCAGCAGTAAATAGGTACCTGGGAGCTAGACAGCTGCTACGGGCTGCTTCCTCTGTGTGTGGGGGGGGGGGGGGGGGGGGATTAGGTATTATTTAGTAACAGTTGATTGACAATTGAGAGGCGGGCTGAATGAGCAGAGCTCAACCCCAGCGAGCACAAATAGGCTAATACAAATAGGTGAAGCAGTAACAGCGATAGCAGCAGCAGCAGCAGCAGCAGCAGCAGCAGCCACCACCACCACCACCAACACGAGCAGCAACAGCGATAGGACCAGCAGCAGCAGCAGCAGCAGCAGCAGCAGGAAGGGACGGGTGGACGGCTTATCAGGGAACATTGTGTAAGGGATCGCCAGGGAGCGCAATTTACATGTAGCGGCGCGATAACCGCGCCCGTCCCGATAAACCCGACTTCTGGCGCGCAGACCCAACCTGAGGGTCCAGTAGAGGGTGTGGGGGTCCAGTAGAGGGTGTGGGGGTCCAGTAGAGGGTGTGGGGGTCCAGTAGAGGGTGTGGGGGTCCAGTAGAGGGTGTGGGGGTCCAGTAGAGGGTGTGGGGGTCCAGTAGAGG
>WNGS01166011.1:10344902-10361151 GCA_020271785.1 Procambarus virginalis | reverse complement strand
CAGAAGCTGTTGGGCCCCATCCTCCAAGTTATTGTTGCCCAGCACTTAAGCTTCGCACGTTGAATTAAGATTTGCTAGTTGAATTATCATATAAAACTTTGCCAGAGGAGATAAATCATCGAGCATTTTTATACAGATGCAACAAGCTGATATAAATTGCAAGGTTAATATGAATTGTTTTAGATTTTAAATTTCAATTTCTGGTGTTCCTAAAGAATTAGTATTGAATAAAATTGTTGGTAATTTATTGCACACTAAACTAGCTGGCGTTTAAATATGCTCCATGAAGAATATATGCTGGTATATCATATATATATATATAATATATATATATATATCTATATAATATATATATATATATATATATATATATATATATATGTTCTTGAATATGATAAAGGGTAACATAATTTAATTAAGCACGAATAATCTCAAATTTTCTTATGTTTTTCTCTGATTAAAAAATTAACTTTATAAATAAACTTTGGATTTGGAGTTTTAGTTGCAGCTTAATCGCCCTAAGAGATGGATTTCGTTGATCCTTGTCAGCATAATGAAAGGTAGAGTA
Organism: Procambarus virginalis; assembly: GCA_020271785.1. Classification (NCBI taxonomy): domain Eukaryota; kingdom Metazoa; phylum Arthropoda; class Malacostraca; order Decapoda; family Cambaridae; genus Procambarus; species Procambarus virginalis. The sequence goes on along the minus strand of WNGS01166011.1, from coordinate 10,360,583 downwards.
GTTACAGCAGCCTAGTACATGACCGGGGGTGAGGTGAAGCACCTCACTGTGGGCCAATAAGCCCACTGCAGCTTAACAATCTCCTTAATTTAATTGATGGTTGGGGCAGCATGTTGTTCTGCCAATCACAGAAAAGGCACTACTTAACTATCTCATGGGGCCAGATTCACGAAAGTACTTACGCAAGCACTTACGAACGTTTACATCTTTCCTCAATCTTTGACGGCTTTGGTTACGTTTATTAAACAGTTTACAAGCATGAAACTCCCATTCAACTGTTGTTATTGTTATAAACAGCCTCCTGGTGCTTCCGAGCTCATTAACTGTTTTAATAATTGGAAACAAAGCCGCCAAGATTGAGAAAAGATGTACAGGTTCATAAGTGTTTGAAAAAGTGCTTTCGTGAATCTGACCCCTGGAATGTCAAACAACCAACTACCTTACAAGAGCTTTAAGAGTCCCTGAATCTTGCAGTAACCACCCTGAAGTCATCAACAATTGCTAAGTGTCCAGCAGATGATTGATAAAGATTAAGCACCCAAGAGGTGGCACGGGCATGAATAGCCCGTAAGTGGTGCCCTTATGAGCCATTAACAGTATCGAGTGATGATACTGGAGATCTGTGGAGGTGCGACGGCACCCTGCGTGACTTCCAGCAGCTGGAGACCCTCATAAATACTGTCAAGCAGTATCCTCCCCCGCGATAGCAACCTGACGATTTAAGTGCGACCTTAAATCCACAGTATACACTTACTCAAAAAAAAAAACACGGGCTATTCATGCCCGTGCCATCTCTTGGGTGGCTTAATCTTCATCGATCAAATCGGCAGTACGTTGTGTGTTTCCTTGTGTTCTTGAAGATGACAGAGTGTAACCTGGTGCCAGTTGGTTGTTCGTAGTTGGCTGTGATTGTTTGATGTGTAGTTCCCCGCTAAAGTAAAGTCTTACATTGTCCTTATGTCTGTCGATTAGTGTTGTTTGTCTGGATATCTCTGGTGATGAACTGGCTGTGTGTGGAGACCATGTGTTCCTTGATGGGAACACTTGCCCTTTGTGGATTGTTATTCTCCTCCAAAGAGATGTTGTTGTCTTGCCTATATACTAAGATCATTGGGACTGACAGTCCCCAAGTGAGCATGTGAAGGCTTAGACGACATTCGTCTCTTTCAAGACGTTTTGTTTGGTGTCAGGAGAGTTCTTCATGAACAAGTAGAGTTATAAGGACGAGTTGCTCTCTTACCTATCTAATAAAACCTCTTGCCTTACCTTAAGTATCTGTCTTGCCTATGTTTTAACATCATGTTCGACTCTCCTGACTTACCTTCATGCTGTCCCTTATACCTTATCCTCCAACTTTACCCACATACCTCACCACATGGCTCTTCCTTCCCTATTAAAAAGACTACCTAAATATCTTTCATGTCATGTTAAACGAGATTAATGGGTCCTGAGGACGCATGCCTAGCGAGCAACCACCTAATTTATGAGTCCTGAGGACGCATGCCTAGCCAGCGACCACCCAATTTATGAGTCCTGAGGACGCATGCCTAGCCAGCAATCCTCTTAATATTCTGAATACATATCTTTCAGACCAAATAACTTAGTCATTGCCAATAGAACGATAATCCCACTAAATGTCAGTATAATCCGCCCATCCGTTAGGCTGTTATTGCCGGGAGATAAACACCGATCACATGGTAGAATTCTATAGCTCTCCTTCCGTTATCAACGGCGGGATAGATAACGGTCCAAACGAACCCGTTATCTAATAGGAGGCGGATACTAACGAGCCCGTTATCTAATAGGAGGCGGATACTAACGAGCCCGTTATCTATAAGGAGGCGGATGCTAACGAGTCCGTTATATGTTCGAAGAGCTCCCGGGGAGAGGGGGGGGGGCAGGGGAATAAGCAGTAATATATAACTTGCAACTTTGCAACCAATAAATGTCTTCCATACGTCACCAGAGCTGCTGGAGGCATATATGGTGGCTGGTGTGAGACGCGTTCAAGGTAACTAGGGTAGCGTCAGGGTTCGGAACCCTGACGCCAGGAACCCCTGACCTCAGGGCTCACACTGGGGTCGCGTCGGCCGGCCCTCAGGGTGGCACAGGGGAGCCCTAATTTTGGCGCGGAAAGTCCTTGGATTTCCGTAATGGGTGGAGGCCGCCCGGCGGGCGTCCACTATATCAATTACGTCTCGCCATCTCAATGGTAAAATTCAACGCTAAATTGGGGAGCGGAGTAAGTGTGGCGGCTGTGATCCATCTAAAGGCTTAGGGAGCAGCGTGAGGAAGATGGGAACAGCGTGAGGAAGACAGAAGCGTGAGGAAGATGAGGGAATGGATACAACACAATGTTTAACTCCGGATGTACATATCAGTAGGATAAAGTCAGGATCAGTGTTCTCGAAAGTCAGAACACCATTCCTTCCCCCCCGTCCCATCCCAAATCCTTATCCTGAGCCCTTCCCAAGTGCTATATGGTCGTTATGGCTTGACGCTTTCTCCTGATAGTTCCCCCCATCATCCCTCATCATCGTTGTTTCACCCCCCCCCCCGCCTCTAAAAGGGTACATAAGAGTCCATAAAACTTATCCCAAAACTGCAAGAGATGGGGTATGGAGGCTGAACCTTGTAGACGCTACAAAAGAGCATGGAGATAGGAGACACATATATATATACATGCAAACAAGCCTGAATGGTCCCCAGGACTAGATACAACTGAAAACTCACACCCCAGAAGTGACTCGAACCCATACTCCCAGGAGCAACACAACTGGTATGTACAGGGATGCCTTAAACCACTTGACCATCACGACCGGACATAAGGAAGTGATAGCCGAGGCTATATGAACCACTTCCCCGCCGGCACCTGGATGGTTATCTTGGGCATAGAATTTTATCAAATAAAATGCTATGCCCAAGCATAGCATTTAAAATGCTAAAATCAAATTATTTTATCAAATAATTTGATAAAATGCTATGCCCAAGATAACCATCCAGGTGCCGGCGGGGAAGTGGTTCATATAGCCTCGGCTATCACTTCCTTATGTCCGGTCGTGATGGTCAAGTGGTTTAAGCATCCCTGTACATACCAGTTGCGTTGCTCCTGGGAGTATGGGTTCTAGTCCCTTCTGGGATGTGAGTTTTCAGTTATATATATACATGTGTGTGTGTGTGTGTGTGTGTGTGTGTGTGTGTGTGTGTGTGTGTGTGTGTGTGTGTGTGTGTGTGTGTGTCACGAAATAAATACGTGATTAAAAATGTGACAGTGTCAGACCACGGAGGAAAATTGAAAGAGGAATTTCCTTTCTGTTTCAATTTTCCTCGTGGTCTGACACTGTCATATATATATATATATATAATATATATATATATATATATATATATATTATATATATATATATATATATATGCAATTGACGATCACTAAACACTGATCATTTGTATGCGGAAAAACCACAAAGAAATGCAGAAAGGGGGGTGAACGTTTCGGCTTTTCAAGGCCTTTGTCAACACCAGACTCAAAGTCTGAGTCTGGTGTTGACAAAGGCCTTGAAAAGCCGAAACGTTCACCCCCCCCTTTCTGCATTTCTTTGTGGTTTTCCGCATATATATATATATATATATATATATATATTATATATATATATATATGTATATATATATATATTATATATATATATATATATATATATATATATAGTGTGGTGTGTCAGGAAATGTTCACAATGAATACCAATAAAATAAGAGGGCAAGAGTAGAAGGTTGAGAAATAGATGAGCCATATAAAAATATAAGAAAGCAATCTTTTAGTTAAATAGTGGTGAAATGGAATGACGTAAGGAGCATATTGGAGAAGCGATCCACATTCATATAATTTTAAAACACATATGACAGGCAAGAAATGAGAGGACTCATTGCATAAAACAACCATAGGAGTAAGAAAGGCGGGGTCCGAGAGCTAACACACCATCTATCAGGTACACAAACAGGCGAGTACACACAAACATACACCACACACACACACAACCCACACAGTCAAAACAAAAGGCTCAGTTGCCATAAATTTCGAGGCATATTTATCGCTCATTCATAAATAACTTGCAAGAAATGTCTATTACGTAGGCTGGGGAAGACGGAGCTCTTCCTGCACTAAATTGGATGCTGCATATTCGCACCACCAGCCGCCTTTTCTGTTATTAACAAGTATTAATTACATTCTCTCACGCATCTCTCATCGTTTTTGCCGTGGCGGCGCCGTTACTTATGCACGAAGCTTAAGATGGAGCCAGGGGAAAATAATGAAATGCCAAGAAATTCGTTCCAGGAGCATGTGGATCCGCTCGCACATGCGAATATCGCGAGTGAAGCTCCGAGCGCATGCGTCGAGTTCATGCTCTAGTGAGTCCACTCATTTAATGAATATTGAATTATATTAGCATAAATGGTCTAATTAATTCTTTCTCTCTTCTCTCTCTCTCTCTCTCTCTCTCTCTCTCTCTCTCTCTCTCTCTCTCTCTTTCTCTCTCTCTCTCGCATGATATAATGCAACTAAAATAGGTTTCAGCAATAATAAATTAATGTACATTCATTAATTCTTGCATAAAATAAAAAATAGAATAATTCAATAACTCTCAACATTGGATGGAACAAATGCAAATCTCTCCAATTGTATATTTTTTTCCTAAATGGATAATATTCAATTGTATTCACTGCCAGGCGTTGTTGTGTTGATCTTCGTTACCCTTTAGTCACAGAGAAGGTGGCGCCCTTAACCCCTTAACACATTCCTTCACATTTACTGACCATTCGTTACCTTGAGTTTACAGTGAGTTTACAGTGAGTTTACAGTTCGTTACCTTGAGTTTACCATGATTCTACCTTTAGTTTACTATGATTCTACCTTGAGTTACAGAGTTAACCTTGAGGTCTACATTGAGTTTACCATGAGTCTACATTGAGTTTACAATCAGTCTACATTGAGTACCATGCGTTTACGCTGAATCTACATTGAGTTTACCATGTGTCTACAGTGAATTTACAATGAGTCTGCCTAAAGTTTACAATGAGACTACCTTGAGTTTACCATGAGGACTACCTTTAGGTAGACTCGGGGTAAACTCAATTACCATGTGACTACCTTGAGTTTACCCTTGAGACTACATTGAGTTTACCATGAGTCTACCTTGAGTTTATCATGAGTCTACCTTGAAATTATCCTGTGTTAATCTCAGGTTTATCATAAGGTTACTTTGATTTGTCTCAAGATACCTTGACTTTACTTTATGATTATCCTGAGGTTACCTACGATTACCTACGAGTTACCTTAGAGCGTTCGAGGATCACTGTCCCTGCGGCCCGCTCTCTAGCAGGCTCCTTTAGATGTAGTGTTCCCAAGCCAAATAATAATGTTTGTGATTCAGGCGATAAGTCACAATAACGTGGCTGAAGTATGTTGACCAGACCACACACTACAAAGTGAAGGGACGACGACGTTTCGGTCCGTCCTGGACCATTCTCAAGTCGGTTGTGACTTGAGAATGATGTCGTTTCAGTCCAGGACGGACCGAAACGTCGTCAATTCCTTTATTTTCATATGTGTGGGTGTGGTGTTTATGTTAATAATTATAAAAACCCATTCACTGCCACAACAAATTAACAAAAAATGCAAACTCAATGACCTTCTCTAAATACTTTAAAACTAAATAATCAAAATATTTAAATATTCCACAGTGTGAAGATTACGCCAGAAATCATTAAATATAAATGATAACTTTTAAATCTAAAATGATCCTTAAAAGCAAGAAGAATGGTCAAAAACTTCCTTTAAAAAATAGTTGCAATGGAGCTTACCCCAGAGAATAAAATCAGGGAAGACACCCCGTAATGCGATCCCTGTATCAGAGCTCCAGCCAACTCTATATACTGTGACAGAGTACATTAAAGAGAAAGAGCAGTCCTCTAAAATTTAGTTTTATCAAATACGATCAGAAGACTTGCCTTTAGTGGCCTTCCCAGTGATGTACTACCGCTGGCTACCTCAGGCAGTGATGTACTACCTCAGGCAGTGATGTACTACCTCTGGCTACCTCAGGCAGTGATGTACTACCTCTGGCTACCTCAGGCAGTGATGTACTACCTCTGGCTACCTCAGACAGTGATGTACTACCTCTGGCTACCTCAGACAGTGATGTACTACCTCTGGCTACTCAGACAGTGATGTACTACCTCAGACAGTGATGTACTACCTCTGGCTACCTCAGGCAGTGATGTACTACATCTCGCTACCTCAGGCAGTGATGTACTGTACTACATCTGGCAGTGATGTACTACCGCTGGCTACCTCAGGCAGTGATGTACTACCTCAGGCAGTGATGTACTACCTCAGGCAGTGATGTACTACCTCAGGCAGTGATGTAATACCTCAGGCAGTGATGTACTACCTCAGGCAGTGATGTACTACCTCAGGCAGTGATGTACTACCTCAGGCAGTGATGTACTACCTCAGGCAGTGATGTACTACCGCTGGCTACCTCAGGCAGTGATGTACTACCTCAGGCAGTGATGTACTACCTCAGGCAGTGATGTACACTACCTCAGGCAGTGATGTACTACCTCAGGCAGTGATGTACTACCTCAGGCAGTGATGTACTACCGCTGGCTACCTCAGGCCGTGATGTACTACCTCTGGCTACCTCAGGCAGTGAGGTACTACCTCTGGCTACTCAGGCAGTGATGTACTACCTCTGGCTACCTCAGGCAGTGATGTACTACCTCTGGCTACCTCAGACAGTGATGTACTACCTCTGGCTACCTCAGACAGTGATGTACTACCTCAGACAGTGATGTACTACTCTGGCTACCTCAGGCAGTGATGTACTACCTCTGGCTACCTCAGGCAGTGATGTACTACCTCTGGCTACCTCAGACAGTGATGTACTACCTCTGGCTACCTCAGACAGTGATGTACTACCTCTGGCTACCTCAGACAGTGATGTACTACCTCAGACAGTGATGTACTACCTCTGGCTACCTCAGGCAGTGATTGTACTACCTCTGGCTACCTCAGACAGTGATGTACTACCTCTGGCTACCTCAGACAGTGATGTACTACCTCAGACAGTGATGTACTACCTCTGGCTACCTCAGGCAGTGATGTACTACCTCTGGCTACCTCAGGCAGTGAGGTACTACCTCTGTCTACCTCAGGCAGTGATGTACTACCGCTGGCTACCTCAGACAGTGATGTACTACCTCAGACAGTGATGTACTACCTCTGGCTACCTCAGGCAGTGATGTACTACCGCTGGCTACCTCTGGCAGTGATGTACTACCGCTGGCTACCTCAGACAGTGATGTACTACCGCTGGCTACCTCAGACAGTGATGTACTACCTCTGGCTACCTCAGACAGTGATGTACTACCTCAGACAGTGATGTACTACCTCAGGCAGTGATGTACTACCTCAGACAGTGATGTACTACCGCTGGCTACCTCAGACAGTGATGTACTACCTCTGGCTACCTCAGACAGTGATGTACTACCTCAGACAGTGATGTACTACCTCAGGCAGTGATGTACTACCTCAGACAGTGATGTACTACCTCAGACAGTGATGTACTACCTCAGACAGTGATGTACTACCTCAGACAGTGATGTACTACCTCTGGCTACCTCAGACAGTGATGTACTACCTCTGGCTACCTCAGACAGTGATGTACTACCTCTGGCTACCTCAGACAGTGATGTACTACCTCTGGCTACCTCAGACAGTGATGTACTACCTCAGACAGTGATGTACTACCTCTGGCTACCTCAGACAGTGATGTACTACCTCTGGCTACCTCAGACAGTGATGTACTACCTCTGGCTACCTCAGACAGTGATGTACTACCTCAGGCAGTGATGTACTACCTCTGGCTACCTCAGACAGTGAGGTACTACCTCTGGCTACCTCAGACAGTGATGTATTACCTCTAGCTACCTCAGACAGTGATGTACTACCTCTGGCTACCTCAGACAGTGATGTACTACCTCAGGCAGTGATGTACTACCTCTGGCTACCTCAGGCAGTGATGTACTACCTCTGGCTACCTCAGGCAGTGATGTACTACCTCTGGCTACCTCAGGCAGTGATGTACTACCTCTGGCTACCTCAGACAGTGATGTACTACCTCTGGCTACCTCAGACAGTGATGTACTACCTCTGGCTACCTCAGGCAGTGATGTACTACCTCTGGCTACCTCAGACAGTGATGTACTACCTCTGGCTACCTCAGACAGTGATGTACTACCTCTGGCTACCTCAGACAGTGATGTACTACCTCAGGCAGTGAGGTACTACCTCTGGCTACCTCAGACAGTGATGTACTACCTCAGACAGTGATGTACTACCTCAGACAGTGATGTACTACCTCAGACAGTGACGTACTACCTCTAGCTACCTCAGGCAGTGATGTACTACCTCAGACAGTGATGTACTACCTCAGACAGTGATGTACTACAACAAGCTGGCATATTTAGGAACAACAAATCCATTACAAGTGTTGAGCCACATACCGTAGTACTATGGGAGTGCGTAATGGACACAGGGAATTCACAAGACATACTGATGAAGAAGATTTAACGACTCTTAGGATATGATACCATCAGCGAGCCATCAATGATTGATGTCGGTTCGCCTGAGACAGCTTCTCGTGCCTCGACGACCAGGCTTGGTGGGTGGGCGTGATGTAATGGCCTGCGTGACTAAATGCCAACATGATGGAGGCTAAAGCCCTCAAGGAAGCATTAACCTAAGTTCTTCGCAAATATATTGCATGTTCCATGATTTCAGGATGAGGAAGATTAGAGGCGACCTGCCGTCTATTGTTATAGAGTCCTCTTGAGGGGTTCCCGGCGGTGCCCGGGGTATTCTGTCTATCACTTCACCCCTCAATCAACCCCTCTCCCCTCCTTATATACCTTTCCTGCTTCCTCCTCTCCCCCTTCATCTACCCATTTTCTCCCTTATCCCCCTTCAACGTCGAATAGAAATTTACACTTACATATTTAGAAGAGGTACCCGGTACCATTTACAGATATAAAAAGGTACATACATAAAAGGTACATATTTATATTTACATATATAAAAGAGGAATTTATCTACCGTTTCCCGCTCTTCCCCGTTCGCCCCATCTCTCCCTTGATCCCCTAGTCTCCATCCCCTTGGTTCCTCTCCTCGTCCCTCCTATTTTCCTCCCCTCATTTCTCCCCTCTGCTTTCCCATCTTGCCCTTCTCTCTGAAAATCTATTATTAAGTACTGAACCAACCGTATGGGTCTCAGAGAATATATTTATACCACTAAAAACTCTAGTAAAACACACTGTACTTGTATGAACGTGTATGGTGGTCTCTATAAATGGCTTCGTTATGTCGGTCCCCTACCACAGACCATTCCCCCTGCAAAGATGGGTGATGCTAGGCTGAAGAACAGATGTTGTAAACCAACCATTCATGTGTTGTTCTAAGATGGTGGAAACTGTACCAGAGTCACACGGTGTAGCCTACATTAACAAGGCATCCACTACCTTGGATGCCTCTAGTTTAGCATCCACTACCTTGGATGCCTCTACTTTACCATCCACTACCTTGGATGCCTCTACTTTACCATCCAGTACCAAGCCAGCGGTGCCGAGTGTAGAGGACTTACTATAGACACACAGAAGACCATCAAGACACAACCAGCATGTTTTAAGACCCAATGATAGAGAGCAGATCCCTCTCATTATAGGTCCTGACTGGTGATAGGCGCGTAACGCTTGGTTATAGGTTCCATTAGGGCCCTAATCTAATGTTGTGTGGCCATTGTTCCACCAAGAGAATGGACGTATCTTAAGTGTGCCTACAGTCCCGGGTGTTGGTATCACTGAAGCTGCACTCAACTTGATTGTAAAACCTCTTGAAGAGTTTTAAGTGAGAAGGATGGTGTCAATGGTGGGAGTGAAGGGGAGAGGAGAGTGGGGGTGTTGATGGTGGCAGTGTTTGGATGGTGTTGCTGGTGGCAGTTACAAGGAACACGTTGTTGGCTGAGTGTCTGTGGGGAAGGTGTCACGGCTCAGAGCGAGAACTCTCACTCATGCTGTTGGTAGCGTCAACGTTAGTGATGGCAGACTGTGGAGCAATAATGTCGCCGCCGACAGCTAGAGTAGTGATGATAGTAATGTGACATTGACGGTGTTGTCAGCGGCTGTGGTGGTAGGGAGGACGATCCAGGAGGCTACGACAGCGGCTGTAGTGGTAGGGAGGACGATCCAGGAGGCTTCGACAGCGGCTGTGGTGGTAGGAAGGACGATCCAGGAGGCTACGACAGCGGCTGTGGTGGTAGGGAGGACGATCTAGGAAGCTATGACAGCAGCACCGGACGGAGCCACTGTGTGAGACAGGTGTCCCGTTAGTCCCAGAGGTTACCAGATGGTATCCCTGTGGCCGGCCGTGTCTGACAAGTCCAGCAGACGCGGCTCGCTGTCACACCACCCGCCTCATCACCTCCACAACACGACTTAATTAAAATCATCAAACAGTGATGACTTGTTTTAGGGCTGCGTGTGAGAGCTTATCCATTGATCCGGACGCTCCCAAGAGTTCACTCAAGCTCTTATCTACCAAATCAACTCTTCTTTGGCGCACCATTTATATATTTAGGGTTAAGGAGAAGTTAGCGAATAATTTTTTCATTATATATATATATATATATATATATATATATATATATATATATATATATATATATATATATATATCTTAACGAGGGGTATAAGAATGATCAACATGTTAATGATAATTGACCAGTTTCAAAATGCTAGTTATTATAAAACCTGCCCTAATATATGGGGCATGAAACTTGAACGTGAAGCCCTGAACTTAACAAGCTCAGCAAAAACTTGATTGGACAACGACGATGCCAGTTGATCAGTTTGACGTCTGGTAACATGAAGATGACATTCCACAGACGCCACTTGGGTCGAAAGTCCCTTTACCCACAGAACGACTAATGGGGCCTATATGCCCAGGCGCCCAGGCTCTCTCTGACCTGCGCTGAGGACGCGGGGCGGCGTTCAATGTTGATCCCACTGTGGTAATGTTTAGCAGAGGGTACTGTTAGCAGAGGGTACTGTAAGCAGTGGGTACTGTAAGCAGTGGGTACTGTAAGCAGTGGGTACTGTAAGCAGAGGGTACTGTAAGCAGAGGGTACTGTAAGCAGAGGGTACTGTAAGCAGAGGGTACTGTAAGCAGAGGGTACTGTAAGCAGAGGGTACTGTAAGCAGAGGGGTACTGTAAGCAGAGGGTACTGTAAGCAGTGGGTACTGTAAGCAGAGGGTACTGTAAGCAGAGGGTACTGTAAGCAGAGGGTACTGTAAGCAGTGGGTACTGTAAGCAGAGGGTACTGTAAGCAGTGGGTACTGTAAGCAGAGGGTACTGTAAGCAGTGGGTACTGTAAACCATGGGTAATATAAATAATGGGAAATATAAACCATGGGTAATATAAATAATGGGAAATATAAACAGTGTGAATGTAAACTCTTGGTAATTAAAGTGGGGGAATGTAAACTGTAATTGAAGTAGAGGCCCCCCCCCACTCCTCTTGGTAGAGGATACATAAAGGGGGGGGGGGTGGAGGCCTAACGGTGGCGACAAATGTTGGGGAGTGATTGGCTGTTGGGGGCAGAGCAGAGGGGGAGGGGGAAGAGGACATCAAATTTACTCTGCATAAACATGTATTCATGTGAGACTGAGAACGTGAATGGTGACCTGTGTCCTAATTACCACCCCACAGCTAACTTACCCACAGCTAACATTTAACTTACCGACAAACAACTTTAAACATCCATGTTTAGTACCCATTAATGTGTACCTGAGCACTGTCTAGCCTGTAGAACACACACACACACACACATGACACCATTAATAACAGTTCTGGAAACAGGGAGCCTGAGATCCAGCGGGGAAATACATTTATGTCGTGACAAATTGTCCAGCCACAGCCAGCGACAGTCTCAGCAGCGGGGGGAGGACGCCAGCAGTGGTTCAAGGTGACTGCAAATACCTGGCTCACCACTACTGCATTCCGGCGTCCATCGCTGTTGTCAAACATTCCAGATAACCAACGTTACCGATCCTAGAATGCTAATCCACCGTTGGCTACATCTGCCGTTGGCTTCGTTGATCATTACACCTCATTGTGTGGGGGATGAGGGGGACGTTCGGAGGCTGTTGTTGGCTGGAATGATTCATGCTAGTTTTGGGAGTGCGTGTAAATGTTAATTAAAGTATGCGAATCTCAACTGTCGATCATGTTAACTGATGACATTGGTTGGCTCTTTGATAGTTGTACTGAATTATCTGTTACAACTGTTGGCCATGTCTGTTGGCCAATGCCACGTCTCTTAGATGCCCTGTTGGGCCCGTTTGTTAACTACGTCTTTTAGCGACGTCTGTTCAACGCACATCTTGATCACATTTGCTTACATCATCTCCTGATTGCATCAAAGGATCACGCCATATCGTCAAACAATTTCCAATGATATTATCTCTTGATTGCCTGTGCTGCTCCTATCTCCTCAGACGCATGTAGACTATTTTTCAATTATACCTTCACTCCATTAATTGCATCGGGAGATAAAGTTCATTCATCAGGCCACCTCAATACATCTCTTGGCAATCTATTGAGGTCCGGTCGCAGACTCAATTTAGACCTGTTTAATATATGCTGGTCTTCATATTTTCCGGTTGACGTAGGCGCACTCCAGCACCAAATTATCTTCCTTGTATCTTATGGATGACTATATCGAAAAGTCATATATATATATATATATATATATATATATATATATATATATATATATATATATATATATATATATATATATACATATATATATATATAAATATATATATATATATATGTATATATATATATATATATATATATATATATGTATATATATATATATATATATATATATGTATATATATATATATATATATATATATATATATATATATATATATATATATATATATATTCCTTGTCTAAAAAAGGGTTCATACTGCCTTTTGTACCAATTTTGTCATGATATTTTGCCATGAATATTCAATCTCAGTAGTGGGAGACCTCAGCCCTGTCACTTCGTGGGCACGAACACAATGCTGACTGTGTACCCCAACAGGAAAGACCGATTACGAAGGGACCTTGCTGTGAGAGGCATGGGGGGTAGAAATAGCCTAAGTTACTCTATCCCTTTGAGATGTATTTCTTCTTGTCTTAATTAATAAACATACTTGAACTTGAACTTGGTAAATCACGCCGCTGTTCAACTCCAACATGAGGGGACCGTGGGTGTTCATGATTGGTAAACACATAGATGTCGGGAGGTCGCTGGAAAAGCTTCACCAGGCCCCGTAAGACATTCAACTGCCCTGTGACATCCTCCTCTCTGTTCTTGCTGTTTAAGATTCGCTACCAGGAACAAAATGTTCCAAGTAGCACGGGCTATGGTGAGCCCGTAGATCCTCCTCTCCTTGGGGAAGAAACACAGAATAATCAACCCGTTCTCTTGATTTGACGTTCCTAAAAAAAAAAAAAAAAACACAGACCTCCTAACCTAACCATAAACATACGAACCCAGCAACCCACCTAACCTATCGAGTCCCAAGCATAGAAAACGTCGATATTTCTAAGCTGTTACTTTACTAAGTTGCATTGGTTGTCATAACGTAAAAAATACGACCTGATGGTTGAGAGTATTGGGATAACATTCTTCCTGTTGAAATGACTCACAAATCTCGTCCTTCCTGTAAGTCATGCACACATTAACACCAGAATTGTTATGCATATATATCACTTGTTCACGTAGACAATACGTGACATATTGAGTAATGATCCGGCACATACATATCTGTATGGAGGTGTGTGTATGAGAGTATATGTACACAGTGTAGCGAGCTGGAGCATCAGTGTGTGGCAGGGTGTGAGGGACATTATTATAATCATTTTGAGGAATTTTCAGCACAGTGTTAATTCACAGGAGAGCATGGACGCAAGTTCTTCTGGTGGTGCTTCACCTGACTGACTGCTGCTGCTGTTGCTGCTGTTGCTGCTGCTGCTGTTGCTGCTGCTGTTGTTGTTGCTGCTGCTGCTGCTGAAGCTGCTGCTCACCAACACCCGCTGCACCACCGTTGTATACCTTGGCTACCACCACCACCAGCAGCAGCAGCAGCAGCAGCACCACCACCACCACCACCACCACCACCACTTGCCACGGAGAGGGAATTAGCAGGCGGGTGTAGGTGCTCCTGTGGTTATGACAGGCTGCCAATCACATCAGGCTAGGAGTCACTAAATGACTGAGCGAGTGTCAATATGTGTGTGTGTGTGTGTGTGTGTGTGTGTGTGTGTGTGTGTGTGTGTGTGTGTGTGTGTGTGTGTGTGTGTGTGTGTGTGTGTGTGTGACCACCTCTTGACTAGTGGCCAGATTGGCATCTCTTGTCTGGTAGTTACAAGTATGGTATGGCAGGTGTTGGCTGGAGGCTGGTATTGTGACAGTTGTTGGGCTCAGAGGCAGGTATTGTGACAGGTGTTGGGCTCAGAGGCAGGTATTGTGACAGGTGTTGGGCTCAGAGGCAGGTATTGTGACAGGTGTTGGGCTCAGAGGCAGGTATTGTGACAGGTGTTGGGCTCAGAGGCAGGTATTGTGACAGGTGTTGGACTCAGAGGCAGGTATTGTGACAGGTGTTGGGCTCAGAGGCGCGTATTGTGACAGGTGTTGGGCTCAGAGGCAGGTATTGTGACAGGTGTTGGGCTCAGAGGCAGGTATTGTGACAGGTGTTGGACTCAGAGGCAGGTATTGTGACAGGTGTTGGGCTCAGAGGCACGTATTGTGACAGGTGTTGGGCTCAGAGGCAGGTATTGTGACAGGTGTTGGGCTCAGAGGCAGGTATTGTGACAGGTGTTGGGCTCAGAGGCTGGTATTGTGACAGGTGTTGGGCTCAGAGGCAGGTATTGTGACAGGTGTTGGGCTCAGAGGCAGGTATTGTGACAGGTGTTGGGCTCAGAGGCAGGTATTGTGACAGGTGTTGGATAATAATATACCACTAATTATATATATACTATATACTCTATACTACATAATAAGTAGGCATATACACTTACCAATCTAGCGGTAAGATGGGGTTTGACCAATTCGGGTTCGGGGGAAACAAGGAGTTGCATTCACAACAAAACACTGTCAATATTACGACATGGCTGCTTTAATTCGCTCTATACGGGGTATTGAAAATCCCCCCCCGCCCACCCCCTCTTAACTTGAGCCCCAGTCGTTCAGCGTCCAGCCAAAGCCATGGAAAGTTGAACCACATCATGTGTGCTCAACTTTGATGGTTGATAATGGCAAATTCAATTGAAGGCCGAGGAAGAGTTGGGGGGTGGGGGTAGGGTCTGTGTGCGTTGTTTCAAGAACCGATCAACAGCTCTTGTATCTCATCCTCTCTCTCTCGCTCGTCACGGCCCGGCTAATTAGAAATCTGTTGGTTCACTCCAAGTGTTCCGATCCTCAATCATGCACTATTTGTGGCAAAACCATGCATTCACGTGCGCCTGCAGCTTTGGCCAGCTTATACAAGGAGGACACAGGCAGGGT
>WNGS01166011.1:10296991-10339884 GCA_020271785.1 Procambarus virginalis | reverse complement strand
AGAGAGAGAGAGAGATTAGAGATGAGATAGAGAGCGAAAGATAGAGATAGAGAGAGAAGGTGAGAGAGAGAGGGCTGAACATCACAGATCCACAGCACTTTCAAATACACACATCCATATAAATATTGCCAGATAAAGTTGAACTTCTTCAATGAAACCATTAGAGAAGTTCCCTGCCGAAGTGCCGGACCGCCTATTGTAGTGGACATGGGCCTGCGTCGCGCCCCAAGTAACAGCCTGTTGTACCAAGTTATCAGGCAGCAAAACAACACAGGGATCACTGGGCTGTTGCATGGTACTCAAGAATAGTTCAGGGAACACTTGCTGCTGTGGTGTTAGCGCAGAATTGGTTCAGGGAACACTAGGCTGCTTGTGTGCCAAGAATGGTTTTCACAACACTTGGCTTCTGTGTGGTGAGCCAAGAATGTTCTAGGAACACTTGGCTGCTGTGTGGTACCCAAGAATGGTTCAGGGAACCTTGGCTGCTGGGTGTTGGGGGGTGGTCCAAGAATTTTCGGGAACCTTGGCTGCTGTGTTGTATCCAGAATGGTTCATGGAACACTTGGCTGCTGTGTGGTAGCCAAGAATGGTTCAGGGAACACTTGGGCTGCTGTGGTTGTCCAAGAATGATTCAGGACCTGGGCTGCTAGTTTGTAGCCAAGAATGGTTCAGAACACTATTGCCTGCTTGTGGTAGCCAAGAATGGTTCAGGGAACACTTTGGCGTGCTGTGTGGTAGCCAAGAATGGTTCAGGGAACACTTGGCTGCTGTGTGGTAGCCAAGAATGGTTCACGGAACACGTG
This sequence comes from Procambarus virginalis, assembly GCA_020271785.1. Classification (NCBI taxonomy): domain Eukaryota; kingdom Metazoa; phylum Arthropoda; class Malacostraca; order Decapoda; family Cambaridae; genus Procambarus; species Procambarus virginalis. The sequence continues at coordinate 10,339,081 of WNGS01166011.1, read as the reverse complement.
GCTGTCTGTGTGGATAGCCAAGAATGGTTTCAGGGAACCTGGATGGTTGTGGCGTTGAATATTTTTAACCTTTCCCCAGACAGCCAGAAGATAAATAATACACCAGTTATATTATGTACACAGTTGACATGAGGTTATTGAGCTATGAACCCGCGAATCATGTCTATTTTGGATACGTAATTAGTGTATTGGCTTGCAGCTTGAATGTGTTTTTATAAGTGATTACGCGTACTGCCGGTACAGTAGTATGCAGGTCTCCGGTGTGACTTTGGGACAGAACTGTTTTGTCAATGTACCGGTATATACAGGTGTTGTTGTTTGTTGTTGCTAAAATGCCAGTCTGAATACATTTTTTTATATGGCGGGGTTTTATGCATACAATTTGTATCAAAGGGATAGAGATCACACTGTATACAAAATGTATATAAGTTATATATCTAATATATAGTATATATATATAAGATAGTAGTTATCTATATCACATACACTGATGAGTATACCTCAATCAGTAAAGTTTGCGGCATAACTCACGATTGTCATTTCAAATCATCATAGTCCATTCATATCACCGATGATACAGTCTGTCGCATTCATTTTAGATGTTCTTCACCGTCAGACGAGTCATTCACAGTCACGACATTCACAGCCAAGTCAGTCCACTCACTAACAACAGCAACGCCTGTAATATAAAATTTTAATTAAATTTCTAAATCTTTAAGTGTATATCCCAACAGAATAATATACTAAAGGATATTCACCAAACAATATCTGCATTCTTAATGGCAATTTAATTTATTGTATACTTTCAATAAGTGTCATTGTCCTCATTATTTGTATTAGAGCCACAACCCGGCGGGCAATTAGTAGAACTTAATTTAAATGTCTAAATTACCACAACGAGTTTGAGGGCTAGTCTTCAGCAAGCTCACACTAACTATCCCTCAAGGTGTGACAAGACACTGACGTCAGCTACGGGGGGGGGGGGGGGGAGGGAGCTCAGATATAGGACCAGGAAAAAGGGGCGGAGGGACAATGGCTTAAATTAAAATTTAGTGCAATTTGATTTCAGGGACATTCAATTTTTTCGGGGCGTTTCGGGTTGCCATTCTAATTCTGTTATTTTACGCTCCAAAACGCCAGCAAAAGAGCGGCCCAAATCGCCCATTTTTCTCTAAAAATTCTAAATTGGAGGAAAACATAAAGTGTGTCGGTGCGGGGGGCATGAATGCAAATATCAGTGAATCTCAGGCAGGGGAGGGCAGTGGGCATTGAGGGCAGTGGCACTGGAGGGCCAGGTGGGCAAGGGGAGGGCAGTGGGCAGTGGGAGAGCGTGGCAGGATGGGAGGTGCATTGGGCAGGGGAGCAGCATGGCGGGGAGGGGCAGGTGGGCAGGGATGGCAGTTGGGCAGGGAGGGCATGGGCAGATAGAGCAGGGGCAGGGAGGGCAGGTGCAGGGGGATGGCTGGCAGGGAGAGGGCAGTGGGAGGAAAGCAGTGGGCAGGGTAGGGCAGTGGGCAGGGAGGCAGTGGGCAGGGGGGAGGCAGGGGAGGCATGGGCATGGGCAGGGAGGCATGGGCAGGGGGAGTGGTGGCATGGGAGGGCAGTGGGCAGGGAGAGCATGGGCAGGGAGGGCAGTGGGCCGGGGAGGGCATGGGCATGGAGGCAGTGGCAATATGCATGTGCATTGGAGGGGGCATGTGCGAGTAGGATGCATTGGGGCCAGGGGAGGGCATTGGGCAGGGAATGCGAATGGAATGGAGGGCAGTGGAGGGGTGAGGCAGGAAGGGTGCAGTGGCAGGGTGAGGCAGGGGCAGGGGATGGCGTGGCAGGGGAGGAGGGGCGGAGAGACAAGTGGGAAGGGGAGGCATGGGAAGGGGCGGGCAGTGGGCAGTGGAGGGCAGTGGGCAGGGAGGGGGGCAGTGGGCAGGGAGGCATGTGCAGGGGAGGGCAGTGGGAATGGGGGGCAGTGCATGGAGGGCAGTGGCAGGGGAGGGCATTGGAAGGGGGAGGCCTGTCAGGGGAGGGCAGTGGGCAGGTAAGGGCAGTGGCAGGTGAGGCAGTGGGCAAGGGAGGGCATGGGCAGGAGAGGGCAGTGGGCAGTGTCAGTGAGTGGGCAGGGTGAGGGCAGTGGGCAGGGGGCGGGAGGCAGTGGGGCAGGGGAGGCAGTAGGGCAGGGAGGGCGAGGTCAGGGGAGGGCATTGGGCAGGGGAGGGCAGTGGGCAAGGGAGGGCAGTGGACAGGGGAGGACAGTGGGCAGAGGAGGGCAGTGGGCAGGGGAGAGCAGTGGGCAGGGAAGGGCAGTGGCAGGGGAGGGCAGTGGGCAGAGGAGGGCAGTGGGCAGGGGAGAGCAGTGGCGGGGAGGGCAGTGGGGCAGGTGGGAGGGCAGGCTGACAAAAGGGGATGGCAAGCAGTGGCAGGGAGGGCAGTGGCGGCAGGCATGGCATGGAAGGGCACAGTGGCAGTGAAGGGCAGCAGTTGGCAGGGGAGGGCAGCAGTGGCAGGGAGGCAGCATGTGCATTGGGAGGCAGCAGTGTGCAGGGGAGGGCAAGTGGTCAGGGGAGGGCACATGGCAGTGAAGGGAGGTGGCAGGGGAGGGCAGCAGTGGCAGTGAATGGCAGGGAGAAGGGGAGGGCGGCGTGGAAGTGAAGGGCAGCAGTGGCAGGGGAGGGCAGCAGTTGCAGGGAAGGCAGCAGTGGCAGAGAGGGCAGCAGTGGCAGGGGAGGGCAGCAGTGGGCAGGGGAGGGCAGAGGAAGGCAGGAGAAGGCAGCATGGTCCAGGGGAGGGCAGCATGGCAGGAGGGCAGCAGTGGCAGGGAAGGGCCGCAGGGTGGCAGTAAGGGCAGCAGTGTGGCCAGGGGAGGCAGACAGTGGGCATGGGGGGCAGCAGTGGGCAGTTGATGGGCAGCATTTGTCAGGGAAGGGCAGCATTTGCAGGGAAGGGCAGCGAGTGGCAGGGACGATGCAGCAGTTGCAGGGGATGGCAGCAGTGGCAGGGGAGGGCAGCAGTGGGCAGGGGAGGGCATCAGTTGCAGGGAAGGGCAGCAGTGCAGGAAGTGCAGCAGTGGCAGGGAAGGGCAGCATTGGGCAGGGGAGGTCAGCAGTGCGCAGGGGATGTCAGCAGTGGCATGGAAGGTCAGCAGTGCTGGAAGGGCAGCAGTGGCAGGGGAGAGCAGTGGCAGGGGAGAGCAGTGGGCAGGGGAGGGCAGCAGTGGCAGGGAAGGCAGCAGTGGCATGGAGGTCAGCAGTGGCAGGGTAGGGCGCAGTGGGCAGGAGGGCAGCAGTGGCAGGGGAGGGCAGCAGTAGCATGGAAGGGCAGCAGGGGGGTGGTGGCAGGGGAGGCTGTGCAGCAGTGGCAGGGGGAGCAGCAGCATTATCATGGAGGGCAGCAGTGGCATGGGAAGGGCAGCAGTGGCAGGGGAGGGCAGCAGTGGCAGGGAAGGAAGGTGGCAGGGAAGGGCAGCAGTGGCAAGGATAGCAGCGATTGGCAGGAAGTGCACATTTGAAGGGAAGGGCAGCAGTGTAAAGGGAAGTCAGCAGTGGCAGGGAAGGTAGGTAGCCTCTAATACCAGCAGAGGCCTCAAAACACCAGCGTGTTAGGCTCCGTACAAGCTGAGTGCTCCAGTTGTGGCGGGAAAAAGCTTGGGGTCCTCTGCTATCGTCTTACGGTCACGACGATGCCACTTTCGTCAAATTGGCTGGAAGTCGTCTAACGATTCCTGGACAAGGGGCGTAAGACGGCGGAACTCGGGGGGGGGGGGGGGAGGTGCGGGGTCGTTATCGGAACGATCTGCTGGGGGGGGGATAGGAGTCCAGTGTGCACAGAGAGATGGGGGAGTATATATATATTTGGAAGAAGTGATATACAATAATTGAAGCGAGAGGAGCAAGAAGAAAGACAGGAGAGGGGGAATAAACAATTATACATTGCAGTGGTGTCTAAAAATCGGCGTATTAACTGTTTTTTACTTCTAACAATTATCGATTTTCCAATAGAGATGCATATTTAGTTTTCAAAAAGTTGGTTCTGATTTCCCCTCACAACACACACACACACACACCACACACACACACACACACACACACACACACACACACACAACACACACAACGAACAACAGGAAGTACACAAAAATGGCTGTTAGAATTTAACAAACCCGAAAAAATGCAAAGTATGACGACTGGAAAAGGTGGCGAAACCGTACAGCATATAATAAAGGAAGGGAAGCCAAATAGCTTCAAAATCAGAACAGGAGAATACGCTGGAGTATACATTCCCCGATCTGATGCCAGGAGGCCACATTACGAAAAAAAAAAAAAAAAACAGCATCAGCATAGGACATGCTGGCCAATCTCAGTGACCGGTATCCTGAACAACGTTCAGAAACTTGGACAAAGGTGCTTTCTGGGGACCTATACACAACAAAGGTTGTTTGTTGTTGTTGTGTTAAGATTCGCTACCTGGAACAAAAATTTCCATGTAGCAAACGGCCTATGGTGACCCGTGTCAACAAAGGTGGAACATTATGAATTGCTAACCCCACAGAACCCTTACCTGAAAAAGACAAGGGGAAAAAAGACTGTTCCGGAGGTGAAGGGTATGAGCTATAAGGAAAGACAGAAAACTGGACCTTACCACACTGGAGTAAGGAGAGACAGATGGGACGATAATAATATCAAAAGTTTCCAAGAGAAATTGACAAAAAGTAGACAAACTATTCTTGAAAACTAGGAACAGGGGAACGAGGGGTCATAGCCTGAAGAAGGTCAACGCGCCACAGAGATGAGACAACTTTGTCAGTGTCAGAGCTGTTAGCAAGTGGTACATGACAGGAGAAATGAGTTGTTGTCTTAAGCTAAGAACGTTCAGAAGGCGGGACCATGAGCCTAAATCGACCCTGCAAGCATGTCTAGCTAAGTACATCTAGGCGAGTACACAGCCAAAGCCTCATACTTGCACCACTCCAGTGTCGCTATGTTACGTATATGGACGCCTGACAGCTGAGTGGACAGCGCTTCGGATTCGCAGTCCTGAGGTTCGGGGTTCGATCCCCGGTGGAGGCGGAGACAATTGGGCAAAATGTTTTTTCACCCTGATGCCCCTGTTAGCTAGCAGTAAATAGGTACCTGGGAGTTAGACAGCTGCTACGGGCTGCTTCCTGGGGGGGTGTAACAAAAAGGAGGCCTGGTCGAGGACTGGGCCGCGGGGACGCTAAGCCCCGAAATCATCTGAAGATAACCCTGAAGATGCTACAAGGAGTACTTACACCAGGAAGTGTACCTAAATGTACCTAACGTGTACATTTATCGGTGTATAATCAATTTTAAAAACAAACATATTATCATTCTACTGAAATGATACTGGATATTATAAATCAGATTTTAGATGCAATAATATTCTGTAATCTTCTCCCTATTGAACAGCTAAGACAGATTTGACTTATCTACTGTTGCGCTCTGTAAAAGTCAGACTCGCTCCCGTGATTAAGGCTAAAATGTGGAGTGAATGATCAGAATCTTGAGTTATTAACGATACATGTCATAAAAACATTTATAATGAGAATATCAATTATTAAAATAAATTTGCAGGGATCACGAGCTAATTGGGTGGAAGTGAGAATAAAATGAGAACTCTCTATACAGTATTGTTAGACACAACACACAAAGTGGACCCGGGTAGCAGGCGAGCAGTCACAATAACGGGAGTGAAATATGTTGACCAGAACACACACTAGAAAGTGAAGGGACGACGACGTTTCGGTCCGTCCTGGACCATTCTCAGGTCGATTGTCTGGATATACATAGTATCTATGTATCTACATAGTATCTATGTATCTATGTATGTATATTTAATCACCAGTGCCAGGATACGTAAATTGTGAACTAATATAAACTCTATAGTTTATCCTGGTAATATTGTCGTGTTATAAAATATAAATTGTTTTTCCCCGATGCGAAGCCTCGTTAAGCTGTCAGTCCTCCCTTCCAACGTGGCTTCCACGCTAAAAGGTTCGACAATATTTAATACATTGCTGGATAAAGGACTTCCCGCTACGGCAAGCTGGCCCAGACCAACGTATTTCAACGAAATTACGATCAATATGCAATTTTACGATAGTTTACAACGATAGCTTATCACCTAGAGACCTGCACGTGACACTGGTGAGACACGTGGCCTCCACGTGCTCTTAAATGACCACTAAGTCAAAAATTTAACTATTTTTGCCTAACCAAAAACGTACGAACCCAACCCGCCCACCAAACCTATCGAGGTCGATATATAGAAAACAGATTAGTCCACTCCGTAAATAATGCGACGTACTAGTGTTATGGTTACAGTTCTAGGTTCATCTTCCCTGCTAGGGCGGCTGCGAGCAGCCGCGTCCAACAGCCTGGTTGACCAGTCCAGCAACGAGGAGGCCTGGTCGACGACCGGGCCGCAGGGTCGCTGAGCCCCGAAATCACCTCAAGGTAGGATGTGGAGACATAGGCTGGAGATATTTGTACAGCGTATACTCCTTAGAGGTTAATCTGAACCTCTTCAGATGAACCAAACATCTTTTCAAATTCAAAATTGTTTTGAAGTCATGTGCTTGATTTCAACAGTTATACAAATGTGAACAATGTGCAATAGCTGGTTTCCTACCTAATCCCAATGTACTAATTAAATTAATAAACCCACAATGATGATGATAAATGTTAATCAATGATACAACTTGTTTCCTAAATAAACTTTAGCCTTCACTTCTTGATCCCATTATGTGCCGCTGTTATCTTTTCTGCAACCGCCCACAGGATGGGTATGTGGTCCTCAACCGCTCACAGGATGGGTATGTGGTCCTCAACCACTCACAGGATGGGTATGTGGTCCTCAACCACTCACAGGATGGGTATGTGGTCCTCAACCACTCACAGGATGGGTATGTGGTCCTCAACCACTCACAGGATGGGTATGTGGTCCACAACCGCCCACAGGATGGGTATGTGGTCCTCAACCACTCACAGGATGGGTATGTGGTCCTCAACCACTCACAGGATGGGTATGTGGTCCTCAACCACTCACAGGATGGGTATGTGGTCCTCAACCACTCACAGGATGGGTATGTGGTCCACAACCGCCCACAGGATGGGTATGTGGTCCTCAACCGCTCACAGGATGGGTATGTGGTCCTCAACCACTCACAGGATGGGTATGTGGTCCACAACCGCCCACAGGATGGGTATGTGGCCCACAACCGCCCACAGGATGGGTATGTGGTCCTCAACCACTCACAGGATGGGTATGTGGTCCTCAACCACTCACAGGATGGGTATGTGGTCCTCAACCACTCACAGGATGGGTATGTGGTCCTCAACCACTCACAGGATGGGTATGTGGTCCTCAACCACTCACAGGATGGGTATGTGGTCCACAACCGCCCACAGGATGGGTATGTGGTCCTCAACCGCTCACAGGATGGGTATGTGGTCCTCAACCACTCACAGGATGGGTATGTGGTCCACAACCGCCCACAGGATGGGTATGTGGCCCACAACCGCCCACAGGATGGGCATGTGGTCCACAACCGCCCACAGGATGGGTATGTGGTCCTCAACCACTCACATGATGGGTATGTGGTCCACAACCGCTCACAGGATGGGTATGTGGTCCTCAACCACTCACAGGATGGGTATGTGGTCCTCAACCACTCATAGGATGGGTATGTGGTCCTCAACCACTCACAGGATGGGCATGTGGTCCACAACCGCTCACAGGATGGGTATGTGGTCTTCAACCACTCACAGGATGGGTATGTGGTCCACAACCGCTCACAGGATGGGTATGTGGTCCACAGCCGCTCACAGGATGGGTATGTGGTCCACAACCGCCCACAGGATGGGTATGTGGTCTTCAGCCACTCACAGGATGGGTATGTGGTCCACAACCGCCCACAGGATGGGTATGTGGTCCTCAACCACTCACAGGATGGGTATGTGGTCCTCAACCACTCACAGGATGGGTATGTGGTCCACAGCCACTCACAGGATGGGTATGTGGTCCACAACCGCTCACATGATGGGTATGTGGTCCACAGCCACTCACAGGATGGGTATGTGGTCCACAACCGCTCACAGGATGGGTATGTGGTCCACAACCACTCACAGGATGGGTATGTGGTCCACAACCGCTCACAGGATGGGTATGTGGTCCACAACCACTCACAGGATGGGTATGTGGTCCACAACCACTCACAGGATGGGTATGTGGTCCACAACCACTCACAGGATGGGTATGTGGTCCACAACCACTCACAGGATGGGTATGTGGTCCACAACCACTCACAGGATGGGTATGTGGTCCACAACCACTCACAGGATGGGTATGTGGTCCACAACCACTCACAGGATGGGTATGATACCTGGTTGAAAAAAAGTTAAAAAAAAGTGGTCCACAACCACTCACAGGATGGGTATGTGGTCCACAGCCGCTCACAGGATGGGTATGTGGTCCACAACCACTCACAGGATGGGTATGTGGTCCACAACCGCCCACAGGATGGGTATGTGGTCCACAACCACTCACAGGATGGGTATGTGGTCCACAGCCGCTCACAGGATAAAGGATGCATAATAAATGAACTAAACTTATTTAGTGAAATTTAGTTCGTAACGAGAAGTCAAAAGCGGATGACAGAAACTAGAAGCATTCAGATGTGATATGACCGTAAACAAATCTTTGTTTAATACTGCGAAAGTGATCTTTAACGAAGTTTTTTATATAATCATTATCATCTTCGCCTCGAAGAGAATATAGATATCTCTGTTTCTGTCTGTCTCTCTGTCTCTCCCTCTCTTGACTGGTAACAGACAGGATTGAGGGGAAGGACGGTGTTGGAGAACAAACGCTTCTGAACACTGTGCTTGCATTAACAGCGTGGGTGATCAGCGTCCTTTAGCAACATTTAGTACACGTGAACGTGAGACGGATTTTGCCAATTTAATGTAAAGTTTGTCCGTCAGAAACTTTATGAATATAACAAGAAATATATTTATATTTTACTCATTATATGTTTAGGTAAGACTGATAACTGGCAGTAAATAATGCCAATAAAGCACTAATATGTAAACTTTTATATCCAATGCTGGTATTAATGGTGAAAGCCGGCGGATGGCTAAAATAGCTCCTCGAACCATGGGACTAAAACGCAGCCCAGTTGCCTCTCCCCTGGTGGTAGATAACATGGCGACTCCCCACCGCCTTACTCTCCACAAAACTGACAATTAACCTGCACCTTATTTACGTCCTATGAGAAACGACGCATTTCCCTTCAGGTAAGAGCATTATAGAAGCCCATCCTCAAAATTACCTGCAATCTTTTGGAATCAGTGTACAGGCAAGTGCCTCTAAATAGTTTTTGTATACAGAGCCTTTGGTATCTCCAAGAGTCCAGTTCTCGCACGCTCTCCTTGTGGTTACATTAAAATTTTGTCCTGACAAAAACTAAAATGTGCACCGAAGAGAGATGTAAGCCTTTACAGGCACTCAGTGTACATGTATACACAAGCCTCGTTGGCTGGTAAGCCTCGACGCAAGACCTGAAATAAACTGGGAGTGGAATAGGCAGTTAATGATGAAACAATCTACGCCGCCCCTGGATGAACCTACATTTGACGCCAGGGATTTATGCTCTGTTTATCTGGCCACAGTCCAGAGACCTGGCCACAGTCCGGAGACCTGGACACAGTCCGGAGACCTGGCCACAATCCGGAGACCTGGCCACAGTCCGGACACCTGGCCACAGTCCGGAGACCTGGCCACAGTCCGGAGACCTGGCCACAGTCCGGAGACCTGGCCACAGTCCGGAGACCTGGCCACAATCCGGAGACCTGGCCAGAGTCCGGACACCTGGCCACAGTCCGGAGACCCGGCCCACCACCAGAGCCCCTCAACAGTCCAGGGGTCCTACACAGCATGGAGTCCTACGCATTCCAGCGTCGTACACTCGTCCTATTAAATACCTTAAGTCATGTAGCACTTTGAAGGAGAAGACGACGGTTTTTGTGTAGTCTTTGAGGTGTGTAGAGTTGCAAGAAAGAGGAGCAAGACAGGAACAAGACAGAGGAACAAGACAGAGTTGCATGACAGAGGAACAAGACAGAGGAACAAGACTGGAACAAGACAGAGGAACAAGACAGAGCTCGGTGTGGAGTTGAAGAAAATGGTACTCTGAGAACCATGAAGACAAGTGGTGGTCTAACATATTCAGTCATGACTAAAGATGTAACAGAAGTTTCTTTAATATGGTAACTACCCTGTGTGAGACATCATTCTATCTCTGTATATTAGTGAAGAAGAAGTATGTAATTCATCCCTATGTAAAAGTGAATATTTGTGTGGCTAGAAAAGATGGCGTCCAACGGGATTGACATTATCGTCAAAGCTAACGACCACAGGCGACATTTTGGCGAGCTGTGATTGGTTAGAAATAAAATATTCATAGAGCAACTACGAGTTCAATGACAATGCAAGCGATCCTGAAAAGAATTAACTCTGGAGAGGTAACTTGACAGCTAACGGGTGTCTTGAACAGCCTTGCTCAGTCGCGGCTCCAAGTTCAAACTTAGGTACATCATTTATGATACGTCAGCCTGAGACTTACAAATAGGAATGGAGCAAGATATTGAAGCTGTTTACAAGAGGCTGCATTTTTCCTGAGGACAATTAACCCACATCTGAGTAACTTGACTTAATGGAGTCAGTTCGTTGGCTGATGTGAGCAGACGTTGTTACTGAGTATACATTGTATTGTATACTCAGTATACGTACTGAGTATACAGTGTGACTCTGACTGGTGTGCCAGACGAAAGGAACAGGCAGACTCTTTACCAAGACATGTGAGATTAAAATTCCACAAAGAGACGGTGTCAATAGGAATTATGGAGACATCATGACAACGCCAATATTCTGAAGTCGAGGTAAGACGAACCAGTCCGGATCCTCAGGGAAGATTGACAACACAGCCTTCCATGTTAAAGTCTCCCAGACACATTACCTTCCTGCACCACGTAACTTCGTGACCCCAACCGCATTAATCTTCAGACAGACGAGGAAGTGACAACATTCAGCCAGGATCATATCTATGAGCACATGAACAAAGTCAAGACTGTTTAAGTGACTTAGGTACCGAGTCGTTTGTGGAAGCCATAAACTAAGTGGGACTTAAGACTGGAATACGTCTTAATTTCCTTGACATAACCATCTTTTCTTCTTTCCAGTTTCGATTAGTTGGAAGATGATATAGTTGGTGGAGCGAGTCTTGCCTGTCGTCAGCCTCACGTCTGCCACCAGCTGAAATTTTTGGAGCGTGACGGCCGTGATAAATGTCGCGGGAGACGCACTGAATCGTCTCCAAGTTGTTGACAAATGTCGCCTTCACCAACTCCGACAATAAATTTCAGAAGAGTTCAGATGACCGTGTTTGGAGCTGATGCGAGAGAAGAAGAAAGATGGGATTGGGGGACGAACAGGAGTTGGGTGTAGGGAATGAGGATAGGGTGGAGCAGGGTTGGATAGGGGCGGGGGAGCGGGATGGAATAGGCAAATGAAGGCAAAGAAATCTACAAAACTGCTAACAAAGCAAAGAAGAGGAAAACACACGATTTATCTGCTTATATTCACTAAGATCTACATAGATCCCTTATCCTGTTCCCTTCCCAGTGCTATACAGTCATAATGGCTGGGAGCTTTCTCCTAATAATACCCTTCCCTTCCCTCTGAAAACCTTGGTAAATCAGTCATATTGGTGTAGAACAGCTTGAGAGTTGTGGAGGGAGTGAGGATTACCAGAGTTGTGGAGGCAGAGAGTATTACCAGGGTTGTGGAGGCAGTGAGTATTACCAGGGTTGTGAAGGCAGTGAGTATTACCAGGGTTGTGGAGGCAGTGAGTATTACCAGGGTTGTGAAGGCAGTGAGTATTACCAGGGTTGTGGAGGCAGTGAGCATTACCAGGGTTGTGAAGGCAGAGAGGATTACCAGGGTTGTGGAAGCAGGTGGTGTCACGTTCTCTAGGAAAGAGAACGTGACAAGGAGATGTATCCAGGAGATTGACCAACATTGTCACGTGATCTTGTGGACTCTCATTTTCTTCTAGTTAATGTCTGCGAGTGTTACACACGAGTGGCTGGTCTGGACTCCAAACTGACGAGCCCGGCACGAGTGAATAGTCTAGACGCCAAATTGGTGAGAGTGGAGCACGAGTGATTAGCCTGGCCTTCAAAGAGTTGTGAGTGATTAGTCTAGACTCAAGAGCGTTCAAAGTCAATCAAGAGTGACTAGTGTGGACTCTTAAGAGTGTGGCAGGAGTCCAGCTAGTAAGAGTTGCAACTCACAGCGCCTCTCACCGACAACGACGCCCCGATATAATGAGCAGAATATATCACCCTGACATGCAAACATACGTTAATAAACGCCACCAGAGCAACGCATGCAATATGGACCAGATTTCCATATTCGTGTGCAATAATCACCAACATAAATTTGCGCTGCGACGGGCTGGACGATTAGTTTGCCAATTATCGGAAGTCTTAGCTCATGTTGCAGCTTTACAGCGCTGTAGTTAGTTGAACGGCAAAGAAATTGTTGCAGCGTCTCTGCAATGCACTGAGTGTAAGTTTCCGTGAACGAAGGAGTGAATCGTGCAGTGATTGGGCACCATACATAAGGGACATCACACACTATAAGCAAGGGACTGGACGCGATAAAACAACGGACTGGGCACGATAAAAAAAAAAGGGACTGGGGGCGATAAACGATGTTTAAACAACAAATATATGGAAATTGTGTCCAATGATATTACATGGTTCACGATTTTTTTTTTCAAAAAAAGTTGAGGCCAAGGAATCAATTGCCATAATTGTTGAAGGGTTGCGACCTCGCTGATGGACTTTAGAGATTAATGTGGTCAGATATGTAACGATTGTTGTTAATGGTTCGAGTGTTTAATAGATTTAGAAATCAAAGAGGTTCAGAAATCCGTGGTTACAACCTAAGGATTGAAGTTATTTGACGAACCTTCGTCTGTAAAGAGTAGCTGCGATTACTGGACGAGGGTATGAAGTCTTCTCTCTCAACCGGCTGAAAATAGCAACATTCGTGCAAATATTCGCTTTAGCACACACAACTTGCTTCACAGAGTTGATATTTAGAAGTCAAATAAATGTGTATTTGATGTTCCATTTGATGCATAGTTTATTGATCTTCTAAGCTGGCGTCTAACAGCCTGCTTGCCCAGACCACCAGCCAGGAGTCCTGATCAGAGACGGGACCGCGCGGACATCGCTCCTCAACATGAGGTATAATACAGGTCTGGCAACAGCTTTAAAACGAGCTCTCTGATTGACTGTAGCCAATTACTTTACAAAACCAACTTTCATCCTCGTGGCGCGAGGGGGACCGAAGCCGAGGACTGGCAAGAATGACGCTTACAGTCTCAAGATATTAAATACGACAACATTCGCGTCAGTGGAATGGTTCGTGTGCCTTTAGTGGCCACAGCAATATGAAGGATAAACGAGCCGGAAGGAAGATATTTATGATCATAAACACATTTACTGAAAACTGAGCATCAAGTCTGAACCATCAAGGCCTAGCAACCCTCCAAAAGCTGAAGTCATGCATAATAATATACAAAAAAATATAAATAAAAAGACTTAGACGTCAATTTTATAAACTTTAAAACAGCAATTAGATAATCAAGTCTTGAATTAAGGAACTAAGATTATAATCATCCAAAATTAAAAAAAAAATTATTATTACATTTTTTATTATTTTTATCTTATTACACAAGTTAATAAAAATAAGTTTTTAAATGCTAATTAGAACCCGAGACAAATGGACTCAGAGGCTCTATAGATCTATATAAATCAACAAGGGCCGTGACGAGGGTTCGAACCTACGTTCGAGAGCATCCCAGACACTGCCTTAATCGACTGAGCTACGACATGGTAAAAAGAACTGCAACCAGAAGTTCAACTGAACTTGGATAAGCTAATCTATAGTTCTATAAATCTGTAAATTCAGTGATCAATCAACCTGATAATAAATGCACCTGTATATAAATGTAAATAGATTCTATGGACAATGGGTTATAGCACTTTAAGATCAAGAAAAAAGATAAATTATCCTAGACATCAATATAACTTTGTGTGATATGACTTCTTGAACTATAAAGTGCAGCACAGACCAACAAGTACACAGACCACAAGTATACAGAAACAAGTACACAGACCAACAAGTACACAGACCAACAGTACACAGACCAACAGTATACAGACCAACAATACACAGACCCACAGTACACAGACAACAAGCACAACCAGACCAACAGTACACCAGACCTACAACACAACACATTACACAGACCACAAGTACATTGCAAATTAAATAAACGCTGCCATCAGGGATACAAAAGCCCCCCCCCCCCCACCTTCCCCGTCATAAAATCAAGCCATAATAAAGAAGGGAGCGACGAAGGGGCTAAGAAGAAGTGACACAACTTCTTGCTGCGATCTGTTAGCATCTTCACTTCTCTTACACCTGATCTTCAAGACGTGTGATGACCTCAGCCTTGTCCCTCAATACTTAAAGTGTGATATTAATATGTAATCCTGGTGTGTGTGTGTGTGTGTGTGTGTGTGTGGTGTGTGTGTGTGTGTGTGTGTGTGTGTGTGTGTGTGTGTGTGTGTGTGTCACCCTGAGACAGGGTAACAGACAGGTCTGTCTCAGGGTGTCTGTCACTCTGAGGCTCTGCATATTCCTCCCTAGCATGGCACTGGACGGTCCAAAAGCATGGAGGGAGACAGGAATATAGACAAGGAATGAATGACGGATAGAGAGAGGGAGAAAGGATTGTCGCGGAGAGTGAATGGTGAGTAAGGTGAGAGTTGGGAAGTGGAATGCAAATGCTGAATGTTTACAACGAGGAAAGGATAAAAAATAAGGCTGAGGAAAGAAAGAAGAAAACGGGATAAAGGAACTTTATGTAAACGGGATAAAGGAACTTTAATGTAACGGGATAAAGGAACTTAAATGATAAGAGAAAGAGTGTGCATGTACCTCTCCTGGATTGTCTGCTCTCCATCATTCATCACAATTTTGGAGAAAGTGGAGAACCGTGCAAGAAGGCTCATCTCTACTCTTCACCATATCAGGTTGGACTGGTCTGAACATCAGAGCCTCCAACACCATCGGAATATTGGTGGGTTTACTGTATGTACATGGCTAGTATCAAAGTTCCGCACTGGGTCTAACTTCATGGACACAACCAGTAGTTGGCATCCGTAACACAAGTCTCAAGCTCGCGTTATATCAACGGCCTCATGCTGGCAAGCTTTTCTAAAGAACATCAACTTATCTGTGATCATTTTTAGACTGACTCGCATGAGGAACTTGTTGCTCAACAGGTTGATTCGATGGTTATCAAAATACCAATCAAATGAAAGCTCTGGCACACAGTTGGTCCTTGGCTCATCGTTTCCATGTTAGAGTTACTTAACATTAACGGTAGTTAATTTCCTAATGGCCACAAGTATAATGTATACAATAATGAGTCTCTGGGGGCAGGCTTCTGGTGAGCTGATGTAGGATATCAGCTCTGGCATTCACTTTCACTAGATCCTCGATGACATAAATCTGACTGACGTAGTCCTATTTTGAAAGAGGAAGGGAGTTGGAGTGTTGTACAAGATGATGGACTCATTGTGATATAAATTACATCAAACACGACAATACTAGTTTGGAGAAACTTACTAAAATGTCACAGTGCTTGAATGAAACTGAATAAAGAACCAATTATGTGTAAGTGTATTAAAAGCTAACTTTACAGATGTAACCTACATCTTTTGTGAAGGTGTTCTGAATGCATACAATGTTCTGAAGTAACCTACAACCTTTCTAAGGTGTTCTAAATGCATACAATGTTCTGAAGTAACCTACATCCTTTCTGAAGTGTTCTGAACAAGATTCTAGGAGCTTGCGTTTATAAATCTTGTCAGAGCGCCTTACGTCGATCGTTAGACGTCGTTGTGATTATGCACCTCAGGGACGTCGACGTTTCAGAAGAATGCTCAATTATCCTGAGGATAATTGAGTATTCTTTCTGGATAAATTCAAGATCAAATGCTAAGATATTTTTTTTCCTTCGAATTGTTGAGCTCAAGAATTGAATAGAGACACAGTACTTGTTCATTTTGAGTCCTCTTCAACAGCATAAATCCTCTAAAAGAATGTACGCACATAGTACAATAGTGTACACATGTGTAGCCTAGAACATATATATGTGGGGCTTAATTAATAGCCTGACTGGAGGAGCTACATATCGACTATGTATACCTGCTGGCAGGTATGATGTATGTAGGGGGATTGGAATGTATGCATGGATTGGACTATGTTTTACAGGAGCCTTCAGGCACAGAATCATTGGCAGATTGGTGGTAGGATCGCGGGAAGTATTCTCTCTCTCTCTCTCTCTCTCTCTTCTCTCTCTCTCTCTCTCTCTCTCTCTCTCTCCTCTCTCCTCTCTTCTCTCTCTCTCTCTCTCTCACGTTACCCATTTACATCTCTCTCACTTCGCTCTCTCACCCTGCACTCTCTCACCCACTCTCTCGCACTCGGCCAAACACTCTCAGCCTCCACTACTGGCCTTGGCTGCACGGTCAAGCCTTGGCAGGCTGGCCACACCAACACATATTGTTTGCCTGAGCACATTATTGCAAATTGGAAAAGTGGAAGTTTGAGGGAGGAGGAGAAGGGAGGGAAGGGAAGGGAAGGGGTGATGAGAGAGGGAGGAGAAAGCTGGAATGAGAAAGTGAGGGGAGGTTAGGTTAAGATAGGTTTGGTTGTAAGGATAGGTTAGGTTGTCTAAGGATAGGCTAGGGTGTGTTAGGATAGGTTGGGTTAGGTTAGGACAGTTTAAATTTCGTTGAAGCCATTTCTGTAAGAAATCAGATGTGACCAGAAGACAACTTTAGCAGTTAAATTCGAAATAAAATAAATTTTTATAAATGTTTAGGTGCTAAAATTATTTTTCTTTTGTAATTGTAATGTTTTACCTTGCACTTAATATGTGATTCTCTAATCATTTCTTTCGATTTGTTATAAAAAGATTTGCTCGTATACCTTCCAATGGCGCTTTATTAAAGCACTGTAAACACAAATAATGACTGAAATAACTGAAGCACCAAATGAAACCAATAAGTGATAATAATATTAATTTATAATTAACAAAATTCCGCTTTTGGCTGAAAAGTACAAAATCTATGAGCACTCTTCTGTAGCTTGAACGACGGGGAGCTTGAGCATGTGTCACCCTGTCAAGATGTGGATGTATTCACTGTCAAGACTTGAATGTATTCACTGATAGGTGAACCCCCTTTCTCGGTGCATATACACAGTTTACTTCAGTTCTGTACTCAGTTGAGGACTAAAGTCAACGGGAGAGTTATTAAGGCGGCCTTAATAACCCTCCCGTGGTTGACTCAACATCAGCCCAACACCAACCCAACTCTGAGAGACTATGGCAATTATGTTGTGATACTGGACCCCCAGACCTATCAACTGCGGGAGGGTTATTAAGGCCACAACAACACCTTATTGACCAATCAGCAAGTACACTGTAGCCCTCAACACAGTTCAGCACTAACGTAAACTCTTAAGTGGATATACACCAAGCAATTGGGTATACATATCTATGACAACATCTGGTCCAGTACAAGCGTTTGAACGTTATTTAGCGAACCTCAACTATAAATTTTTAATTTTACCGTCAACCCCGAGGACTGGGAGACCCTCGTGGCCACGCTTGGTTGCTCCAGCACGGATATATAAATAGTATACATGCAAATGAAGACATTATGACAGGATTATAGACATAACAGGTTTATAGATATAATGATAGTTGTCGGTATAGGCGACAACCAAGAGCATCAAGGATGCTTGAGCTCCCAAGTCCAAGATGTGGATGCTGCTACGTCTCTAGGAAATGAAGGGATAGCATTGAGGCGTGATGACATCCTCTAGGCTCTCAGAGATGAATTAAGGGTCCGTAGTCCACCAGGGCCATAGTGACCATCAGAGCCATAGTGACCACCAGGGCCATAGTGACCATCAGAGCCATTGTCCACCAGGGCCATAGTGACCATCAGAGCCATTGTCTAGTCCACCAGGGCCATAGTGACCATCAGAGCCATTGTCTAGTCCACCAGGGCCATAGTGACCATCAGAGCCATTGTCTAGCCCACCAGGGCCATAGTGACCATCAGAGCCATTGTCTAGTCCACCAGGGCCATAGTGACCATCAGAGCCATTGTCTAGTCCACCAGGGACATAGTGACCATCAGAGCCATTGTCTAGTCCACCAGGGCCATAGTGACCATCAGAGCCATTGTCTAGTCCACCAGGGCCATAGTGACCATCAGAGCCATTGTCTAGTCCACCAGGGCCATAATGACCATCAGAGCCATTGTCTAGTCCACCAGGGCCATAGTGACCATCAGAGCCATTGTCTAGTCCACCAGGGACATAGTAACTTCCAGGGTCATAGTCACCATCAGAGCCATTGTCTAGTCCACCAGGGCCATAGTGACCATCAGAGCCATTGTCTAGTCCACCAGGGCCATAGTGACCATCAGAGCCATTGTCTAGTCCACCAGGGCCATAGTGACCATCAGAGCCATTGTCTAGTCCACCAGGGCCATAGTGACCATCAGAGCCATTGTCTAGTCCACCAGGGCCATAGTGACCATCAGAGCCATTGTCTAGTCCACCAGGGCCATAGTGACCATCAGAGCCATTGTCTAGTCCACCAGGGACATAGTGACCATCAGAGCCATTGTCTAGTCCACCAGGGCCATAGTGACCATCAGAGCCATTGTCTAGTCCACCAGGGACATAGTAACTTCCAGGGTCATAGTCACCATCAGAGCCATAGTGACCACCAGGGTTATAGTGACCATCAGGGCCGGGAAGCCGATCGGCCGAGCGGACAGCACACTGGACTTGTGATCCTGTGGTCCTGGGTTCGATCCCAGGGGCCGGCGAGAAACACTGGGCAAAGTTTCTTTCTCCCTATGCCCCTGTTACCTAGCTGTAAAATAGGTACCTGGGTGTTAGTCAGCTGTCACGGGCTGCTTCCTGGGGGGTGGAGGCCTGGTCGAAAACCGGGCCGCGGGGACACTAAAGCACCGAAATCATCTCAAGATATCCTCTCAAGCATCCAAGTAACCATCAGGACCATCACAGTACCCCCTGCCCATCACAGTACCCTGCCCATCACAGTACCCTGCCCATCACAGTACCCTGCCCATCACCCACCAGTCCCCCCTGGCCGGCCTGCCCCTCGCTGGCCAGGGTGTGTGGGGGGTGGAGGGAAGGTAGTAGTCATAAATAAAGCAGCGATGCAGGAAGGCATTACTGGCCGCCATTGTCCCCGTGAAGGATGACGTTACTAATAAACTTTCCTCCTACACCACTGAGATATTACAGAAGCTGTTGGGCCCCATCCTCCAAGTTATTGTTCCCAGCACTTAAGCTTCGCAACGTTGAATTAAGATTTGCTAGTTGAATTATCATATAAAACTTTGCCAGAGGAGATAAATCATCGAGCATTTTTATACAGATGCAACAAGCTGATATAAATTGCAAGGTTAATATGAAATTGTTTTAGATTTTAAATTTCAATTTCTGGTGTTCCTAAAGAATTAGTATTGAATAAAATTGTTGGTAATTTATTGCACACTAAACTAGCTGGCGTTAAATATGCTCCATGAAGAATATATGCTGGTATATCATATATATATATATATATATATATATAATATATATATATATATATATATATATATATATATATATATATATATGTTATTGAATATGATAAAGGGTAACATAATTTAATTAAGCACGAATAATCTCAAATTTTCTTATGTTTTTCTCTGATTAAAAATTAACTTTATAAAATAAACTTTGGATTTGGAGTTTTATTGCAGCTTAATCGCCCTAAGAGATGGATTTCGTTGATCCTTGTCAGCATAATGAAAGGTAGAGTAGTTACAGCAGCCTAGTACATGACCGGGGGTGAGGTGAAGCACCTCACTGTGGGCCAATAAGCCCACTGCAGCTTAACAATCTCCTATATTTAATTGATGGTTGGGGCAGCATGTTGTTTTGCCAATCACAGAAAGGGCACTACTTAACTATCTCATGGGGCCAGATTCACGAAAGTACTTACGCAAGCACTTATGAACGTCTACATCTTTCCTCAATCTTTGACGGCTTTGGTTACGTTTATTAAACAGTTTACAAGCATGAAAACTTCCCATTCAACTGTTGTTATTGTTATAAACAGCCTCCTGGTGCTTCTGAGCTCATTAACTGTTTAATAATTGGAAACAAAGCCGCCAAAGATTGAGAAAAGATGTACAGGTTCGTAAGTGTTTGAAAAAGTGCTTTCGTGAATCTGACCCCTGGAATGTCAAACAACCAACTACCTTACAAGAGCTTTAAGAGTCCCTGAATCTTGCAGTAACCACCCTGAAGTCATCAACAATTGCTAAGGTGTCCAGCAGCTGGACACCCTCATAAATACTGTCAAGCAGTATCCTCCCCCGCGATAGCAACCTGACGATTTAAGTGCGACCTTAGCACACAGTATACACTTACTCAAAAAAAAAAACACGGGCTATTCATGCCCGTGCCATCTCTTGGGTGGCTTAATCTTCATCGATCAAATCGGCAGTACGTTGTGTGTTTCCTTGTGTTCTTGAAGATGACAGAGTGTAACCTGGTGCCAGTTGGTTGTTCGTAGTTGGCTGTGATTGTTTGATGTGTAGTTCCCCGCTAAAGTAAAGTCTTACATTGTCCTTATGTCTGTCGATTAGTGTTGTTTGTCTGGATATCTCTGGTGATGAACTGGCTGTGTGTGGAGACCATGTGTTCCTTGATGGGAACACTTGCCCTTTGTGGATTGTTATTCTCCTCCAAAGAGATGTTGTTGTCTTGCCTATATACTAAGATCATTGGGACTGACAGTCCCCAAGTGAGCATGTGAAGGCTTAGACGACATTCGTCTCTTTCAAGACGTTTTGTTTGGTGTCAGGAGAGTTCTTCATGAACAAGTAGAGTTATAAGGACGAGTTGCTCTCTTACCTATCTAATAAAACCTCTTGCCTTACCTTAAGTATCTGTCTTGCCTATGTTTTAACATCATGTTCGACTCTCCTGACTTACCTTCATGCTCTCCCTTATACCTTATCCTCCAACTTTACCCACATACCTCACCACATGGCTCTTCCTTCCCTATTAAAAAGACTACCTAAATATCTTTCATGTCATGTTAAACGAGATTAATGGGTCCTGAGGACGCATGCCTAGCCAGCAACCACCTAATTTATGAGTCCTGAGGACGCATGCCTAGCCAGCGACCACCCAATTTATGAGTGCTGAGGACGCATGCCTAGCCAGCAAATACCCAATTTATGAGTCCTGAGGACGCATGCCTAGCCAGCAATCCTCTTAATATTCTGAATACATATCTTTCAGACCAAATAACTTAGTCATTGCCAATCGAACGATAATCCCACTAAATGTCAGTATAATCCGCCCATCCGTTAGGCTGTTATTGCCGGGAGATAAACACCGATCACATGGTAGAATTCTATAGCTCTCCTTCCGTTATCAACGGCGGGATAGATAACGGTCCAAACGAACCCGTTATCTAATAGGAGGCGGATACTAACGAGCCCGTTATCTAATAGGAGGCGGATACTAACGAGGCCGTTATCTATAAGGAGGCGGATACTAACGAGTCCGTTATATGTTCGAAGAGCTCCCGGGGAGAGGGGGGGGGGCAGGGGAATAAGCAGTAATATATAACTTGCAACTTTGCAACCAATAAATGTCTTCCATACGTCACCAGAGCTGCTGGAGGCATATATGGTGGCTGGTGTGAGACGCGTTCAAGGTAACTAGGGTAGCGTCAGGGTTCGGAACCCTGACGCCAGGAACCCCTGACCTCAGGGCTCACACTGGGGTCGCGTCGGCCGGCCCTCAGGGTGGCACAGGGGAGCCCTAATTTTGGCGCGGAAAGTCCTTGGATTTGCGTAATGGGTGGAGGCCGCCCGGCGGGCGTCCACTATATCAATTACGTCTCGCCATCTCAATGGTAAAATTCAACGCTAAATTGGGGAGCGGAGTAAGTGTGGCGGCTGTGATCCATCTAAAGGCTTAGGGAGCAGCGTGAGGAAGATGGGAACAGCGTGAGGAAGATGGGAGCAGCGTGAGGAAGACAGAAGCGTGAGGAAGATGAGGGAATGGATACAACACAATGTTTAACTCCGGATGTACATATCAGTAGGATAAAGTCAGGATCAGTGTTCTCGAAAGTCAGAACACCATTCCTTCCCACCGTCCCATCCCAAATCCTTATCCTGAGCCCTTCCCAAGTGCTATATGGTCGTTATGGCTTGACGCTTTCTCCTGATAGTTCCCCCTCATCATCGTTGTTTCACCCCCCCCCCGCCTCTAAAAGGGTACATAAGAGTCCATAAAACTTATCCCAAAACTGCAAGAGATGGGGTATGGAGGCTGGACCTTGTAGACGCTACAAAAGAGCATGGAGATAGGAGACACATATATATATACATGTGTGTGTGTGTGTGTGTGTGTGTGTGTATGTGTGTGTGTGTGTGTGTGTGTGTGTGTGTGTGTATGTGTGTGTGTGTGTGTGTGTGTGTGTGTGTGTGTGTGTGTGTGTGTGTGTGTGTGTGTGTGTGTGTGTGTGTATCACGAAAATAAATACGTGATTAAAATGTGACAGTGTCAGACCACGGAGGAAAATTGAAAGAGGAATTTCCTTTCTGTTTCAATTTTCTTCCGTGGTCTGACACTGTCATATATATATATATATATATATATATATATATATATATATATATGTGTCAGGAAATGTTCACAATGAATACCAATAAAATAAGAGGGCAAGAGTAGAAGGTTGAGAAATAGATGAGCCATATAAAAATGTAAGAAAACAATCTTTTAGTTAAATAGTGGTGAAATGGAATGACGTAAAGGAGCATATTGGAGAAGCGATCCACATTCATATAATTTTAAAACCACATATGACAGGCAAGAAATGAGAGGACTCATTGCATAAAACAACCATAGGAGTAAGAAAGGCGGGGTCCGAGAGCTAACACACCATCTATCAGGTACACAAACAGGCGAGTACACACAAACATACACCACACACACAGCACCCACACAGTCAAAACAAAAGGCTCAGTTGCCATAAATTTCGAGGCATATTTATCGCTCATTCATAAATAACTTGCAAGAAATGTCTATTACGTAGGCTGGGGAAGACGGAGCTCTTCCTGCACTAAATTGGATGCTGGCATATTTCGCACCACCAGCCGCCTTTTCTGTTATTAACAAGTATTTAATTACATTCTCACGCATCTCTCATCGTTTTTTGCCGTGGCGGCGCCGTTACTTATGCACGAAGCTTAAGATGGAGCCAGTCTGGAAAATAATGAAATGCCAAGAAATTCGTTCCAGGAGGAGCATGTGGATCCGCTCGCACATGCGAATATCGCGAGTGAAGCTCCGAGCGCATGCGTCGAGTTCATGCTCTAGTGAGTCCACTCATTTAATGAATATTGAATTATTATTTAGCATAAATGGTCTTAATTCTTCTCTCTCTCTCTCTCTCTCTCTCTCTCTCTCTCTCTCTCTCTCTCTCTCTCTCTCTCTCTCGCTCATGATATAATGCAACTAAAATTGGTTTCAGCAATAATAAATTAATTGTACATTCATTAATTCTTGCATAAATAAAAATATGAATAATTCAATAACTCTCAACATTGGATGGAACAAATGCAAATCTCTCCAATTGTATATTTTTTTCCTAAATGGATAATATTCAATTGTATTCACTGCCAGGCGTTGTTGTGTTGATCTTCGTTACCCTTTAGTCACAGAGAAGGTGGCGCCCTTAACCCCTTAACACATTCCCCTTCACATTTACTGACCATTCGTTACCTTGAGTTTACCTTGAGTTTACAGTGAGTTTACAGTGAGTTACCTTGAGTTTACCATGATTCTACCTTTAGTTTACCATGATTCTACCTTGAGTTTACAGAGTTAACCTTGAGTCTACATTGAGTTTACCATGAGTCTACATTGAGTTTACAATCAGTCTACATTGAGTTTACCATGCGTTTACGCTGAATCTACATTGAGTTTACCATGTGTCTACATTGAATTTACAATGAGTCTGCCAAAAGTTTACAATGAGACTACCTTGAGTTTACCCATGAGACTACCTTTAGGTAGACTCGTGGTAAACTCAAGTTTACCATGTGACTACCTTGGGTTTACCATTGAGATTACATTGAGTTTACCATGAGTCTACCTTGAGTTTATCATGAGTCTACCTTGAAATTATCCTGTGTTAATCTCAGGTTTATCATAAGGTTACTTTGATTTGTCTCAAGATACCTTGACTTTACTTTATGATTATCCTGAGGTTACCTTACGATTACCTACGAGTTACCTTAGAGCGTTCGAGGATCACTGTCCCTGCGGCCCGCTCTCTAGCAGGCTCCCTTTAGATGTAGTGTTCCCAAGCCAAATAATAATGTTTGTGATTCAGGCGATAAGTCACAATAACGTGGCTGAAGTATGTTGACCAGACCACACACTACAAAGTGAAGGGACGACGACGTTTCGGTCCGTCCTGGACCATTCTCAAGTCGATTGTGACTTGAGAATGATGTCGTTTCAGTCCAGGACGGACCGAAACGTCGTCAATTCCTTTATTTTCATATGTGTGGGTGTGGTGTTTATGTTAATAATTATAAAAACCCATTCACTGCCACAACAAATTAACAAAAAATGCAAACTCAAATGACCTTCTCTAAATACTTTAAAACTAAATAATCAAAATATTTAAATATTCCACAGTGTGAAGATTACGCCAGAAATCATTAAAATATAAATGATAACTTTTAAATCTAAAATGATCCTTAAAAGCAAGAAGAATGGTCAAAAACTTTCCTTTAAAAAATAGTTGCAATGGAGCTTACCCCAGAGAATAAAATCAGGGAAGACACCCCGTAATGCGATCCCTGTATCAGAGCTCCAGCCAACTCTATATACTGTGACAGAGTACATTAAAGAGAAAGAGCAGTCCTCTAAAATTTAGTTTTATCAAATACGATCAGAAGACTTGCCTTTAGTGGCCTTCCCAGTGATGTACTACATCTCGCTACCTCAGGCAGTGATGTACTACCTCAGGCAGTGATGTACTACCTCAGGCTACCTCAGGCAGTGATGTACTACCTCTGGCTACCTCAGGCAGTGATGTACTACCGCTGGCTACCTCAGGCAGTGATGTACTACCTCTGGCTACCTCAGGCAGTGATGTACTACCTCTGGCTACCTCAGGCAGTGATGTACTACCTCTGGCTACCTCAGGCAGTGATGTACTACCTCTGGCTACCTCAGACAGTGATGTACTACCGCTGGCTACCTCAGACAGTGATGTACTACCGCTGGCTACCTCAGACAGTGATGTACTACCTCTGGCTACCTCAGGCAGTGATGTACTACCTCTGGCTACCTCAGACAGTGATGTACTACCGCTGGCTACCTCAGGCAGTGATGTACTACCTCTGGCTACCTCAGACAGTGATGTACTACCTCTGGCTACCTCAGACAGTGATGTACTACCTCAGGCAGTGATGTACTACCGCTGGCTACCTCAGACAGTGATGTACTACCTCTGGCTACCTCAGGCAGTGATGTACTACCTCTGGCTACCTCAGGCAGTGATGTACTACCTCTGGCTACCTCAGGCAGTGATGTACTACCTCTGGCTACCTCAGACAGTGATGTACTACCTCTGGCTACCTCAGGCAGTGATGTACTACCGCTGGCTACCTCAGACAGTGATGTACTACCGCTGGCTACCTCAGGCAGTGATGTACTACCTCTGGCTACCTCAGACAGTGATGTACTACCTCTGGCTACCTCAGACAGTGATGTACTACCTCTGGCTACCTCAGGCAGTGATGTACTACCGCTGGCTACCTCAGGCAGTGATGTACTACCTCTGGCTACCTCAGACAGTGATGTACTACCTCTGGCTACCTCAGGCAGTGATGTACTACAACAAGCTGGCATATTTAGGAACAACAAATCCATTACAAGTGTTGAGCCACATACCGTAGTACTATGGGAGTGCGTAATGGACACAGGGAATTCACAAGACATACTGATGAAGAAGATTTAACGACTCTTAGGATATGATACCATCAGCGAGCCATCAATGATTGATGTCGGTTCGCCTGAGACAGCTTCTCGTGCCTCGACGACCAGGCTTGGTGGGTGGGCGTGATGTAATGGCCTGCGTGACTAAATGCCAACATGATGGAGGCTAAAGCCCTCAAGGAAGCATTAACCTAAGTTCTTCGCAAATATATTGCATGTTCCATGATTTCAGGATGAGGAAGATTAGAGGCGACCTGCCGTCTATTGTTATAGAGTCCTCTTGAGGGGTTCCCGGCGGTGCCCGGGGTATTCTGTCTATCACTTCACCCCTCAATCAACCCCTCTCCCCTCCTTATATACCTTTCCTGCTTCCTCCTCTCCCCTTCATCTACCCATTTTCTCCCTTATCCCCCTTCAACGTCGAATAGAAATTACACTTACATATTTAGAAGAGGTACCCGGTACCATTTACAGATATAAAAAGGTACATACATAAAGGTACATATTTATATTTACATATATAAAAGAGGAATTTATCTACCGTTTCCCGCTCTTCCCCGTTCGCCCCATCTCTCCCTTGATCCCCTAGTCTCCATCCCCTTGGTTCCTCTCCTCGTCCCTCCTATTTTCCTCCCCTCATTTCTCCCCTCTGCTTTCCCATCTTGCCCTTCTCTCTGAAAATCTATTATTAAGTACTGAACCAACCGTATGGGTCTCAGAGAATATATTTATACCACTAAAAACTCTAGTAAACACACTGTACTTGTATGAACGTGTATGGTGGTCTCTATAAATGGCTTCGTTATGTCGGTCCCCTACCACAGACCATTCCCCCTGCAAAGATGGGTGATGCTAGGCTGAAGAACAGATGTTGTAAACCAACCATTCATGTGTTGTTCTAGTGGTGGAAACTGTACCAGAGTCACACGGTGTAGCCTACATTAACAAGGCATCCACTACCTTGGATGCCTCTAGTTTAGCTCCACTACCTTGGATGCCTCTACTTTACCATCCACTACCTTGGATGCCTCTACTTTACCATCCACTACCTGGATGCCTCTACTTTACCATCCAGTACCAAGCCAGCGGTGCCGAGTGTAGAGGACTTACTATAGACACACAGAAGACCATCAAGACACAACCAGCATGTTTTAAGACCCAATGATAGAGAGCAGATCCCTCTCATTATAGGTCCTGACTGGTGATAGGCGCGTAACGCTTGTTATAGGTTCCATTAGGGCCCTAATCTAATGTTGTGTGGCCATTGTTCCACCAAGAGAATGGACGTATCTTAAGTGTGCTACAGTCCGGGTGTTGGTATCACTGAAGCTGCACTCAACTTGATTGTAAAACCTCTTGAAGAGTTTTAAGTGAGAAGGATGGTGTCAATGGTGGGAGTGAAGGGGAGAGGAGAGTGGGGGTGTTGATGGTGGCAGTGTTGGATGGTGTTGCTGGTGGCAGTTACAAGGAACACGTTGTTGGCTGAGTGTCTGTGGGGAAGGTGTCACGGCTCAGAGCGAGAACTCTCACTCATGCTGTTGGTAGCGTCAACGTTAGTGATGGCAGACTGTGGAGCAATAATGTCGCCGCCGACAGCTAGAGTAGTGATGATATAATGTGACATTGACGGTGTTGTCAGCGGCTGTGGTGTGGGAGGAGTCCAGGAGCGGCTGTGGTGGTAGGAGGACGATCCAGGAGGCTACGACAGCGGCTGTAGTGGTGGATCCAGGAGGCTACGACAGCGGCTGTGGTGGTAGGGAGGACGACCAGGAGGCTTCGACAGCGGCTGTGGTGGTAGGAAGGACGATCCAGGAGGCTACGACAGCGGCTGTGGTGGTAGGGAGGACGATCTAGGAAGCTATGACAGCAGCACCGGACGGAGCCACTGTGTGAGACAGGTGTCCCGTTAGTCCAGAGGTTACCAGATGGTATCCCTGTGGCCGGCCGTGTCTGACAAGTCCAGCAGACGCGGCTCGCTGTCACACCACCCGCCTCATCACCTCCACAACACGACTTAATTTAAAATCATCAAACAGTGATGACTTGTTTTAGGGCTGCGTGTGAGAGCTTATCCATTGATCGGACGCTCCCAAGAGTTCACTCAAGCTCTTATCTACCAAATCAACTCTTCTTTGGCGCACCATTTATATATTTAGGGTTAAGGAGAAGTTAGCGAATAATTTTTCATTATATATATATATATATATATATATATTATATATATATATATATATATATATATATATATATATATTTCTTAACGAGGGGTATAAGAATGATCAACATGTTAATGATAATTGACCAGTTTCAAAATGCTAGTTATTATAAAACCTGCCCTAATATATGGGGCATGAAACTTGAACGTGAAGCCCTGAACTTAACAAGCTCAGCAAAAACTTGATTGGACAACGACGATGCCAGTTGATCAGTTTGACGTCTGGTAACATGAAGATGACATTCCACAGACGCCACTTGGGTCGAAAGTCCCTTTACCCACAGAACGACTAATGGGGCCTATATGCCCAGGCGCCCAGGCTCTCTCTGACCTGCGCTGAGGACGCGGGGCGGCGTTCAATGTTGATCCCACTGTGGTAATGTTTAGCAGAGGGTACTGTTAGCAGAGGGTACTGTAAGCAGTGGGTACTGTAAGCAGTGGGTACTGTAAGCAGTGGGTACTGTAAGCAGAGGGTACTGTAAGCCGAGGGTACTGTAAGCAGAGGGTACTGTAAGCAGAGGGTACTGTAAGCAGAGGGTACTGTAAGCAGAGGGTACTGTAAGCAGAGGGGTACTGTAAGCAGAGGGTACTGTAAGCAGTGGGTACTGTAAGCAGAGGGTACTGTAAGCAGAGGGTACTGTAAGCAGAGGGTACTGTAAGCAGAGGGGTACTGTAAGCAGAGGGTACTGTAAGCAGAGGGTACTGTAAGCAGAGGGTACTGTAAGCAGAGGGTACTGTAAGCAGTGGGTACTGTAAGCAGAGGGTACTGTAAGCAGTGGGTACTGTAAGCAGAGGGTACTGTAAGCAGTGGGTACTGTAAGCAGAGGGTACTGTAAGCAGTGGGTACTGTAAGCAGAGGGTACTGTAAGCAGTGGGTACTGTAAACCATGGGTAATATAAATAATGGGAAATATAAACCATGGGTAATATAAATAATGGGAAATATAAACAGTGTGAATGTAAACTCTTAGTAATTAAAGTGGGGGAATGTAAACTGTAATTGAAGTAGAGGCCCCCCCCCCACTCCTCTTGGTAGAGGATACATAAAGGGGGGGGGTGGAGGCCTAACGGTGGCGACAAATGTTGGGGAGTGATGAGATGCATGAGGGAGGGGAGGTGAGGGGAGGGAGGGGAGTGATTGGCTGTTGGGGGCAGAGGAGAGGGGGAGGGGGAAGAGGACATCAAATTTACTCTGCATAAACATGTATTCATGTGAGACTGAGAACGTGAATGGTGACCTGTGTCCTAATTACCACCCCACAGCTAACTTACCCACTGCTAACATTTAACTTACCGACAAACAACTTTAAACATCCATGTTTAGTACCCATTAATGTGTACCTGAGCACTGTCTAGCCTGTAGAACACACACACACACACATATGACGCCATTAATAACAGTTCTGGAAACAGGGAGCCTGAGATCCAGCGGGGAAATACATTTATGTCGTGACAAATTGTCCAGCCACAGCCAGCGACAGTCTCAGCAGCGGCGGGAGGACGCCAGCAGTGGTTCAAGGTGACTGCAAATACCTGGCTCACCACTACTGCATTCCGGCGTCCATCGCTGTTGTCAAACATTCCAGATAACCAACGTTACCGATCCTGGAATGCTAATCCACCGTTGGCTACATCTGCCGTTGGCTTCGTTGATCATTACACCTCATTGTGTGGGGATGAGGGGGACGTTCGGAGGCTGTTGTTGGCTGGAATGATTCATGCTAGTTTTGGGAGTGCGTGTAAATGTTAATTAAAGTATGCGAATCTCAACTGTCGATCATGTTAACTGATGACATTGGTTGGCTCTTTGATAGTTGTACTGAATTATCTGTTACAAAGTTGGCCATGTCTGTTGGCCAACGCCACGTCTCTTAGATGCCCTGTTAGGCCCGTTTGTTAACTACGTCTTTTAGCGACGTCTGTTCAACGCACATCTTGATCACATTTGCTTACATCATCTCCTGATTGCATCAAAGGATCACGCCATATCGTCAAACAATTTCCAATGATATTCTCTCTTGATTGCCTGTGCTGCTCTTATCTCCTCAGACGTGTAGACTATTTTTCAATTATACCTTCACTCCATTAATGCATCGGGAGGATAAAGTTCATTCATCAGGCCACCTCAATACATCTCTTGGCAATCTATTGAGGTCCGGTCGCAGACTCAATTTAGACCTGTTTAATAAATGCTGGTCTTCATATTNCTGTTCTAACTGCCTTTCTTCAGTTTCATATGAGTGTTTCAATTTCCGCTCGATTTCTTCAATCTCCCTATTTAAATTATCCTTCTTGACGGGAAATTCGTGTGTCTGCATAAGCTGTTCCGTTATTCTTTTTCCTGCGTTTATAGTGTCATTCTGCGTTCTCTTTCTACTTTGGATCTCTTTCTGGGTGCTTTCCTCAAAGGAAACATGTTTCAGACAGACTTGGGTACGCTTCCGAAGTCAGTTTTTCTATTCCTTCTGTAGACGCTGTATTACTTAAAACAGTTTCCCATGGAATTTTTTTATTTCCCTGTTTATTATCGCTCCAGTCTATCCTTTTATTATTAAAATGAATTTACTGAATAGCCCCTCTCGCTTTATCAACGTTTTAGGTCTATTTAGTATTGATGTAGTTTGCACTTCATGAGCTTGTGATCTGAATATGTGGTATCTGATATCGTAATGTCTCTGATAATGTCTTCATTGTTCGTAAAGACCAGATCGAGAATATTTTTATTTCTCGTTGGCTCCGATATCTGCTGAGTGAGTGAAAATTTGTCACAGAATCTAAGTAGTTCTCTAATCTGTGGTTTGGTTAGTCCTGATAGATTCCCTGGTATAATATTATTGTTTGCTATTCTCCACCTGAGACTAGGCAAGTTGAAGTCACTAAGAAGATAATATCAGGTATTGGTTCTCCAAATTATCAAGGCTATTCTCTATTTTGTTTATTGTTTCTGTGAATTCCTCAGCCGTTGCATCTGGCGTTTGTGTATATTAGAATAATCACTAAATTTATTTTCTCTATTTTTAATCCCAGTACCTCTACCAACCTCATTTGTAACGTTTAGGAGCTCCGAGCACACAAGGTCTTCCTATATCAGACCCACTCCTCCATGTGACCTAATTTCCTGTCACACCTGTATAGGTGTATATCCTGGAATCCAGATCTCACTGTCCAGATTCCCCTGCAGGGTTTCTGTGAAAGCTCCAAATACTGCATTTGACTCCGTGAGGAGCCATTTATGAACTGTACTTTTATTGTTTGTTCTTGTTTTCAGTCCTTGTATGTTGGCAAAGATGAATGAGGTTACTCTGTTAGTGATAGTTGACTGGGAGACTTTTGTGGCAGCCCATTATGCTGGACATATTGAGTATTTGTTCTGACCAGTGCTGATTGTTGTAGGGCAGTTTGCCTGTGTAGTTGTGGTTCCCTTTCGGTGTGTAGTTGTACTGTAATTCTGGTATGCAAGTGGGTCTGGCATCCAGTTCCATACATTCTCTATGCTCCTCCTTTGAATTCTCTTTCGGTCTGGTATAAAAAATTTATCGAATTTCCTCCAAATTCATTATCCTGCTTGCCACTCTTTATGTAGCGTTCCGTGCCTTTCACGTGAAATATGGGCACTGAGGTCTAGCATTTTCTGTCCTCCATGAGTTTGGCACATCTCAGGATGGAAAACCTACATATTGATCCAAATCGACACTCCCTTTCTAACATATTTAAACATTTTTTGGGAGTTGATAACTGCATTCTAATCCTGTCTTATTACCAGCATATCTATTCTGCATATGCCCTTTGCATAAAATTTGCATAAGTCTGACCTTCTGTTCTGACTCTCTCTATCGGGAACCGTTGTAGTGTCGTGTACCTACCGAGCTGTCAGTGCTGTCTGTTACACTTTCTAGTTTACTGTCATCCACATCCGGGCCTACGAGTCAGAGTTTTACAACTTCCTGAGTTTCAGCCTCAGTTTCATCCCTGACTATGCCTCCGCCCCTGGTATATTACAATTGTTGTTCCTTTCCCACTCCTTCTGGATGGCTTGTAGGCTTCCAATGAACGATGTTTTCCGTTCATGCGTCATGTTATCTAGAAGGTTTCTTCTGACCTTTCTGACTCACCGTCAGAAGAAATGCGGCGAGGAGGAGCTGCCCCTCTCTGTGGGGCTCCACAGCAGACACAAGCACCCGACAATCACACACCCAAACACACACTGGCCTCATGTCGTGTACCTCCTCCACACACTCAGTTCCTGTTATTGTTTCTACCACTGACTCATTTCTCTCGACGCCCGCGGAGCTTCCCATGAAACAGATTTAGAAAGACAATAGCACAAAGAGTGAATAAGGAGAATAAGCTCCGCTGGCGAAGATGGTCTTGACCTTGGGACAAGGAGCTAGTTGTGTATTCCCTTCACAAGAGACAGCATACTTGCATACTGATTTTGATTGATCAAGAAGCAAAATTCCTAGGCAAATATGCTTGGCTATGTCCTCACACCACACTGCGTCAACACTCGGGGAACTTAGCGTCATCCCCTTGACGCAACCCCATGAACAGGTGAACACAATGATGGCACAAATCGAGGCTCGGCAATGAACAGAGGAGTGGTGAGTGAAGAGAACACTAGAGAGGGGGGTGTAAGGCGCGAGCTACGGAACGGAGAGGTCTGGCAACCGTGCCCGGCAACAAGCGGACTCAACACACAAGTAATAACTTGCGGTTATTACTGCACCAGAAAACTATCAACACCGATCCCAAAATGAAACATTACATCTCATTTCACCAGACGACTGAGATGAGAGGGGATGGGGGGGGGGGAAGGAACCTGTGTGTTTGGCTACATTCTGAACACAAGACAGTGAACACAAGATAATGAACACAAGACAGTGAACAGTGAACACAAGACAGTGAACAGTGAACACAAGACAGTGAACACAAGATATGAACACAAGACAGTGAACAGTGAACACAAGATAGTGAACAGTGAACACAAGACAGTGAACAGTGAACAAGATAGTGAACAGTGAACACAAGATAGTGAACAGTGAACACAAGATAGTGAACAGTGAACACACGACAGTGAACAGTGAACACAAGATAGTGAACACAAGACAGTGAACACAAGATAGTGAACAGTGAACACACGACAGTGAACAGTGAACACAAGATAGTGAACACAAGACAGTGAACACAAGATAGTGAACAGTGAACACACGACAGTGAACAGTGAACACAAGATAGTGAACACAAGACAGTGAACACAAGATAGTGAACAGTGAACACACGACAGTGAACAGTGAACACAAGATAGTGAACACACGACAGTGAACAGTGAACACAAGATAGTGAACAGTGAACACAAGATAGTGAACACAAGACAGTGAACACACGACAGTGAACAGTGAACACAAGATAGTGAACAGTGAACACAAGATAGTGAACAGTGAACACAAGATAGTGAACACAAGATAGTGAACAGTGAACACAAGATAGTGAACAGTGAACACAAGATAGTGAACAGTGAACACAAGATAGTGAACAGTGAACACAAGACAGTGAACAGTGAACACAAGACAGTGAACACAAGATAGTGAACACAAGACAGTGAACAGTTAACACAAGATAGTGAACACAAGACAGTGAACAGTGAACACAAGATAGTGAACACAAGACAGTGAACAGTTAACACAAGACAGTGAACAGTGAACACAAGACAGTGAACAGTGAACACAAGACAGTGAACACAAGACAGTGAACACAAGACAGTGAACAGTGAACACAAGACAGTGAACACAAGACAGTGAACAGTGAACACAAGACAGTGAACAGTGAACACAAGACAGTGAACACAAGATAGTGAACACAAGACAGTGAACACAAGATAGTGAACAGTGAACACAAGATAGTGAACACAAGACAGTGAACAGTGAACACAAGACAGTGAACACAAGACAGTGAACACAAGATAGTGAACACAAGACAGTGAACACAAGACAGTGAACAGTGAACACAAGACAGTGAACACAAGACAGTGAACACAAGATAGTGAACACAAGATAGTGAACACAAGATAGTGAACAAGATAGTTGAACAAGTCCCTCAACTCATCAACAATTCAACAGATGGTTGAAGGACCAACAAAAAAATTCTTATTAACCTCGGAGCGCTTGTAAGCTTAAATGTACATTAAATATTCTAATGTCTATCTCCAGAAACTTTCAGTCATTTTAGAACGAACAGGTGACTGGAACAGCAACTAATCTATATTTATAAGAATATCTCTCAAAGGTTGGAGGCCAGATGCGTGAAGCTGCCGGCCTCACCCGACTTTGCAGGGTGACCGGTGATGGGTAGGTGACCAACAAAGGCGCGTCGTGGACGGCCCCGTTGCTCAAATTACAAGGAGTCAGTTCCCATAGTGACTTGTAATATATCAACCCATCCTCAAAAAAGTATAGTAATTATAGCAAATTTTAGTCAAGTATACACAAATGGGATGTTGTGTAAACAAACTATTATATACTATTGCTTATATACTGTTTTATACTATTGCATTACCTGGAGCATATCTCTCTACACCTACCCCTCTACACCTACCCTCTACACCTATCCTCTACACCTACCCTCTACACCTACCCTCTACACCTACCCCTCTACACCTACCCCTACACCTACTCTCTACACCTACCCTCTACACCTACCCTCTACGCCTACCCCTCTACACCTACCCTCTACACCTACCCTCTACATCTACTCTCTACACCTACCCTCTACACCTACCCCTCTACACCTACTCTCTACACCTACCCTCTACACCTACCCCTCTACACCTACCCTCTACACCTACCCTCTACACCAACCCTCTACACCTACTCTCTACACCTACCCTCTACACCTACCCCTCTACACCTACCCCTCTACACCTACCCTCTACACCTACCCTCTAACACTACCCCTCTACACCTACCCTCTACAACTACCCCTCTACACACCCTCTACAACTAACCCTCTACACCTACCCTCTACACCTACCCCTCTACACCCACCCCTCTACACCTACCCTCTACACCCACCCCTCTACACCAACCCTCTACACCAACCCTCTACACCTACCCTCTACACCTACCCTCTACAACTACCCTCTACACCTACCCCTCTACACCTACCCTCTACACTACCCTCTACACTAACCCTCTACACCTACCCCTCTACACCCACCCCTCTACACCTACCCTCTACACTAACCCTCTACACCTACCCTCTACACCAACCCTCTACACCTACCCTCTACACCTACCTCTCTACACACCCACCCCTCTACACAACCTACCCTCTACACCTACCCTCTACACCTACCCTCTACACCTACCCTCTACACTACCCCTCTACACCAACCCTCTACACCTACCCTCTACACCTACCCTCTACACCTACCCTCTACACCTACCCTCTACAACTACCCCTCTACACCAACCCTCTACACCTACCTCTACACCTACCCTCTACACCTACCTCTCTACACCTACCCTCTACACCTACCTCTACACCCACCCCTCTACACCTACCCTCTACACCCACCCCTCTACACCACCCCTCTACACCAACCCTCTACACCTACCCTCTACACCTACCTCTACACCTACCCTCTAACAACTAACCCTCTACACCTACCCTCTACCACTACCCCCTCTACACCTACCCCTGTACACCTACCCTCTACAACTAACCCTCTACACCTACCCTCTACACCTACCTAACCTACCTAACCCTAACCTAACCTAACTAACCTACCTACCCTCTACACCTACCCTCTACACCAACCCTCTACACCTACCCTCTACACCAACCCTCTACACCAACCCTCTACACCTACCCTCTACACCCACCCTCTACACCTACCCTCTACACCAACCCTCTACACCTACCCCTCTACACCTACCCTCTACACCAACCCTCTACACCCAACCCTCTACACCAACCCTCTACACCACCCTCTACACCTACCCTCTACACCTACCCTCTACACCTACCCTCTACACTAACCCTCTACACCAACCCTCTACACCTACCCTCTACACCTACCCTCTACACCTACCCCTCTACTACGTGACGTTCGACCAACAGTTGCTATAAGCTACAACCTATTGAGATGGACCCGGTTACCGCGGAGACCCGAGCACTGCCGGGTCCATCTAGTTCATCATAAATAACCGTTACCTCAACGAAAATTAATTAGTATAGTAACTGGCAATCAGCTTACTCCGCCTGGCAGTCTCGTGTACTAATGGTCTACACATTATGCTCATAACTTATGCATGTTCGCGCTCTCGTTTGGGAAGCAATTTTTTCCCCATTATAACATATATTGTATACGGATATGCTGCATATTGTATACGGATATGCTGCATATTGTATACGGATATGCATATTGTATACGGATATGTTGCATATTGTATACGGATATGTTGCATATTGTACATGATATGATGCATATTGTACATATGATGCATATTGTACATGATATGATGCATATTGTACATATGATGCATATTGTACATGATATGTTGCACATTGTACATGATATGTTGCATACTGCTTTTGTGACACGTTGCACATATATATAACGAGCCGTCCAGATGAATCAACACCAAAATGTAACGTTTTTACGTTTCAGTAAAATACATAAGAAGAGCGAGTAGAAAATAATCTATTCCCAGAACACCAGAAATCTTACCTATAATACACTTATACAACTCATACTCTCATACACTTGTATAAGTGTATCAGAGCATGTGTTGTATAACTCCTTCATTAATAGCCTGATACAACTCATACACCACCCCACCCCCCTGCACTAATAGACTTATACACCCCGTGCACCAATAGACTTAACCAACACATGCAGTAATAGACTGTTAGAAGTGATTCACAACTACAGTCCCACACACCCGGCTGGTAGCTCACACACCTGCCTCAACACAAAACTCACCATTCTTGTTTACGACTTAAATTTATGAAATGCAGTGACAAGCCGCCTTCACGTATCGTGTGCTGGCCGCATAGCAAACACAACCTTAACGGCATATGATTCTGAGGCAATTTCGTAAGATATCCGTAAGATGCAGCGTCGAGAACGTGAGAATTCTATAGAGCGGACCATTGGAACAACTTGCATTAGGAATTCTGAACTCAACCAGTGTGATAATGGAAGCCAACAAGGACAGGTGAAGATGCATGTGATGTTGTAACATGTCTGTAGGAGTGTGCTGGTGCACGGGTGTGATACACAGCAAGAGCAAAGTCAAAATATCCGTCAAGGGGAGTGGGGAGGAATCTGGGGAGGGAGGGAGAAAGATAGAGGGAGAGAGAGAGAGAGAGAGAGAGAGAGCTACGGTCACACCAATTACATTAGTGTGGCCATGGCTGCAGTTTTATGTCATTATACTGAAGCCATTGCCTCAAATGATCATTATACCGAAGCTATGTCCACAACAATGCCATTATAATGAATCCATGACCCCAACAGTGTCACTATACTCAAGACATACACAAAACACTTACCAGCTGCAGTTATCACTAAAATTCTCTTCCTAGAAACAAGCAAAGGAATATCAACAAATACTTGTTCATCTTCTGTTTACTTGTTAACTAGTCACAAGGTCTCTGTGACTTTGTTTAACCTTTGCTTCTATGTTTTATTAATAATCTGCATATCATTATCAACACACGTTGATATTTATCGGATTGGGTTCAGTAAGTTAAATTATATGTTGCTATTAAATACAACTTGTATTTACTGTTTAAAACCCACGTTTTAATTCGTATACGAAGTTATAAATACTGAATGACCTTACAATCCTCTGTTGACATCACTTATATGATGGTATTGAAGTTTGATAGGCTTAATAGGCTCAAGACATCATTTCACAGTATTCAGGATGATGGCCACTAAATGATCTTTCCGTCACCTGATGTCTCAAGGCTGATCACAAGCATGCTACTCGCATGCTGTTCCTCCAGGAGATAACTCTTGACCTTTCCTGAGCACTCACTCGACACAGCAGACTGTCTCTTTGAGTTCCATGCGCTCTTTTGTGCTCGTCACTCTCTCGTGTAACCCAATAACTACCATGTTCTCTTAAGAACAGGAGAGGTTCATCTCTGAGTTCTACTCTCAGTTCCCTCATATCATCACTTCTCAAACCTCATCACCTTGCAATTTAGTTGGATTAAAATCAAGCCGCCATGTCTCAGACCATCTCTCTAGTTTGTCCCGATCCTCCTGAAGCATTCTTGAATCTGCCTGCGTTTTAATTAGTCTCGTCAGTTTTGCATCTATGATAATACTTGACAATGAGGATCAAACTCCACTCCTTACACTCGGAACTATTCAGCCTCACTGCAACTCCCTGTTTCCTGTCAGGCAGGTATTCTCTCACCCAGCTAAATGCGAGTGTGTGATTTTTAATTTTCAGAAAGTTAACAAGTTAAAATACAATTTAATCTTGTTCATAACTGGAAACTTTTGATAATTCCCTCCTGCTCCTCCTCCTGCCACTCGCACGCTTAAGAACAAAAAATACATCTTAGAAGCACACACTAAAACACCTTCACGAGACAATGTCATCGTGAACAAGATTGTCTCCGTCATGCTTAACGAAGCTTCAGCTCCGACTGGAGTTCGACTCCCCTGATGTGAACACTCTTCACCCTTGTGAACTAAACACTCTTCACTCTTGTCTATGTCGTCTTAATTACCCCTTAGCGTACCCTTGGTGGCTGTTATCTCTTTGTTGATGATTTCCAGAATTCTACAACTCCCGCAGCCTGGTCAGTGCACTAAACCAAACCATAGTTAATGGTTTTATGTCTCAGTACTTACCAATCAGAATCCATCAGAGTGTATGAGGGATGAGATCTAGTTCTTCGTGTTAAGTTTACTAGCCTTGCTCTATCTCTTGCTGTTGTTGTTGTTGATTAAGATTTTCTACCTGGAACAAAAGCTCCAAGTAGCACGGGCTATGGTGAGCCCGAAGTCTATCTCTGGCGTTACAATTGAACTATACTGACGTTCGAATTCTTTATCGAATCTGGCCTTAAAGTTGTGGATAGAGATGACTTCCACAACTTCCTTCAATGCATTCAACTTGCTGACTATCTGTTCAGAGAATGTTTCACACTGACACACACACACACACACACACACACACACACACACACACACACACACACACACACACCACACACACACACACACACACACACTGACACACTGACACACACACACACACACACACACACACACACACACACACACACACACACACACACACACACACACACACACACCCACACCCCCAAACCCACACCCCCAAATCCACACCCCCAAACCCACACACACCCACACCCACACCCACACACACACACCCACACCCACACCCCCAAACCCACACACACACACACACACACACACCCACACACACACCCACACCCACACACACACACCCACGCCCACACACACCCACACCCACACCCCCAAACCCACACACACCCACACACACACCCCCACACCACACACACACACACACACACACACACACACACACACACACACACACACACATAATTATGCCCCTGGACAAGGGTATAAAAATTCCTCTCTAAAACTGAGATGATTAAAGTTGTGAATCAATCCCCCGGGGCCGCTCATAACATAGGGGAGGGGGGGAGTGGGGTTGTGATTAACAACTTTCAATTATGAGAGAGGCGTGGTGTTCTACAGGGAGGTGTTCTACAGGGTGGTGTTCTACAGTGGTGTTCCACAGGTGGTGTTCTACAGGGAGGTGTTCTACAGTGGTGTTCCACAGGTGGTGTTCTACAGTGGTGTTCCACAGGTGGTGTTCTACAGGGAGGTGTTCTACAGTGGTGTTCCACAGGTGGTGTTCTCCAGTGGTGTTCCACAGAAGTGTTTTGCAATAGTGTTATTAAGGGTAGTGTTTCACAGTGTTGTTCCACAGCGTGGCGCTGTTCCACAGCAGTGATCCACAGTTATATCATCATTTACAAAGGATACCAAAATCAGTATGGGATTCTTCGGAATTTACTTCCGTAGAAGTAAGTAACAGAAGGCACCAGCCGGGAAGACTACATTGAACTACTTCCGTACAAGACACTAAACAACTATAATCCGATATCAGTAAGATCTTTGATAAAGCAACAGAAAACAACATAATGTTTAGAAGTGATAAGTTCCACGAACCCAGCGATGGGTGATGTAAATGGGGATTTCGATCTAGATTCAATTTATAACGTATTTAAGAATATTCTAAACAAAGCACAGGAACGTAGTATACCACACAAATTGAATAGATCGATTACTAATGACCCAAAGTGGATAACAAAGAATTTGAAGAATCTTATAGGTAAAAAGAGAGCTTGGTACAAGAGGATTAAAAATGGGGAGGTCACTTTAGAACAGGAATTCGTACAACTAGTTAGAAATGTTAAAAAAGAGATAAGGAAAGCAAAAAGAAACTATGAAGTTCGTATAGCAGGGCAAGCAAAGACAAATCCTAAAGGGTTTTTTCAGTTATATCGAACTAAGACTAGGGAAAGGATAGGTCCATTAAAAACTGAGACAGGTCAAATAACAGATAGTGATGAAGAGATGAGTAGTATTTTTAATAAATATTTTGTATCTGTATTTACTAAAGAGGAACTTAACAATATGCCTTCAGCCCAACAAGTCTATGTGGGTGGGGACGAGGACAGGTTGACGAGTTTAGCAGTTACCAGGGAGGATGTTATTAATCAAATAGTAAAACTCAAACCAAACAAATCCCCAGGGCCGGATGAAGTGTTTGCCAGAGTGTTGAAAGAATGCAAAGAGGAGCTTTGTGACCCACTGTCAATCATATTTAATAAATCAATAGAGTCAGGCACAGTGCCAGAGTTTTGGAAAGTTGCTAATGTGATACCAGTTTTTAAGAAAGGAGATAGATCACTTGCGTCCAACTATCGACCAATTAGCTTAACGTCTATTGTGGGAAAGTTACTCGAATCTATAATAGCAAATAAAATTCGTCTTCATCTTGAAAAACATAAATTAATAATTGAGTCGCAACATGGTTTTATAAAGGGCCGTTCATGTTTAACAAATTTGTTATCATTTTATTCTAGCATAGTTGAGGCAGTTGATAGTGGTAAGGATTGTGATGTTGTGTACCTTGACTTTAGCAAAGCTTTCGATACAGTGCCACATGAAAGACTGATTAAAAAGATAGAGGCTCATGGTATTGGGGGTGCTATATTAAGCTGGATTAGGGCATGGCTATACCAAAGGAAACAGAGAGTTAGTATAAATGGAGTCAAGTCAGAGTGGGAAAATGTTGTAAGTGGAGTGCCTCAAGGCTCTGTCTTGGGACCTCTGTTGTTTATAATATATATAAATGATTTAGATTCAGGTTGAGTAGCAACATTTGCAAATTTGCCGATGATACGAAAATCGGTAGGGAAATTAATTCGGAGGAGGACTCACTATCACTTCAAGTTGATCTAGATAGGGTTTGAAAGGGTCAAAG
>WNGS01166011.1:10270364-10290196 GCA_020271785.1 Procambarus virginalis | reverse complement strand
AATAGGTTGCCATATCATACAGAGTGAGCTTAGATTTATCTCTAAATGGCTCAATTTTACTACAATCCAAGATATAGTGTTCGAGTGTGTGTCCCTGTCTTTGTCCACACACTTTACACTTTACTTCATCTAGATCCCTATACAAGCCGAACTGCCAGAGATACTTGTAGCCAAGTCTTATACGAGCTGTGACAACATCTGTTAGTCTACTGACTTTGTTACTTGCCCCATACACATGTTTTACTTCACACATTTCATTGTGATGAACAATGGACCTGCTAGTTCCAGTTTGCACAGTTCTACTTTCTTCAAATTCATCCAGGAGTTCTCGTCTAATGACACTTTTAAGGGACCTATTTGATAACTCAAGATTCCGTTCAATACTGTCTTTATTTACTGCTGCCTTAGCAAGGGTGTCAACTTTGTCATGTTCCTGCAGGCCAATGTGAGAAGGAATCCACAACATTTTTATATTTACCCTCTTGCTAAGTATTCCTATATATCTACGTCTAGCTTCCAAGACAAGCACGTTATTACTTGAATGCAAACTGCGTTTCGGTCCGTCCTGGACCATTCTCAAGTCGATTGTGCTGTGCCATTCTCAAGTCGACTCCACAACTGACTTGCGAATGGTCCAGGACGGACCGAAACGTCGTCGTCCCTTCACTTTCTACTGTGTGGTTTGGTCAACATATTTCAGTCACGGTGTTGTGATTCCTCGTCTTGCAGTAGCTGGGGACATGTAGCTTCTCAGGCATATCGGTGTCAACATTGCCTGAACATTTCCTAGGATATTGTTGACTAACTCCAAGACACCAATTTCCTGCTCGGTTAACAGAGGCTTCGCGTTTAAGGAAAGTTGCCCTAACGTTTTGGCCTGCAAGAGGAAATGAACCCAGGATCCAGTGATTGCGAGCCGATTGCACTATCTACTACGATACAAATTGCCCTTATCTTATCAGATTAATGACCTCCTTGGGAATGCAGTGTTATTAGCCTGTATTTAGGTTTAAACTCGTTTACGAATTAAAGCCAGATTCCAGTTTATTATTATAGTCTTGTTGGTTTACAAATATGAAGATACATTTGGCAGATAATCCTGTGTCAACCGTCGGGGGTAGTGACGTCAGATCCACGAATTTGAAAAATCCCAGTATTTATCAATGGTGACATTTGCCTCATTGCTATGTGAACACGGTAGCGAGGTGTTCCACTTTACGGGCTCACCATAGCCCGTGCTACTTGGAACATTTTGTTCCAAGTAGCGAATCTTAAACAACAGCGAGGTATTCCACACAACACATCCACTTTTACCCATTCAGATTAACATTCAAAATGACGCGAATGTAAAAGTTTGAGAATAAAAAAAAGTTTTTTATTCTGAGAAATTTTTTATTTTATTTTTTTGCCGTCAGTCTTAATTTGACGAGTTTACTGTATCTTTTTGGGAGAAGCGAACAAATGTTCTAAATCAAATTTTGCAACAACAGCTCTAACCTGCTGCTCCTAATTCTAAGA
Source organism: Procambarus virginalis (assembly GCA_020271785.1). NCBI lineage: Eukaryota > Metazoa > Arthropoda > Malacostraca > Decapoda > Cambaridae > Procambarus > Procambarus virginalis. Next base: position 10,288,678 of record WNGS01166011.1, on the reverse strand, counting down.
GCAGCAGGTTCTAATTCGACTAGCTGCTCCTAACTGTTTCAGGGAAGTAATGCAGGCGATGTAAAAATCATCCCGAAACAAAATATTGTCAACAATGTTTTGTTTTGTTTGACACAAAACATTTGTGTCAGCAATGTTTGGTTTAGGGATGATTTCCATCTCGATAAAGAAGAGAATCAAGCGTGTCCTGTCAGCCTTACGGCCTCCTCGACTAGATGAGTAATATTGAACCATGTATGCTGGGTGGTGTGTGTGTACTCACCTAGTCGTGCTTGCGGGGGTTGAGCTTTGGCTCTTTGGTCCCGCCTCTCAACCGTCCGTCAACTGGTGTACAGATACCTGAGCCTACTGGGCTCTATCATATCTACATTTGAAGCTGTGTGCCGGTGTGTGTGTGTGTGTGTGTGTGTGTGTGTGTGTGTGTGTGTGTGTGTGTGTGTGTGTGTGTGCACCGGAGGGAGGCATCAACAGACACAGCCAGCTGGCCTGGAGACCCACTGATCCTTGAAGGTCAGGAGAGACGTTCTTGTTGAGATAACATTGTCTACAGTTCCTCCTTCAAGACCTATCTTGCTCACTATCTTGACGGAGTTTAAGTCTCTTACTTAACTTAGCCGAGAGGGAGACGACCAGCACGCTAGTCCGCACCACACACTGACTTCACTCATGCAATGTACCAACTACTTAAATGATTTAGTTAATATATTTATTGTTAAATTAAGGTTTTTAACAAGGATATGATAACGAAGGGTTTATTTCACCAGTACTGAGACTCCTCTTAGCCATATAGCTGTCTAGTTATATATACGAAGATTATATAGAAAGCGACACGGACCCGGGCTGCCTGGTTTAAAGGACTATCACAAGATGCCAAACTGTGAGGAATGTTCACAGTTTACCATCTGCATCGTCCGCATAGTCTGATCAAGGCAGATTGGTCTTGACAAACTGGTTACCACTTCGCATCCCTCATGCTTTACACGATATTTGCATGTCTGATTGATCCAGGTCCTTGTCTGTATAGATAATGAGGATGACTCAAAAAATGCGACGCCTTCGATATCAAGTTACATTTTTGCGTTTTATATTCCCAGGCAAGCCAGACCCTGAGCCAGCCTGCCTCACCTGCTACAATCCCAGGCTAGCCACACCCTGGGCCAGCCTGCCTCTCACTGGCTGTACAATATTTGCATCAAAACATTGTTATTCATTTGCATTATTAATTTCAATTAATCTACAAAGTAATGGAACATACCGCTGGCCGTGAGTGCCAACAAACAACTTAGACTTTAATAAAGAGAAACATAACCTAAACAACTAACCTAATTATACATCAACTTATAATACCTAAAGTTATTATAGGAGAAAGTACAGATTTTGAATACACAGAATGTGTATATTCACGAATGGGTCCTTGGGGTCGGTCAATATATATATATATATATATATATATATATATATATATATATATATATATATATATATATATATATATATATATATATATATATATATATATATATATATATATATATATATATATATATATTATATATATATATATATATATATATATATATATATATATATATATATATACACACACACATACACACTTGAACCTTCCTCAGAGCCAGCTGAGAAAGCTGCATCTCCAATCACCTGAGGAAGCTGCATCTCCAATCACCTGAGGAAGCTGCATCTCCAATCACCTGAGGAAGCTGCATCTTAAGAATCACAATAAGAATGCGAGGGACATGTTAGCGGATGGACAGTGGACACGGGGGGGGGGGGGGACCATTCAGATGGCTTCGGTCCAGAGAACTTTGTCATTTTAATTGTGTCGGCAACTTTGTTCTTGATTCATTAATTGACGAGTGTGGCCGCAGGCGCCCCGGGAGAGACCTGCGGGAGGTGCAGCTGCCGCAGGGACACCCGCAGGATGCCGCAGCTGCTCAACTTCCTGGTGTCCACAACGACAATTTAAGTAATAATGATTGATATAGTGAATATTTTCACATCTTTCCTACAGCCGTTTGCTAACTTCCCCCCGTCACCTCTCTGTAAGTCAGTTCGTTTATCGTCTACAAATGCAAAAGTCACATTATACATTTGTCAAAAGTGCGAAGGTTACAATGACAGGTTCACCAAGAGGACCTTCGGGTAATTAATTACACTGTTCATTATGAAAGGTGACCAGGATGTCCTGCGTGACAGTGTCATACTTAAAAGTTACTTCAACTCTAACTCACAGCCTTGACAAACCACAGTTAATAATAATAATAATAATAATAATAATAAATAATAATAATAATAATATCCATAATATCTGGGCTGAACATTTCATATTGGTTGGGCTGCACGCTCTTCCAACGGTCTCGCTTCATGCAGGTCGGAGTTCAATCCCCGGCTGTCCAAGTAGTTGTGGCACCATTCCTTTTCCCCCTGTCCCCATCCCAAATCCTTATCCTGACCCTTTCCAAGTGCTATTCAGTCGTAATGGCTTGGTGCTTACTACTGATAGTTTCCATACCTCCTCCTGGGTACTCCTTCACAATACCGTTCAAGAAGACATCGAAATCCACAACAATTGAGAGTTTGGCGCACATTCCTGGACACCCACAGCTTAATACAGGCATAATATGGTGTATTTTTAGTGTTTATTACAGCACTGTAAACTGTTTACAATGAGTTTACTGAGTTCTGAATGGTAATGTCACGCACTCTCGTGGCCAAGTACTCACGGAGAGTGCGTCGTGAATGTGTATAGTGCCATGATGGCTCTAAGTCACCTTAACTGGGCACTGGTTCTGGCCCCACATCACCTTAACTGGGCACTGGTTCTGGCTCCACATCACCTTAACTGGGCACTGGTTCTGGCTCCACATCACCTTAACTGGGCACTGGTTCTGGTCCCACATCACCTTAACTGGGCACTGGTTCTGGCTCCACATCACCTTAACTGGGCACTGGTTCTGGCTCCACATCACCTTAACTGGGCACTGGTTCTGGCTCCACATCACCTTAACTAGGCACTGGTTCTGGCCCCACATCACCTTAACTAGGCACTGGTTCTACCCATCAACTCTTGCTTGATACCTGCTTGATGGGGTTCTGGGAGTTCTTCTACTCCCCAAGCCCGGCCCGAGGTCAGGCTCGACTTGTGAGAGCTTGGTCCACCAGGCTGTTGCTTGGAGCGGCCCGCAGGCCCACATACCCACCACAGCCCGGCTGGTCCGGAACTTCTCTTAGAAAACTGTGCAGTTTTATCTTGAAGATGTCCACGGTTGTTCCGGCAATATTCTTATAGTCGCTGGGAGGACGTTGAACAACCGCGGACCTCTGATGTTTATACAGTGTTCTCTGATTGTGCCTATGGCACCCCTGCTCTTCACTGGTTCAATCTTGCATTTTCTTCCATATCGTTCACTCCAGTACGTTGCTATTTTACTGTGCAGATTTGGAACCTGGCCCTCCAGTATTTTAACTCTTACCCCGCTATTTAGCAAACATTTACTACAAACAGACTTGGACTGCAGTATTCAAGTTCACATAATGTATTTCCAGTAAGTGACAGTTCTCTGGCTTGTTCCGCCAATACAATAAGCAGGAGCAGTCCACTGGACTAATCTGTGTCCTCATTAGCAACAATTTTTTCCAATAACAAAATTAAAAATATATATAAAAAAAACTTGAATGTTTTAAAGAAAATATTAAAGTTTTCATTAATTTTCCGACAAAAATAACGAAGCTATAAATAAAAATAAATGTTTGCTAATGCATGTGAGGTGTAACACATATGTAAGGTAAACTCTCACACATTAACACATATCTAAGGTAAACTCTCACACATTAACACAAGTCTAAGGTAAACTCTCACATAGTAACACATATCTAAGGTAAACTCTCACACATTAACACAAGTCTAAGGTAAACTCTCACACATTAACACATATCTAAGGTAAACTCTCACACATTAACACAAGTCTAAGGTAAACTCTCACATAGTAACACATATCTAAGGTAAACTCTTACACATTAACACAAGTCTAAGGTAAACTCTCACATATTAACACATATCTAAGGTAAACTCTCACACATTAACACAAGTCTAAGGTAAACTCACACACCATGACATAGGTATAAGGCAGACTTAGCACCATAACACAAGGATGAAGCAGACTTAGCACCATAACACAAGGGTGAGGCAGACTTAGCACCATAACACAAGGGTGAGGCAGACTTAGCACCATAACACAAGAGTGAGGCAGACTTAGCACCATAACACAAGTGAGGCAGACTTAGCACCATAACACAAGAGTGAGGCAGACTTAGCACCATAACACAAGAGTGAGGCAGACTTAGCACCATAACACAAGAGTGAGGCAGACTTAGCACCATAACACAAGAGTGAGGCAGACTTAGCACCATAACACAAGAGTGAGGCAGACTTAGCACCATAACACAAGAGTGAGGCAGACTTAGCACCATAACACAAGAGTGAGGCAGACTTAGCACCATAACACAAGAGTGAGGCAGACTTAGCACCATAACACAAGAGTGAGGCAGACTTAGCACCATAACACAAGAGTGAGGCAGACTTAGCACCATAACACAAGGGTGAGGCAGACTTAGCACCATAACACAAGAGTGAAGCAGACTTAGCACCATTGCCCAACAGGTTCAACGCAGAGCTGAAAATGTTTCTAAGGTTCTTTAAGATGTATGTTTATGACCAATATGCAAATACACACGTTCAAACTTTTATAACCACGACCAGGTAAAATGCAATACAATTCTACTGGAACTCTTATCTTCTTTTCACAATTTTCTTCCGCAAGTTCATGAACGAGAAAGAGAATTTCTAAAAGTTCTGGTTTCGAATTTCACTTCTCTTTTCAAAACACAATAAATTAATATTAGCACTCCATGTCTTACATATAATCAAACAATACTCCTTCAAAAGTGGTCCAACTACTTGGGCTGGACGGTAGAGCGACGGTCTCGCTTCATGCAGGTCGGCGTTCAATCCCCGACCATCCAAGTGGTTGGGCACCATTCCTTCCCCTGTCACATCCCAAATCCTTATTCTGACCTCTTCCAAGTGCTATATAGTTGTAATGGCTTGGCGCTTTACCCCTGATAATTCCTTCCTTCCTTCCTTCAAAAGTGACATTTGATATCAATGTATCGCAACTACGATATGTGGAACAAATTACCAGAACGTAATTGACGTGGGACAGTCAATTAACTGTGCTAATTAATCGAGGGACAGTTTCAAGAATAAGTTACTTGTATATGAGTGAGTTTGGTAGATAGGATCTGCCTCATAAGGCCCAATAGATCTACAGTTTCATCGGTTTTTAAGAGTGATCAAATTTCTAATATTGTTCTTGTGCCCAATCATTTGGACTGTTCGGTTTTGCGACGGCTTCGCTTTTTGCAGGTACAGTACAGGGGTTCGATCACTGATGGTTCGAGTAGTTGGGCAAGTGTTCCTTTGTCTTCATATCTCATATCCTGTCCAGTCCTCAGATGCCTTCCGTGTGCTATATAGGCATACACGGGCTTAGCGTTTTTTCTTATAATTTCCTTTACTATGAAGAGCTGACTAACAGTTACAGCCCCGCTCCTGTCCCAGGTAAGTCCACTACGGGCTCACCATAGCCCGTGCTACTTGCCCCGCTCCTGTGCAGGGTAAGTCCACTACGGACTCACCATAGCCCGTGCTACTTGCCCCGCTCCTGTGCCAGGTAAGTCCACTACGGGCTCACCATAGCCCGTGCTACTTGCCCCGCTCCTGTGCCAGGTAAGTCCACTACGGGCTCACCATAGCCCGTGCTACTTTGGAACTTTTGTTCTAAGTAGCTGAATCTAAAACAACAACAAGCTGACTAAGGGCAGAGACGTGCATAACTCCAGACAAACGTCGCTTGCTCTAACAACACCTGTAAAGACACAGTTATTGTCTAAGAAAATACTTTACAGCAAATGTAAGGGGCTACCAAATACCCGGTCAAAGACACCCAGTAAACACTGAAAATAAAGTTAGTGAAGACGTTTCGGTCCGTCCAGAACCGAAACGTTGTCACTTTATTTTTAGATTCTGAGTTGGTTGTCTAATTTTCATCCACGCTATTGTGATTTACTGTCTGCCTCCCCTAAGAACTCCGCCGGGGTTTACATAGGGCAGACAGGCAGAATACAGAACACGAGTGAACAAGTTCATTTACTAGGCCTGCATAATTTTAACTATTATATACTAAAGTTAAAAAAAATAGCAGAATCTAAATATAAAAGAATACTTGAAGCTTCAATATCTCACAAGTTCAGCGTATACATGATACCGCCGGAAGTATTCTAAGCTTTTGTTCATGTGCTGAGATGAACAATGGGACACCGAGCTGACCTGGTGCACCACCTGTACCACTTGTACCCTCACCTCATGGTACAAGGGACCCACACTCTCTGGTATTATCCTGGTGAAGTGTGCCGCAGAGAGAGAGAGAGAGAGAGAGAGAGAGAGAGAGAGAGAGAGAGAGAGAGAGAGAGAGAGAGAGAGAGAGAGAGAGAGAGAGAGAGAGAGAGAGAGAGAGAGAGAGAGAGAGAGAGAGAGAGAGAGAGAGAAACTGACTGACAGATACATGCTATCTATTTCGTTCTTGTGTGAAGACAACGTGGGCGTTGGTCTGTGAATCTGCAAATGAATCTTTGAATCTGTGAGTGTATATAAACATTCCTAAGAACATGAAAACTTTGTGTGTATCTCTCCCGATTAAAAAAATATTCACGTATATACTAAACGAACTACACTTTTAGAAAAAATAACCGAATACTTTAGGACATACACGCACGCACCAGGAAAAACAAAACACTTTTTTTTCTTAAATTATCTGGTTACCATCGTGTGAGGGGGGGGGGAGACTCCAGCCTCCGACCGCTTCAACACAAGTCAGTCGGGAATCCCAGACTCCGGGCCCAGGCGCCGTCGAGTATTTGAGGCCGAGGAGCAAGCAGCAGGTGTGGGCATGAGGTGGCCCATATAGCCAAGCACAGCAGGTGTGGGCATAAGGTGGCCCACATAGCCAGGCACAGCAGGTGTGGCCACAGAGTGGAGCATACGGTGAATGCTGTATATGTACACAAACACATTTGTATCACAGAATGTGATACAAATGACACAGACGTGACAGGAACTTGACACTAGACTGTCACGTTCTTGACAGTGGAGCCAAGCTCACATAAACCCACTGGAGTTGCCGGAACAACCGTGGACATCTTCAAGAGAAAACTGGACTGTTTTCTAAGAGAAGTTCCGGATCAGCCGGGCTGTAGTGGGTATGTGGCCCTGCGGGCCGCTCCAAGCAACAGCCTGGTGGACCAAACTCTCACAAGTCGAGGCTGGCCTCGGGCCGGGCTTGGGGAGTAGAAGAACCCCCAGAACCCCATCAACCAGGTATCAAGCAGGAGTGAACTAGTGACATCAGCACATTTGCAGCCCACCTCTCCAGACCAACACTGCACAACACACTGACAACACTTGCTAACACACCTGATTAAATATGCACACGCATAATTATATTGCAACGGGAAATTGTATTACAGCATTTCGCGGGGGGACCGTACGAGGCTAAACAAGCTTACACAATGCTTACAATGCCCCTCCGAAATATTAGAAAACTCTGGTGAAAGCTTAACAAACACTTACACGAGGTACGCTTTCTATACTGCGCCACTTTATGAAAATATTATGAAATATGTGAAGGTTGGCCAGGTCTACGAGGCCGAGCAGGAAGCAGGAGAGGTGAGCGCGTGATCTACAGGCCCATGATGGCGCTCCAAGCGAGGTGCCGGAAGAGCTCCGGCCACCGATAAATATCAAGCACAGTAAGGAGCATAATGCTGGCCCTCCGTAGCAGGGCTGCGGGTGGCACAACAGGGCTGCGGGTGGCACAACAGGGCTGTGGGTGGCCCAACAGGGCTGCGGGTGGCACAACAGGGCTGCGGGTGGCCCAACAGGGCTGCGGGTGGCACAATAGGACTGTGGGTGGCACAACAGGGCTGTGGGTGGCCCAACAGGGCTGTGGGTGGCCCAACAGGGCTGCGGGTGGCCCAACAGGGCTGCGGGTGGCCCAACAGGGCTGTGGGTGGCACAACAGGGCTGTGGGTGGCCCAACAGGGCTGTGGGTGGCACAACAGGGCTGCGGGTGGCACAACAGGGCTGCGGGTGGCCCAACAGGGCTGCGGGTGGCCCAACAGGGCTGTGGGTGGCACAACAGGGCTGCGGGTGGCACAACAGGGCTGTGGGTGGCCCAACAGGGCTGCGGGTGGCACAACAGGGCTGCGGGTGGCCCAACAGGGCTGCGGGTGGCCCAACAGGGCTGTGGGTGGCACAACAGGGCTGCGTACGAATCATCAAGGCTGCCTAAGCGAGAGACAAGACCCACAGAAGTATAGGATACCAAAATGATCACCAGAGGCCTGTACTTGTAAGACTCATTGCCTACACGTAATCTTACCCTTACTCTCCGGCCTCGTAGGCAAGAGCAAGCAGGAGGGTGGCCCGGAGGCTGCGTCACGTGGAGGCCCAGGTATGAACTGCCACTTAGACAAGAAACAATGCAAGCCAAAAGGTTGTGGATTATGGACATAATGGTACTGTCATTTGCATAAAGAATGTAGGAAGAACGAGTACAGGATCTGGCAGCACAATCACTGGACAATTGCAGCTGGACAATTTGCAAGGCTGCTTGTCGAGCGGAGACCAGGTGCGTGAGCGCGATGACTGACTCACTCAGCTCATAAATCTAAGTCACTCATGTCTATAAGTCAGTATGTGACTGACTTAATGACATGTTGTCATGTATATCTTAGTAACTCAGTATATATATATATATATATATATATATATATATATATATATATATATATATATATATATATATATATATATATATAGCTAGCTCCAGAGGTCCAGTACCCCTCCCCCCCCAAACACCTTAACACCCTTCAGTGGAAAATTATGAGTTTTATTTTTGACGTCAAAATTAAATTGGATTTCTTGAGGTTATCTTGAGGTTGGAAGGTTGAGGATTTATGATGTAGGAAGTATGTTCACTCTCACATTAGACGTGTTCACCACAGCACCCGGGTCACCTGTGATGAACACACCACCTGGGCCACCTGTGATACACGAGTATAACCTGGGCCACCTGTGATACACGAGTATAACCTGGGCCACCTGTGATACACGAGTATAACCTGGGCCACCTGTGATACACGAGTATAACCTGGGCCACCTGTGATACACGAGTATAACCTGGGCCACCTGTGATACACGAGTATAACCTGGGCCACCTGTGATACACGAGTATAACCTGGGCCACCTGTGATACACGAGTATAACCTGGGCCACCTGTGATACACGAGTATAACCTGGGCCACCTGTGATACACGAGTATAACCTGGGCCACCTGTGATACACGAGTATAACCTGGGCCACCTGTGATACAGGAGTATAACCTGGGCCACCTGTGATACAGGAGTATAACCTGGGCCACCTGTGATACACGAGTATAACCTGGGCCACCTGTGATACACGAGTATAACCTGGGCCACCTGTGATACACGAGTATAACCTGGGCCACCTGTGATACACGAGTATAACCTGGGCCACCTGTGATACACGAGTATAACCTGGGCCACCTGTGATACAGGAGTATAACCTGGCCATCTGTGATACACGAGTATAACCTGGCCACCTGTGATACACGAGTATAACCTGACCATCTGTGATACACGAGTATAACCTGGGCCACCTGTGATACACGAGTATAACCTGACCACCTGTGATACACGAGTATAACCTGGCCATCTGTTATACACGAGTATAACCTGGGCCATCTGTGATACACGAGTATAACCTGGGCCACCTGTGATACACGAGTATAACCTGGGCCATCTGTGATACACGAGTATAACCTGGGCCATCTGTGATACACGAGTATAACCTGGCCACCTGTGATACACGAGTATAACCTGGGCCACCTGTGATACACGAGTATAACCTGGGCCATCTGTGATACACGAGTATAACCTGGGCCACCTGTGATACACGAGTATAACCTGGGCCACCTGTGATACACGAGTATAACCTGACCACCTGTGATACACGAGTATAACCTGGGCCACCTGTGATACACGAGTATAACCTGACCATCTGTGATACACGAGTATAACCTGGCCATCTGTGATACACGAGTATAACCTGGGCCATCTGTGATACACGAGTATAACCTGGGCCACCTGTGATACACGAGTATAACCTGGCCACCTGTGATACACGAGTATAACCTGGCCATCTGTGATACACGAGTATAACCTGGGCCATCTGTGATACACGAGTATAACCTGGGCCATCTGTGATACACGAGTATAACCTGGGCCATCTGTGATACACGAGTATAACCTGGGCCATCTGTGATACACGAGTATAACCTGGCCACCTGTGATACACGAGTATAACCTGGGCCACCTGTGATACACGAGTATAACCTGGGCCACCTGTGATACACGAGTATAACCTTGGCCACCTGTGATACACGAGTATAACCTGGGCCATCTGTGATACACGAGTATAACCTGACCACCTGTGATACACGAGTATAACCTGGGCCACCTGTGATACACGAGTATAACCTGGGCCACCTGTGATACACGAGTATAACCTGGGCCACCTGTGATACACGAGTATAACCTGGGCCATCTGTGATACACGAGTATAACCTGACCACCTGTGATACACGAGTATAACCTGGGCCACCTGTGATACACGAGTATAACCTGGGCCACCTGTGATACACGAGTATAACCTGGGCCACCTGTGATACACGAGTATAACCTGGGCCACCTGTGATACACGAGTATAACCTGACCACCTGTGATACACGAGTATAACCTGGGCCACCTGTGATACACGAGTATAACCTGGGCCACCTGTGATACACGAGTATAACCTGGGCCACCTGTGATACACGAGTATAACCTGGGCCACCTGTGATACACGAGTATAACCTGGGCCACCTGTGATACACGAGTATAACCTGACCATCTGTGATACACGAGTATAACCTGGGCCATCTGTGATACACGAGTATAACCTGGGCCATCTGTGATACACGAGTATAACCTGACCATCTGTGATACACGAGTATAACCTGGCTCTACTAGCAAATAAAGGCTGTCAAGTCCTCGGAGGAAGGTGACGGGGCCACCAGAGCTCTGGGCGCTGAAAATGGTTTATACGATATAGATAAAAGCGCAATTAGCGCAGGTCGCGGTCATTACCACATCAACCGCCACTGAAAACCAATTAGCAGCTGAATACAAAAAATGGCGGGTAAAAAGCGCGCCAAACAGTAGCAAGTGGCTCTCACTAGCAAGGAATATTATAGCCTTTGATGACTTAGTCGTGCCGGGCGGCTGCTTCCTCCGCGGCACGTATCAGTCCCACGGTCCAGGACTCTTCTTGATGACCCTAGCCATCACTCCCACGGTCCAGGACTCTTCTTGATGACCCACACCATCAATCCCACGGTCCAGGACTCTTCTTGATGACCCTAGCCATCACTCCCACGTTCCAGGACTCTTCTTGATGACCCTAGCCATCAATCCCACGGTCCAGGACTCTTCTTGATGACCCTAGCCATCACTCCCACGTTCCAGGACTCTTCTTGATGACCCTAGCCATCACTCCCACGGTCCAGGACTCTTCTTGATGACCCTAGCCATCACTCCCACGGTCCAGGACTCTTCTTGATGACCCTAGCCATCAATCCCACGGTCCAGGACTCTTCTTGATGACCCTAGCCATCAATCCCACGGTCCAGGACTCTTCTTGATGACCCTAGCCATCAATCCCACGGTCCAGGACTCTTCTTGATGACCCTAGCCATCACTCCCACGTTCCAGGACTCTTCTTGATGACCCTAGCCATCACTCCCACGGTCCAGGACTCTTCTTGATGACCCTAGCCATCACTCCCACGGTCCAGGACTCTTCTTGATGACCCTAGCCATCAATCCCACGGTCCAGGACTCTTCTTGATGACCCTAGCCATCAATCCCACGGTCCAGGACTCTTCTTGATGACCCTAGCCATCACTCCCACGTTCCAGGACTCTTCTTGATGACCCTAGCCATCACTCCCACGGTCCAGGACTCTTCTTGATGACCCTAGCCATCACTCCCACGGTCCAGGACTCTTCTTGATGACCCTAGCCATCACTCCCACGGTCCAGGACTCTTCTTGATGACCCTAGCCATCACTCCCACGGTCCAGGACTCTTCTTGATGACCCTAGCCATCACTCCCACGGTCCAGGACTCTTCTTGATGACCCTAGCCATCACTCCCACGGTCCAGGACTCTTCTTGATGACCCTAGCCATCACTCCCACGGTCCAGGACTCTTCTTGATGACCTAGCCATCACTCCCACGGTCCAGGACTCTTCTTGATGACCCTAGCCATCACTCCCACGTTCCAGGACTCTTCTTGATGACCCTAGCCATCACTCCCACGGTCCAGGACTCTTCTTGATGACCCTAGCCATCAATTCCTCTAATACCCTCCCCTCCCCCCCCTCCCCCCGCCTCACACACATCTTCCCTCTTCACTTCTCGAAGCCATTCCTCTTCATCCGTCCCTTGGTGCTTCACTTTTTCCATTTGAATTTGTTAGTCATGCCTTCAACCTCGTCCGCCATTTTGCTCGCTCCCCTTCCCACTCATCCGTTCCTCCAACACCTGCCCCTTGCCTCCCACTCATCACTTCAACACCTGCCCTTGCCTCCTACTCATCACTTCAACACCTGTCCCTTGCCTCCTACTCACCACTTCAACACCTGTCCCTTGCCCCTCCCTCCTCTCCAACAACTGCCGATAAGGCAGCCACCATCCTCGACCTCAAGTGAACTTTGGTAGAGAGAAAACATTCATTCCCTTGAACATTATATTGTAGTTTGTCCCATATTGACCTCCGATCCCTTGGGTGGAGGTATGCTGAACTTTGTACATTATATGAATACTGAAACACTTGATATACTGAACTTGCACCTAGGTTTTACCATGTAATCCTTCAATTATGTAATATGATGCTCTAGAAGCTAATCAAGAATGGCATAATGTCCATTTGTTTGGCAGTGTCCCTCACCGTCCCTTCAAGGAGGGACAAATTACTTGCATCCTCGGTCTTTAGGACGATAAATGAACACCCAAGAGGGGATGACCTTGTTCTTTGCCTTCTCGAGCAAAACACACCCTTCGCAGAAATGGTAACAACACATCTGGAACGTACAAAATCAGAGCACAAATCAGTAAGATAATTGAAGAGATAAATTGACTTGAGAATGGTCCAGGACGGACCGAAACGTCGTCGTCCCTTCACCTTCTAATGTGTGGTCTGGTCAACATACTTCAGCCACGTTATTGTGACTCATCGTCTGCACTTGAAGAAGTAAATATACAACAAGTGCTATTCGAATCCTAACCAGTGACGAGAAAATTGCTCCTCGAAACTCAACCACAGCACGGGCCCTGCAAAGCAAGCACCCACCCAGAGCCTCAGGAGTCGACAACATCGTTCCGCCACCAGCCGAGACCAGTTCAGACCCATTAACTGTTGGGGAATCTGAGGTCTACAAAGCAGCCATTTCTTTTCCACCTGGGTCAGCAGGCTGCTTTACAGGATTAAAACCTCAACACATCAAGCAAGTGTTAAATCTCACGGTTGATGATGCTGCACAAGATCTTCTTGTGGAACTCACAAGGTTCGTCAATGCGTGCCTGGCTGGTGATATACCAGAAGTCATCAGACCCCTCTTTTGGTGTCTCCATCTGTGCTCTCAACAAGAAGGATGAAGGAATCAGGCCAATCGCTGTTTGCAACACTCTCCGACGCCTGGTTGGCAAGGTTGCCACGAGGGTTGTCACCTAGCAAGCGACTGAATTTCTGAAACCAATTTGGAATTCCCCAAGGCTGTGAAGCGGCTGCCCATGCAGCACGAGCGTACATCTCTGATCAAACTAGACCTTAAAAATGCTTTTAAGATGGTCAGAAGAGATGCAGTGCTCTGTGCTGTACACCACCATTTCCGGCCCCTCTGCCCTTTCATTCTATCATGCTACAGTGATGAATCAAAACTGTTCTTTGGCGAACACAAACTCAGATCAAGTGAAGGTGTTCCGCAAGGTGATCCTCTAGCTCCTCTTTTCGGCATAGTCTTAAATAAAGTCACCGAAAGCTTGTCCAGCGAGCTGAACATCTGGTTTTTGGATGATGGCACTATAGCTGGCCCCCTTGACCCCTCTTTAAAGACTTCAGAAACATAAATGAGCAAGAAGTAAAGTTAGATGTTCTAATTTAACCAGCCAGAGGGCCACAACACCAGCCAGAGGGCCACAACACCAGCCAGAGGGCCACAACACCAGCCAGAGGGCCACAACACCAGCCAGAGGGCCACAACACCCGCCAGAGGGCCACAACACCAGCCAGAGGGCCACAACACCAGCCAGAGGGCCACAACACCAGCCAGAGGGCCACAACACCAGCCAGAGGGCCACAACACCAACCAGAGGGCCACAACACCAGCCAGAGGGCCACAACACCAGCCAGAGGGCCACAACACCAGCCAGAGGGCCACAACACCAGCCAGAGGGCTACAACACCAGCCAGAGGGCCACAACACCAGCCAGAGGGCCACAACACCAGCCAGAGGGCCACAACACCAGCCAGAGAGGCCACAACACCAGCCAGAGGGCCACAACACCAGCCAGAGGGCCACAACACCAGCCAGAGGGCCACAACACCAGCCAGAGAGGCCACAACACCAGCCAGAGGGCCACAACACCAGCCAGAGGACCACAACACCAGCCAGAGGGCCACAACACCAGCCAGAGAGGCCACAACACCAGCCAGAGAGGCCACAACACCAGCCAGAGAGGCCACAACACCAGCCAGAGGGCCACAACACCAGCCAGAGGGCCACAACACCAGCCAGAGGGCCACAACACCAGCCAGAGGGCCACAACACCAGCCAGAGGGCTACAACACCAGCCAGAGGGCCACAACACCAGCCAGAGAGGCCACAACACCAGCCAGAGGGCCACAACACCAGCCAGAGGGCCACAACACCAGCCAGAGGGCTACAACACCAGCCAGAGGGCCACAACACCAGCCAGAGGGCCACAACACCAGCCAGAGGGCCACAACACCAGCCAGAGGGCCACAACACCAGCCAGAGAGGCCACAACACCAGCCAGAGAGGCCACAACACCAGCCAGAGAGGCCACAACACCAGCCAGAGGGCCACAACACCAGCCAGAGGGCCACAACACCAGCCAGAGGGCCACAACACCAGCCAGAGAGGCCACAACACCAGCCAGAGGGCCACAACACCAGCCAGAGAGGCCACAACACCAGCCAGAGGCCACAACACCAGCCAGAGGGCCACAACACCAGCCAGAGGGCCACAACACCAGCCAGAGGGCCACAACACCAGCCAGAGAGGCCACAACACCAGCCAGAGAGGCCACAACACCAGCCAGAGGGCCACAACACCAGCCAGAGGGCCACAACACCAGCCAGAGGGCCACAACACCAACCAGAGGGCCACAACACCAACCAGAGGGCCACAACACCAGCCAGAGGGCCACAACACAAGCCAGAGGGCCACAACACCAGCCAGAGGGCCACAACACAAGCCAGAGGGCCACAACACAAGCCAGAGGGCCACAACACCAGCCAGAGGGCCACAACACCAGCCAGAGGGCCACAACACCAGCCAGAGGGCCACAACACCAGCCAGAGGGCCACAACACCAGCCAGAGGGCCACAACACCAGCCAGAGGGCCACAACACCAGCCAGAGAGGCCACAACACACGCCAGAGGGCCACAACACACGCCAAAGGGCAATGACAACTGTCGGAACAAAATGCAGTATAATTTTTTACTCATTCGCATTTCCCAGAGAAGGATTCATTGGCTCTGCGTGACTGACTCCAAAATGGAAATTCAGGTTGCTTCTAATCTGGTGCGGGGGAAATGCGAAGCATACCGGACATTTCCCTGGCCACGACTCTTCTATTGAATGTGTCGTGTGTTCTTTTGCCTGATGGGCTAGTCCGCGGGGGTGACATCGCCGACATGCCAGTCGCTCCGAGCAGGCGTGCTCTGTCCTTGTTATGGCTCTACTTCCTACTGTGATCTGAATTGACTTTTGGTTTTTTCCCCTTCGGTCTCCTGGGTTTGATGTGAATGCCCCGCGCGCCGTCAGGTTTGAGCTCGACGGCCTGGCTTGGTTAGTCGTTACTCTTGTTTGCTTTTGGTGTCTCAGATTTTTATTAATAATGTTCGTCTCTCGTCTTATGATTTCTCAGTGCGCGTATGTTCCCCCAATATGTGTTTGGGGAAAGAGAGAGAGAATTGTCAGGGGAAAGCGCCTAGTTATTACGACTATACAGCACTTGGAAGGGGTCAGGATAAGGATTTGGGATGGGACGGAGGAACTGCATGAAGCGAGACCGCCGCTCTACCGTCCAGCCCAAGTGGTTGAGCTATGTGTTTGGGGAGATGGCGTCAGTTCTTGGGCCTTGCCTTTCTACTGACCTGTTTCCACTTGCAATCTCTCTTCCCTCCCGCAGCTCATTACCCTCTTCCTTGACACCGGTTACGAGGATAGCTTTAAATACCTCGCCTTCTCGTTCCTTGTTAAAGTGAACGAATAGCAATATTTAGCAATATTTAACGAGAATCACAATATGCGTTTAATTAAGAAAATAAAGAGCATGAGAACCAATGACACTGTAGAAGGCCTATTGGCTCATAGGAAGCAGCTCCTATTTATATCCACCCAAGCTCATTCATATACATGTCTAAACTTCGTCTGTAACATAACGAACGTGATCCCACCTTTGTTATGTTACCCGCTAACTGTCTGAATGGTCTAATTGTCATTGTAAACGGAAAGTGTTAGTAGAAATGGCTCGATTTATGACGTGTCTCACAGACACCACCTGTCATATTCCATCACATGAACAAAAAATTCACACCCCCACATAAACTCAAATAACACTATATGGTCGGCAGAGCGACGGCCTCGCTTCATGCAGGTCGCTGCTCGATTCCCGATGGTGTAAGAAATTGGGCTCCATTCCTTCCCCTCTGTCTTACCCTAGATCCCTGTCCTTCCATCCCTTCCAAGTGCTCTATTGTCAAACTGGTTTAGCACTTTCTCCTCACAGTTATCTTACCTTACAGTATCACAATCACCAAGAAACCCAAACTGGTTGGGCCACCAAGTTGAAACTGCCTCATCTCTACTTTATATCACAATTCTTATTGGAGATTTTCTATACCCTTAATCTATCCCTTCCTTGCTCTATGGTTACCCGAACCGGCCCAGCTGTCCTATTGTAAAACTGAAGCCTTGAGTCTTGGTTTGAAAGGTCTGATATAAATGATTTGTCAGAAACTGTTGATAAAGTTCCAGTTATTTTCATCGAGGTGTTGATAAGGTTTTATTTGCTTCCTTATATATGATGATAGTGCCTTATATAATGTTATGATAGTGTCTTATATAATGTTATGATGATAATGAATTGGTTCCACCGATAAAGCTACGTATATATACTTAAGACGTTCTCTATCGAACAGGTTATTACTCTCTGCAACATTGAGCATAATGTGCTTGTTAAGGAGACAGACGGAGTGACTGTAGTTAAGTGGCACTTGTCTCTTCCCCTATATGTACAATGGTGTGAAAAATGGCTCCATTCACCTGCCACATCAACTGTGTCCAGCGATGCCATCCACCTTCTAAATGTTATACAGTCGTATTGACTCTGCTCGCTCCTGACAATTACCTCATCCAGCACAGGGTTCTCGCAGATTCGTTTAGGATTCATGGTGAACACCTGTTGGATCTCTAGCCTTTGTTTCGTCAGGTTCCCGTAGGAAATCCCTTACCTTTTCCCTCCTTTTCTGGCACTATTGTTGTGCTCAGTTCAACCTCAAGAGGAACTCGTGACCCCGCCATGTGGTGCAGGTGTATCGCCTCCATATACGGATCTCCAGGAAACTTTTCTTTATATATATTTCCATCATTCCATGGTGAATACTCAGTTCCTTTGTCAAGCTTCACCACGTAATCTTTGTGTAGGTGGAGGGGGAGGTAGTGGTGGTGGTAGAGATGGTGGTGAAGGGGATGTGGTGGTGGTGGTGCAGGGAGAAGTGTGGTGGTGGTGGTGGTGGTGGTGCAG